>QVRM01006662.1:0-179225 GCA_003439945.1 Dermanyssus gallinae
CAGTGAAACGGGATTGGCTCAAACTAGAACAATCGGTTCCCAACGCCTTTCTATACACACGGAGGTCTCAACATCCCCGCCCTCACTACACTAATTCAGAGACTCCGCCTCTCCAGACTCACCCGCCTCGAGCGGTCAACACACACGGGCATTCAATGGCTGACCTCGACAGAGTTCTTCAGAGAGCAGATGGCGAAAACCATTGCTCTCTGTTCCTCGACCGGAACAGCCATAACGAATGCTCAGCAGACAGAATACTGAGGTCGAGTACGCAGGTCTTTCGACCTACCGCAGGCCTTGCGACTAGCGGCGTCAATGCGTCCGCACCCGCGAAAACTGCTCGTTGCCACAGACTGCAAGAGCATTCTTAGCGGGCTCAAAGGCGGTTAGTAGAAATACATTTTCTACGTATATATATATATATATATAGTCAGCCTAAAAGTCCTGTCGGTTAGTAAGGCCGTTTCATGAATGTATTTAACATTACTTGAGTTAATATATAAACCACTTTTTTCGATGTATGTCCGACTATGGGGTACGTTCAGGAGATTATTCCTTAAGAGATTCAGCAACTCGCGGCGCGTGGCCGCTACTATAGAAGTTCTCATCATGTGTATAATCTCGTAGAATATAAAGTATTATATTCTACAAGAGAAGTTAGTGTATCGGTAACCGCCTTGTTTCACGGATGAGCCGACTCATTCGTGGCCAATCTGTCACATCAAAGTCGTCACTGCAAAAGCTATCTAACTACCATAATAGCAGACGTCGCTTGATAGAAGCACGCGCTCGCGCTTACAGAGATCCGTTGAATAAAGCAGAGCTCACTAACCGACGGAACGTTCTGAAGGGCCAAACATACCCCTACTTTCACTGAATATATTCAATAATTGTCTAGAGGCATATTCTCATTTCAGAAATGCGTGTGTATGTTTTTAGCTTAATGGAGAAACCGCCTAAACCAATCTTTGGCGGCCATCAACTTCGAGCTATCGGCATTTCAGGAGTCCTGCGAGGTGACCCTACTTAGGGTGCCTGGTCATCGCGGGCTGGTCTTAAATGAGATAGCCGACAAGAGCGAGCGCCCGGTTCGGCCGCCAGTTACCCGACGGTAGGTTGTTGCTATACATAGCCAGCTTAAATAGCACCAGAAATAACATTCATAGCATGTATATGTCATTCTGTTAGGCACGCGACTACATTTCTCGTCAGTGATGAATTACGTGCAAAAAGGTTGAATACGCTGCTTAACGCTTACGATTTAGGCACGCGTCTTACGCTTAAGGCAAATTGGTTGAATACGCTGCCCTCTAAATCTCCAAAGGCAACACGCGTGCATAACTTATTTTCAGTATAACTAAAATTAACAACCGTTTTCCACGTCTCTTCCGCTCTATAAACACGTATTTGCGTAACTAGATGGGGACACATGATGAGCTGTCGTTGAGTGCATTGACTGTTACGCATTGACTGTGACATCGTTGTTGCTGTTGTCGCTGCTGGTGACATTTCCCTTTTTGTTGTTAATGCTGCGGTTGTTTTAGCGAATGACGTCAATTCAATAGTTTTTAGCTTGCATTGTTGGTATGTGGTTGTTGTTGTTGCTGCTGCATAATTTCAGACGGTAAGCTGCTGTTGCCCATGCAGCTCCGGACTCGTGATACGCGGTGGCGCCGCAGGGAGACCTGGGACCTCGTCGAGTGCAGCCCGGACAGTCAGATAGCAATGCACCGCCGATGCGGACCAACTTTTTCCTCGTGAGTACTCTTCCTCTATATACTCGTTGATATAACTGTATCGCGTCAAAGTTTATTACAACAAGTCAAATTTGCGATGAAATATAGAAAAGGGTTTAAACAACAGAGCATATTTAGTTTTCCGCTTACTATGCGACAATGTGTAGCGCATACTTAGTGTGAAACACTGCAAACGTTGCTGCTTCTACACGTAGGAATCCATGAAAAATCCTGCTTATTCAAGTTGCCACGTCGTTAATGATGTTATTGTTGCTGTTGTAGGAGATGGAGCAGAGACAGTCGTTTCTCAACGCCGATCTGCCCGTCGTGCCCAACTATCCCGAGTTCAGGTGGTGCGAGCTCTGCCTTGAGATGGGACCGGGAGGAGCACCGCAAACGCCTTGGCATGTCTTGCTTGACTGTCCCGGCACTAGACGATGTCCGGGAGCCGCTGCGCACCGAGTTTCTGCTTTTTCGTCTGCCGTTCCAGTTAGAAACAATACTGGGACGGCTACTGCATAGAGGCAACAGCCGCGTTTCTCGACCATCTTAATGCCTGAAGAATATCTTCATTAGGTAAATGCGTGTGCGAAGAAGCGTTTTTACTATATGCATTTGTATAAAGTATTTACTATATATAGATACAAAATGTCTTGCATTATCTTCAGATATCAAACGTTTTTGCTGTATATATAATGTCACACGTTTTCGAATTTAATGCAGATATCTGTTTTCTTTCTTGCTGTACGGACGCGTTGTTCATGCAATACAAGTATAGGTGTAAGTGTTATCTGTATATTAATTCCTTTTAACCGGTGTGTAAATATTAACAATATCTAATAAAGTTATTGAACGTATGTCTAATGTGCTTAGTGTCTGTGCAAGGAAAGTCGTGTAGACTTCTTAGCTGAAGCTCATTTTGAAAATCATAGGAACTGCGATTGTAGGCCTTTATTACTCATAAATTTTAATACGTTCACAAATGTGCCCAGTACAAGTTCACAAGCTGAAGTGATAGGGAAAAGTGACAGACGCCGCGACAAAGGCAGCGCAGTTTAGATGTGTACCTCGCCAGGGAGCTTTGAAATAGAATGACATGCACTATTTAAGACGTGTACACAAGGTCCATTTGCATAGTTATCGGTCACTTGTTCGACCCAAGGATTTCCACCAAGTTGGCGATCAATGTCGCTGCCGGTTCTGCTCGCAGATCCCACGCAGCGAGCTGCCAGACGCATCGGCGGCTTTTGCACTATTCTGCCCGGTGGCGGTTGCTGGAGTGTTCAAGCTGTATACAATGAAGAGTATATTCTAATTATATATAACATTATATATTGACAACTACGTAACGCAGCACCATCACCTTGATACGAAAATGATGGGCATTAAATTTGCTATTGCGTGAGAGTGGTCTTTCGGACGTACATTTTTGGTCGCAATGGAAAATTTTACGATTTTTCATGAAATGCGTTAACGTAAAATATCGACTTTTCATGACTTTCCTTAATCTGGGTATTTAGCTTTTTGCTACACAAGCTAGTGAAGTGTCTTCCGTTCCAGAATTTTCCCCCGAACACGCCGGTGTAATCGGTTCCTTCATGCGTTGACTGGTTCTCCCGCAAACAGAGATTTTGCAAACTATGTAGGAAAAAAGGCAGAAAACTACTTTTATAAACTTCACTCTCCCTCCTAAACAAGGACGTTTCCACGTCTTCCCCCATAGGGAAAACTTATTTTCTTGCCGAGTTCTATCAAACCTCGAAATGCGTGCACAACAATATGAATGACCCTGTATATATATATATACATGGTGTTCAAAACGTATCGCGACTTTTGTGTTTTTTTCAAAAATTATTCATTTATTCATGAATATCTATTTTGTCCCCTTCAAAGTAATCCCCATGAGATATTATACACTTGTGCCAACGGTTTTTCCAATCTTCGAAGCACTTCAAAAAACCATTTTTTTTTATCTTGTTCAGCTCCTCCTTCGATGCCGTCTTTATCTCGTCAAGCGTAGCGTAACGTCGTCCTTTCATGGGCCTCTTCAGTTTAGGGAACAAGAAAAAGTCACAGGGGGCCAGATCTGGGGAATACGGTGGCTGCGGCATCATTAGTGTGTTGTTTTTGGCCAAAAACTCGCGCACAAGCAACGATGTGTGAGCAGGGGCGTTATCGTGGTGCAAAAGCCAATTTTGTTCTTCCACAAATCCGGGCGTTTCTGGCGGATTGCTTCGCGCAAATTGCGCATAACTTGCAGGTAATATTCCTTATTGACCGTTCTACCCTGTGGCAAGAACTCATGATGCACCACGCCCCTGCAATCGAAGAAAACTGTCAGCAAAACTTTCACATTCGACCGAACTTGGCGCGCTTTTTTTCGGTCTTGGTTCGTGCGGCAGCTTCCATTGAGATGATTGAGCTTTGGTTTCCACGTCATAACCATAAACCCACGATTCGTCACCAGTTATGACCCTCTGGAGCAAATTTGGGTCGTCGCGGACAGAGTCCAACATCTCATTAGCAATGTTCATGCGATGCTGTTTTTGGTCGCAATTGAGCAATTTTGGTACGAATTTCGCGGCGACCCGTCTCATGCCCAAATCATTGATAAAAATCGAATGGCACGAGCCAATCGATATGTTTAGGTCCTCAGCAACTTCTCTAACGGTGATTCGACGATTGGCCAATACCATTTTCTCCACTTCATTAATTTTTCGTCTGTTGTTGAAGTGCTCGAGCGTCCGGCACGCTCTTCGTCGTTCACATCTTCTCGGCCTTCTGAGAACATTTTGTACCACCGATAAACGTTGCTTCGGTCCAAGGTAGCTTCTCCTGTATGCCACAGTCAACATTCGGAATGCATCCGCGCACTTAATTTCGTTTTTCACACAAAATTTGATACAGGTTCTTTGATCCATTTTTTTGAATAGGTAAAATCGAAGACGATCCAAAACACGTGCAAGCAAAGCAGCTGTCAACAATTAAGTGAACATTCAAAATGGCCGAGCTTGTCGGCAAAGTGAGAGACATGAGTACCAACATAACGTCACAAAAAATCGAAATTCGAATATACGTAACCCGCGAAAATTCAAAAGTCGCGACACGTTTTGAACACACATATATATATATTATTCGTATGTAAAACACGTAGCGGCGTCGAACGAAATGGTAGGGTCGTAGATGACGAGTCGTATTCGTTTTGCACTCTGTAGAATAACGGCTTTAGGCTAGCTGGCTAAATAGGCTATGTTTGTTTGCTGCCTATGTAGAAAGGATTATTGACCTACCTCACGTCACGCGAGTAGTTGTCGAGGTCCAATAGGCAATGGCAGTCTACGAGGGAAAGTGGAAGTGAGCTAAGGCTATCGAGAGACGGAGAGAGATATCGAGAGACGGAAAGGAAGAGATATGGCGAGAGAAAGAGGCACTTTCATGGAGGAAGGGAAAAAGGGAGCGGGGGAGCACTTTCTCCAACTACTACAGTTATTGTTCCTTGGTTAAAGGCTTACGGCTGTCGGCGTAGTAGTCATCCAGCCGAGGCTTTTGGCGCGCTACACTCTAGAATTAAAACATTTTTTAAGGAGGTTGTTTTTAATTCTAGACTATCCTCCGTCCCCTACGGGCTTGGAACTTAACCTGAGGTATATCTTCAATGCACCGAGGGCCGGACATGTTAAGATATCTAGGGTTTCCCCAACAGTCCTTGTGGTAGCATGGCCGCTGACTCTCAGCGGTATGGTTTATCATCTATTCTCAATGAGCATCGCTCAAAGAAAATTCGATCAACAACGGCAGGGATCGAACCGGCGACACCCCGGTAGGTGACAACCCTGACCAGCGCACTAGTCCCCTAGACCACGCCGCCACACTCTGGCGTTGTAGATAGTAGAAGCTCTGTCCGTCCTAACTAGTACGATGATGTAACGCGTAGCGGCAGCGGCAGAATTAAAGGCTTCGGCAAACAGCAGCAGGAGCAGCAGAATTAAAGGCTCCAACAGCGGAAGGGAATTAATTAGTCGTCATCCATCCTCCATCCTCCATGAATACAACGTTGTTCGCCTTGCTCACTGAGGTCAGGCTACAAATCGGCAGTTTAGTCTTTTAGCCAATCAGCTGGCCGCCAGCGGTTTGGAAACATAAGCATTTGTGCGTGTCGTTTGTCGTCTATGGAGGTTTTGTTCGCGCGCTTGACTCCAATACGATTTTCTCTGGCGAACGGCGTCGCTTTGCGCCTTGAGCGTCTTTCTGGCCTCGCTGTCGTCTTCTGTCGATTTCGCGTTCCGACGGATGGCCTCAGGACAGTCTGTTTGTGGTTGGTGCGTGCACACATATATATATATATATATATATATATATACATATATATTTTCCAATATATACACATACATGCGTCTGTACACGTAGTGATTAATATTTACATGGATGTCTATGCACACACATACAATCTGATGTACACATACAGTTAAATCACATGCTAAGGTATCAAGTGATTGAAAATATAAAATTTCTAATCAAATACATATTGGCAAATTCAACAATTCAAGTAAAACAAGTTTTTTAAGCTTCAAACGTTGTTTTGATTAATTTAATGTTTTACAACGCTTAAGTTTCCCCGGTTATATATATATATATATATATATATATATATATATATATATATATATCATGCAAATTGCGGAGTAAATGACACATGCGTGTTCCCTCCAAATCATTACCGTTCATGTATGCAAGTACACTTATATATACACCTATCTTGAATCATATATATATATATATATATATATATATATATATATTATATGTGAGAGCTCATACACATTGCTACAACTAAACGGCCTTATCATGCTCTTATGATATGTCACCTGCATCATCCGTCAGCGCCTTGTTTATCACTATGAGGTAGCTGTAAGTGCTCATTCCGTATTATTCTGTTTCTACGGAGGATCATACTATAGCCGACACCTCCCGCCTTTATCAAGTACACACAACGACGCCACAAAACACAATGCATTCACCCGGAGCTTCTTTAGACGAAAATTCTTATCGTCGAGAGAGATCGCCTGTGGCGCTCTTTGCAGAGCATCCGTAAACGATCCCCACACAGCATACGCGTACTGAGACTGCGAGAAGAGTACAACAAGATGAGAAATAAAGTACAAAATCGACAGACCAAACTGGAGCGCCATCGACTTCGGGGTATGGTCGATAGGGACTCGGCCAACGGCCGACCGATCTGGAAAGTTGTGCGTCGCGCAAAACAGGTTGATAAAGTGCCCCCGGTGCCCAAGCTGGATATTGACGGCGAAGCGATCACGGAGCCCGCGAAGGTCTTGGGAGGGATCCAGCAGCCGGCTTGCAGTCTCACATTATCCACCACGTAAGATCTCACATCGCTGACCCCCTAGCACACATTATGAATGCCATGATAGAAGAAGCAGCGTATCCTAGCCGCTAAAAGATCGTCAGAGTGGTACCGATCCACAAAGGTGGTAGTATGAGCGACCCGTCAAGCTACCGCCCAGTGAGTGTTTTGTCTGTTTTAAACAAGATTATTGAAAAAACACTTGTTAGCCAAATGTGGAGCATCTCGAAAGCAACAACATGCTCTCGCGCAACCAATTTGGATTTCTCAAAAACCGGGGTACAAGTCATGCCGCTATGAAGCTGGTGTAGGGCACCAGTTTCGAGTTAGATAAGGGACTATTTTGTGCAGCACTTCTTTTAGATCTTAGACGGGCCTTTGACAGCGTTCGTTCAGATATTCTCCTACTCAAATTCAAGCACCTGGGCTTGAATTTGATACCTCAAGGGTTGTGGTATCAAATTCAAGCCCACTAGCCTTTATCTGCTTTATAAATGATATGGAAAATATCGCACGAGAAGCGGCTATCATTTATGCTGATGACAGGATTTTAAAATATGTTGGGCAGTCTGGTAAGTTGCAGCAGTTGATGATGCCGGATTTCACTGCCCTCAACGCTTGGTGTGCAGCAAACCGTATTGCTATCAATGCAAGAAAAACTCAAGTGGTGGTCTTCGGAATGGGTAACGCCATCCCTCGAATGCCACCTGTAATCATGAATGGCCATCTGATACAACCCAGCGACTGTGTCAATTTCCTGGGTGTAACAGTGGATGCAAAACTTTCTGGCAACGCGCATGAAGGGGTCCTTATCCGACTCATCAAGAACAAAATTGGAGCATCTTTATGCAAGCTGCTCTGCAACGCTTTTTTTGAGTCACCTTACGTACGGATCGGAATTTTGGACCGCCTGCAGTAAAGGTTAGGCGAAGCGACTGAGTGTGACACAGGGGCGCTTTCTTCGTATGTTCGGGGATCGGCCAGTCGAGAGAGAAAACAACACAATGTATTAGATATAGAAGATACCATTTGCTATTTAACCTTGATAGTAATTTTTAAGAATATCCATGGGATTGGGCCGATTTTACTAAAGCTTGATCGCCTTGGAGGGGCGAGAGAGACCAGGGCATATAACACGGTCACACTGAAGATCCGCATGCATCGAAGCAGCAAGAGCAGCCAAGCTTTTGGCGTTCGAGCTGTCAGAGAGTGGAACACTCTTCCGGTTAGCTTGCGTTGTTTGAAATTTTTAAACAACTTCAAGGATAGTTTCAAGTCACACCTATTACCCCGTCAATGATGGGTACACTAGTCTTCTCAAATTGACTCTCGTATAGAGGTAAACAAAGTAATTTAATTCCGGCTGCTTTTTACCAACACAATGGTAACTGTGGTAGGTTTAAATTACTATAGACTCCTTGCAAATATTTGTAAATATATGAAATATACCGTTGTGAATGTGCGTATAATAAATAAATGACCCTGTTCAAAAAAGTGCAAGCTATACAGCGCACATAAATCATCGCGTAGCATTTTGGTGAGATATATTCCAATTGGGGCTGCTATTTCATATTCTCCTGAAGAACAAGTCCCATGCACCTAGTGCTTTGAGAAAGGGAAATTTGCCGTGCTAAGAGAAGGTCGTCGGCCAGCATCCTCTGAGATGAACGATAAAATTGATATTGGTTTAATCAGCATTAACAACTAATCCAAAGCTGTTAACAGTTATAATTACGTGTTTCCCGTAAATCGGTATTCAGTGACCGCTGACAATGACATCACGTGCATCCATTAGGCAATGGGAAAACTTTAGTTGCCTGTTGTTCGCATTTGCACTACCGGGTCAACTATTTTGCACTTGAACTCCGGGGGATTTGGAAGGCTTTAATAGCAAGATCGAATCAGCACACTTGTCTGTCATTGCCAACACAACGCCTAATGTTGTTTGACGAAATTAGTCCGCGTTAGGTCAAACAAAGCCAGTTGTTTTTTACGGAGTTATAGCTCCTCACACATTGAAGAGCTACTCGGCCTAAACCTTAGCGGTAGACTTGCATTATGATAATATTATCCTTCGATTATATGCTGTTTTGTCACTAATGCGGACTCCGGAGCCCAAAGAAAGGCACGTATCGAAAAGGTAATAGAAGTTCTAGAATTCTGCCTTGATGTCGATTATCCCCAAGCGTTATTGGCGATTTTACCAGCCCAGAGAAAGCGTTTACCAACGTTGCACCATGAATGGTTTAGATGAACTTTTTATGCAACCCACAAGGGAAAACAATGTTCTGGATTTGCTCATTACATCTGAGAAAGAGCTCATCACCGAGCCAGCAGTCGTGGCTCCCCCTATTGCTACTGATAATCGGACTCTCATCCTCTTGCTTATGTTCTCTTTTCCCACGTCTTAGAGCCGGGTGGTGGGTTCAACTTCTGGAAGGCTGATTATAATTTGTATAAATCTTGCGAGCGTAAATTGGATAACCTTCTTTGCTAGATGTGTTGACATTGAGCAGATGTATAATATATTTGTCGATTATATACACTTTCTTATCGAGGCATTTACACTCCAACGAAATAATAATACCAATCCCAACATGACGAGTCTTCGAAACCATGTTCAACGGCTAGAGGAGCTCATGACTGAGGATGCGACTGAAATCATCTCAGTGAAGCTCAGAAAGGCCTCGATAAGGATGAGAATACTTGAATGCGAAATCGACAACCCTGATGTATGTTATAATTATGTTCAGATGTAAAAGGTTTTGGTAAAAACAATGCATACTGAGGCATACATGACCCCTGAATAAAGGTGATTTTGACTCGACATTGGCAGCTGCCGCCGATGAATGTACGTTTATCTCCATCGATACCACTCTCTTCGTCGAAGACTTGCGACGGCACTTCGAACTGATCGAAACTGCAGTCTACAGAAGAAATGCGAGTACTCTCAACTTTTCGGGCTGACCCCCAGCCAAAGCTTAGCGTCGACAGGACTGCTTTTCGGTATTGCTTGATAGACGAACCCCCACAAATACAAATGTGCAACGGTGGTGGGGCTCGAACCCGTGCACCTATGTGTCTCCTCCGGTCGCGAGGCGCAGACGAATGCGCCACGCCACCGGGCTCGACCAACGATAGTTCAGCTAATCGCAGCTAATTACACGGTTGCAAATGAAGCGAGTGCTCTCTAGATCGTGAGCTGCTCGGGGTGAGAGCGATAATCAGCGATACCTCCTAGAGCGGCTTGTGAAGATATCGGCACCATTCTTTTGGCCTACATTTTACCTTATAGTATGTAACCAAGGCGGGATCTCGTGGGCTCAGTATGTAATTGTATCGATGCGAGTAGTTTGACGGAAGATACCATTTAGTGCACGTGTATTAAATGTATCTGTTTCGCACTCTAACCCGACGCGAAAATTACTCTCTCTCTCTTGTAATGGGGCATATTTATCCGCGTTTCTGAAAAGGCACCGAACGTAGGTGATACAAATTGAATATCATGTGACTGGCCATATGCATGCACAGTTTTGAATACGTAACTTAGGCATGTATGGGCATTGCTTGAGCATTCATGCACAAACATTAGCTCAAAGCAAAAACAATACAGTTATATTGAAGATAACTAAAAAATGAAAATCTTTGCAAATTTTTTATTTGGGCTTACACGCTTAATTGCTCATTTTCAGAAGACATTTCCGCCCCTCGTTCTACTAAAAGCAATTATTTTTTCACCGAGTCTTACTAGACCTCAAAGTTTGCTGGCCAAATTCTGGAATATATATATATGTAATGAATCATTTACGGTCGGACCATGACATTTGGGTCCCTGCGAACATGTGCACCATTACGGGGGGTCCAGTGTAGGGACCAGCCATTTCTGGAGGGTTCCTCGAACCGAGGCCGCATTGCCCCGTTCACATCCAGCGACAGACGCTGTCTGAGGAAATCACCCGTTTGCCTATCTCCGCTGGCTAGAATTAGCCGCTTCCCGATCTTCTGTAGCAAACTGCGAGTAGACGGACCCGGCCCGCCTAGGGTCTCGAAGGCAAGTGGGTAAAACTCGTACGGGTAACCGATGTTCTGGTACTTTCTAACCTTGCCTGCTTCGGCAAGAGCCGATGCATGACCGGCCCGAGACGCGCCAGCACTGGCCATTGAAGGGGCTAATGAGTCAGTATATATATATATATATATATATATATATATATATATAATCTTCTTTTCCCTGTGCTCTGAGTTTTGCGTGATTTCTCATCGCATCTCTAATTTCATGTAAGCGTTTCGACGACCACCGCCAGTTCTGCGTCTACTGCTATTCAACCTAAACGTATCCATCAACGAATGGCATGATGTCTGTGTCATCTGTAGTGGAACTCGTCGTCGACACGCAGTCAATGCAGTGCGTGAAGTCCGGCTCCCAAGCCGATAATCAGAAAAAGTTTCAGGAACTGACGAAGGATTACGATCGCGTGCTTGCCTGCGATGGTTCCTACAAGTGAGTAGTGGTCGGTCAGCTGACTGTTCACGCTTGCCACGGTGGTCATAACATTTAACTTAAAATATTTATTTTTCGTATATTACATTATGTTTGTGGGACACATATTACAAGAGATTAGCTAAGCCAGTGTGCCTAGCGGGTATGTATTGTGACTATCACGTGTCCGCCTAGTCTAGGCTAGGCCGAAACCACTTCAGAAGTGTGCCCCGAACGGAGGCCGCGTTTCCACGTTGTATGTCGAGATCCAGACGTTGTTTAAAAAAGGACGACGATCTGTTATCACCGGTTGACTAAAAGTTTAACTTAAGATTATATATACATATATCCGTCATAGATAGACAGGCAAAAAAAAGTTTACAACGCAATACCATTAAGTTCTGCACTCACAGACAAAACCGCGAAGGAAATATATGGTCGGTACAAAAAGGCAGCAGAAACGCATAATATAAAGCTAAGAATGTTCAGAGTCGAGAGAGTTTTCGTATGTTGCCAACTTATATACAGTATAGATTAAGTCAATATCATTAAAGTTGCTGGCAGAATGTCGAGCAACACCGTTAAAAGCAAAAGTACAGAGCATTTTATATGAGGAGATAATCAACGTTATATGTCGAATGTACGATCGAGAACAGAAAACAATATAACACACCACTATAACACGTTGTTCAAGTTTCGGTATATGACTCGTAATGTGAGTCTCGTTGGAGCACTAGCACTTATTGAGATAAGCCTATAGAAGTCAGCGAAGCGAAAGGACGATTTGCAGTATGGTCTCTGGCTAAATAAATTGTAGTTTCCTTTTACGTTGTAACCAGTTGCTATACACAGAAACCCCCTACAATACGCGCAATATCTAGTTAAAATATGATCTGCCAGATAGTATACCGCAAAGTATCGAAATACGTGTGCTCAGCCAATATTTTCTTGTGATCAGGATTAGTTAACAAGTGTAGATTTTGTCGTAAAAAAATCTCCTTTATAAATGGTTAGTCAGGACAGTTATAGAAGAAATTCAATTACATTTGCAGAATTAGTTTCCTACGTATTCAGTGGCAAAGTTGCGATCATCAGAATTGCGGTTGACGGATCTAATTTTTTTACTGATAAATACTTAGGACGCCTAGAAACCGCTATGATCTAGAAACACACCACAAACATCCATAACGCTATATTGAGCGATCTATGACTTATTACACGCTAGCCTGCTACGATTGTCAAATAACACGTCCGCAGCATTTTATGCAGTCGTTTGGAGATGAGAAAATCCCTCCGTTCGATAAATGCCATGTTTGTCAATGGCTTAATACAGATTGTTGGATTGTTACGTGTGCACTTATGTAATATGTAATCGATTTGATACACGTGTTGATGTCTACATTCAGCTAATGTGTATATGGCAATGGCTTACAGAGATGGAGTGGGGAGTGTCGGCGTCACGGATGGTCGGGACCACTGGCATTTTCGGCTGGACAACTATATGGGCAATATACTGACGGAACTTATATTCATTTTGTACGCTCTCCGACTGGCAATCACGGAATTTCCTCATCCGAAAAAACTGCTAATCGCTGCTGATTGCGAGAGCATACTCAAAGGATTAAGTGCCGGTCTGTAAATATATATATATATATAAATAAAAGAGTTGTTCCATTGGAGAATGACCCCAAAATTAAAATAACTTCAAAAACATCATCCCTATTCTCACCAAAATATTCCCCAATTAATCTAGCTTCTGGTATATACATCAATATGATCTCCCTTAACCCAAACCAACGCTCGAAGTCTGCCGAAAGAAGCCTTACACAAATCACAAAAGATCATATTGTAGTATCTTATTCCATTTGTGACAACATCTTATAGTATTTTACTCCACTTGCGTCAACAGCTTGCGGTGTTTTATTCTACTCTATAGAGATTATCTTTTTTATATATAGTTACAGCTTTATTTGCTATATATAGGAGGTAACAATTGTCTCCTTATGGACGTGTACACTGGATAAAATAAGTGAAAACGTCACATATCCTCCAAGTTCGGGCGTGTCCAGTCTAGCAGAGTTCCGCCACAGAGGCGGCATTACGCCGCTGAATGTCCAGCGATAGTCTCTGGTGCAGGTGATTGAAGGATCTAATGAGCCAGTAACGGTTGCATCCCATACCAGCATGCGACCCATCTCGAAGGACGTTAGTGTCAGTCCGTCCACTCGCTTCCAATCATTCCTGCAGAGGCCAGGAGACTCGAGAATGCAAGGGAAGCCAGCAGACTACAAGGCTCCCGTTAAATGTCCCGTTTAGTAATGAGTGTCGGGTTCGACGACTTGAGCTTAAGGCACATTGGTGGGGGTTGAATACGTGAGCTGCTCCCAGGCGGAGCCCCGCACTAATCCGAACAGTGTTGTCATCTAGTAGTGTGTCTAAGTGAGCAGTGGAGAGAGTCTGTAATAGAGAGAGAGAGAGAGAGATTATTTATCTGTTTAAAAGCTTGTTTGCTTCCACGCCTGAACTTTACAGCTTTTTTTGACACTAACTGCGAAGCCATTCTGCGATAAATATGCATAAAATGTGCGGAGCGCAGCCTGCAGGCCAATTCGAATTCTACTGGATACTACCACGGCATCTGTGTAGGGCAGGATCATGATTGTTGGGTGCCGCTCTTTAACGATGCGTGGCAGATCGCTGAGCAATGTTATAAATGAAAATGGGCTAACATGTCGTCGCCGTGCGGATGCCCAGCCGTCTGGTCGAACGTTTCATGCTCGCAAACGCCGTCATTGAGAACAATTAAATTAAAATCTATATATATGTGTGTATATATATATATATATATATATATATATATATATATATATATATATATATTAGGCGAGCACTGCCGAGTGTGCAAACGTATTGCAAATGATTAATAAATCATCACAAAAGTATATATATATATTTATATATACGTATGCATGTTTAAAGCTCGACGAGATAACCGCGTCTCCCAAGTTTCGGCGGCCATCAACTACGGACTTTCATCATTCTGGGAGCCCTGCCAAGTGACTTTGCTGTGGGTACCTGGTCATCGTGGGGTGATCTTAAACGAAATTGCCGATACCAACGCCCGGGTCGGTCGCGAACTGCCAGACGGTAAGCCAATAAATGAAGCTCATATTTAGTTGAACACATCTGTGCATCGTACACTTCCACTCGGAGGGGATTACTTTTTGTTATTACTACCTGCGTTCGCGCTTTGTACACGTCTTGTTTCCAGCATTTTACTAACCGAATTTGAGGATAATATTGGTGTCTAGAGTGGTGTTGTGTGCGTTTCATTCGTGATTATTGTCAGGCAGCATTACATGATTATCACCGATAACATAGGCGTAGCGTGCGAGCGAGCGCATCAGGTAGTTCGCAGTACAGCACCTACTACAGCACCAGAATAATAGGCGCTTGTCCCTCTGACCACCGAAACGCGATTATTATGTAGGTCTGTTCTACGTCTGTTAAGCGTCTGTCCTTGCCTAACAGCAAACTAGTTGACTTATCAAATGTTTTTTTTTTTTTAGGGATCGGCCATAATTTATTACGGCAAATTTACACGTCACTAATAATCGCCTATCGCTTTGGATCGAAGCCCCGACTTGTAGCCAGAGCAGAGTCTACGAATACGAACGAGCTCCACTGTTGTTACGGCTTTTGAGGTACATGCAGTTCGTTTGTTAATGACGCTGCTGTATATAATAGGGCTCAGCTTGTTAGCGGTACGGGATTGGTGTTGTTATTGGCCGTGTTGTTACTGTTGCTGCTTTCACGGTTACTGTTATCTTTTTAGTCTTACTTTCGTGTTACTGTTGCTGTGGTGAATAAATGCCGTTTTGACACACAATTTTATTGTCAATCGAATTGCTGTTTGTGTGTTGGCGTTTCAACTTACGAGGTCGTTTCGTGGTTATTGTGCGTATCATTTCAGATGGCACACCGCTTCTGCCGATGGCGCTTCGAAGTCGTGACACTCGATGGCGTCGCAGGGAAACCTGCGATCTCCTCGACTGTAGCCCTGACAGCCAATTAGCAAAGCACCGGGATGCCGATCAAATTCTCATCGTGAGTACACTTCTATGCATAAATTGAGCAGAATCCGTTGCGGCGATGGACTCGATGTAAGAAGTTAAAGTCACAAGTCTCTCAGGGTGACGGCGGTCTAAGGCCCTAAAGGGTGTTCCAATGGTCGGCAGACTTTTGTTGTAAAGCCTGCATTTACTTGTGAGCTAGTTACGTCTACTGTAGTGTAGGAAGAGTTTTGTAATGAAATCTTCTTTGTATTGCAGACAAACGTTGTGCACGCGCATTTTTCAATATCGAGTGATAAATGCATCATTGCGAGTCAGCACTGTTGAAGTTCATTTCCAGTCACTGTTAATGCGAATGCTGCTACTAGTGCTTATACGTAGTACTAATAGAAAAATTATCAGCTTATTTCGAACAGCGGCAAAATCGTCGGCTAATTTACGTTGACGTGATTGCTACCTGCAGGAGATGATGCAGAAACAGTCGTTTTTAAACGTCGATATGCATGAGGTGCCGGACTGCCCCGAGGGCGCGTGGTGTGAGCTCTGCTTCGAACAGGAGCTTGGGCCGGGCGTACCGCAAACGCCTGCCCATATATTCCTCGAGTGCTCGGCGCTTGTGAACGCCGGGCAACAGCTGCGCACCGAGTTCCTTCGGTTTGGCTTGCCGTTCCAGTTAAAGACCATACTCGACGGTTACTGCATCGACGCAACTGCCAAGTTTCTCGCTTTTGTCAAGTATCGAAAAGCTATCTTCACTGACTAGATGCGTATGGAAGCGAGCAGTAAAGATACCTATTCGATCCGTCGATATTATATATATATATATATATATATATATATATATATATATATATATATTCGTGATTCTTATTAGTTAATGAACATTCAGATGGCGATGATAATTATTGCGTATTCGCCACTGTATATTGGATCATACATGACACACTATGTTTATTATCTTATGTTGGGTAACATAGTGCTTACTTGCAGAAATATGTCGCTAGTCTCTCCATAAACTGGCGGCTGCCCGCTGCTAGTATATAAGTAAACATACATTAATAATAAATATTATATTATCTACGTGCACCTACTCCTATAGAAATGTGTGGCCTGTGTCCATGACACTAATGGCAGATCCGTGTAACTAAGTGCAATACTTTTCTATGGACTTAATTGAATGCGTGACTAATGTGGTATTGTTGTCGGCGGAGATCATCATTATCGCCATCCATATACTATTCGTATAACGTGTGAGTTAAAAACCACGATATCTATATATATATATATATATATATAGAGTCATTTTATTAAAGTCACCTTTGTTAGGTACATAGTCAATTTGACAATTTGGCGGTACAATTGCTCATCAGGGTTAAGTTCCAGAAAATGAACGCTGAAACAGTAGCAACACACTTGACCTGATTGCCAGGAGCGCCTTCTGCTCCGATTCCTACGACGTTGACGAGATGTATAATAAGCTTACCCCAAACAACCGTTCACTAATCAAACGTTTCACCCTCCACTATCATCGACAAGAAGATGGAGATCACACGTACTTACGTATCGCGTCTCGACCGACTCACCGCTTCGTCGCCAAACCCCTATCTTTGTCGCCAAATTCCTATCTTCGTCGCCAAACCCCCATCTTCGTTCCAGCGAAAACTCACGGAGGCAAGAAAAACGACTTCGCATCCTGATAGAGCTGACATTAACATCAAAGACAGCAGGGCTTCTGTCCCGATATGCCAACAAGCGGATCACCGGCAATGAAGCTCTTCCGACCCTGGAACGAGACTCGCGCTCTGCGAAGTAATAGAATAAGGCCGAGCTTCTCGCATCGCATTTATCGCCTCTGTTTAACCCTGCTACGGTAACCAGCGCACCTCTTACGACATTTAGGCATAGTTCGATAGCTCCCCGCGACTCACCGATCGAGTTCAGTGTGCGTGACATCCAATCGCAACTGCTGCGCTTGAGCCCAAATTCAACCACATCCTAATGGCATTCCGCCAATACTAGAAAAAAATAGCCATATATACCTCTAAAGCTGATCTTCGCGCGATCATATAATAACTTCAAAATCCCTACCTTTTCAAGCAAAGTGTCGTGACCTCCATACATAAGAAGGTCCAAGAAGCGCGTCAACAATTATCGTCCCGTGTCGCCGTGTTCCGTCGCCTGCATTGTTTTGGAGAGAGTTCTAGTCAGACACATCACCAGTTATATGGCCGTATTACTCTTATTATTATTATTCGATGTAGCACAGCTTAGTTTTGTGTCTTGTCGATCTGCGTGTACGCAACTACTCAAGGTGACGCACGACTGGGCGTTACACATAAACGGCGCCAATAACTTCCATTGTATTTACTTTGATCAGAAAGATGGTTTCGACAGGGTCCAATGTATCTGCTTCGAACAGGAGCTTGGGCCGGGCGTACCGCAAACGCCTGCCCATATATTACTCGAGTGCTCGGCGCTTGTGAACGCCGGGCAACAGCTGCGCACCGAGTTCCTTCGGTTTGGCTTGCCGTTCCAGTTAAAGACCATACTCGACGGTTACTGCATCGACGCAACTGCCAAGTTTCTCGCTTTTGTCAAGTATCGAAAAGCTATCTTCACTGACTAGATGCGTATGGAAGCGAGCAGTAAAGATACCTATTCGATCCGTCGATATTATATATATATATATATATATACGTGATTCTTATTAGTTAATGAACATTCAGATGGCGATGATAATTATTGCGTATTCGCCACTGTATATTGGATCATACATGACACACTATGTTTATTATCTTATGTTGGGTAACATAGTGCTTACTTGCAGAAATATGTCGCTAGTCTCTCCATAAACTGGCGGCTGCCCGCTGCTAGTATATAAGTAAACATACATTAATAATAAATATTATATTATCTACGTGCACCTACTCCTATAGAAATGTGTGGCCTGTGTCCATGACACTAATGGCAGATCCGTGTAACTAAGTGCAATACTTTTCTATGGACTTAATTGAATGCGTGACTAATGTGGTATTGTTGTCGGCGGAGATCATCATTATCGCCATCTATATACTATTCGTATAACGTGTGAGTTAAAAACCACGATATCTATATATATATATATATATATATATATATATATATATAGAGTCATTTTATTAAAGTCACCTTTGTTAGGTACATAGTCAATTTGACAATTTGGCGGTACAATTGCTCATCAGGGTTAAGTTCCAGAAAATGAACGCTGAAACAGTAGCAACACACTTGACCTGATTGCCAGGAGCGCCTTCTGCTCCGATTCCTACGACGTTGACGAGATGTATAATAAGCTTACCCCAAACAACCGTTCACTAATCAAACGTTTCACCCTCCACTATCATCGACAAGAAGATGGAGATCACACGTACTTACGTATCGCGTCTCGACCGACTCACCGCTTCGTCGCCAAACCCCTATCTTTGTCGCCAAATTCCTATCTTCGTCGCCAAACCCCCATCTTCGTTCCAGCGAAAACTCACGGAGGCAAGAAAAACGACTTCGCATCCTGATAGAGCTGACATTAACATCAAAGACAGCAGGGCTTCTGTCCCGATATGCCAACAAGCGGATCACCGGCAATGAAGCTCTTCCGACCCTGGAACGAGACTCGCGCTCTGCGAAGTAATAGAATAAGGCCGAGCTTCTCGCATCGCATTTATCGCCTCTGTTTAACCCTGCTACGGTAACCAGCGCACCTCTTACGACATTTAGGCATAGTTCGATAGCTCCCCGCGACTCACCGATCGAGTTCAGTGTGCGTGACATCCAATCGCAACTGCTGCGCTTGAGCCCAAATTCAACCACATCCTAATGGCATTCCGCCAATACTAGAAAAAAATAGCCATATATACCTCTAAAGCTGATCTTCGCGCGATCATATAATAACTTCAAAATCCCTACCTTTTCAAGCAAAGTGTCGTGACCTCCATACATAAGAAGGTCCAAGAAGCGCGTCAACAATTATCGTCCCGTGTCGCCGTGTTCCGTCGCCTGCATTGTTTTGGAGAGAGTTCTAGTCAGACACATCACCAGTTATATGGCCGTATTACTCTTATTATTATTATTCGATGTAGCACAGCTTAGTTTTGTGTCTTGTCGATCTGCGTGTACGCAACTACTCAAGGTGACGCACGACTGGGCGTTACACATAAACGGCGCCAATAACTTCCATTGTATTTACTTTGATCAGAAAGATGGTTTCGACAGGGTCCAATGTATTTGCTTTGATCAGAAAAGATTGTACACAACAAACTAAGAGTGCTTGAGGGATCCACCTGCAGTCCTGCGAATGTTTCGTAGAGTTTATGCGCAAGCCGTCTTTCCGAGTTAGGTCATGGGACGCCTTAAGCAGCCCGCGCTCGGCACCGTTTGGCGTGCCGCAGGGAAGCTGCGTTTTTCCGCATTTGTATACGACCTTTGTTCTAGATATAAAACTCTATATGTTACCGAGTGTAAAATATCCCGTGTACGTAAATAATCTTAGAATTTTTTTTAATTTAAAAAATATATATTGTGCTTAACTCCTCATCAGCGCACACAGCACTGCAGTCTGCTGTAGACGGTGTCAGCTGGTGGTACTTGTTTTAAAACACGGCTCCTACGAGCTAAACTACTTACTCAATGGTCAACACTGCCAAGGGCCAATGCGACGCGGGATCTTGAAGTCTTAATACCAACGGACCTCACATTTTCCGCACATTTCAAAGCACTAGACAAACCAGCATCCATATTTATGAATATGTTGTTTCGCTGTTAACATTGCCAAGGAGCCTACGGTGTATCTTCGTTTGTACAAATCGATTTTGTTATTCAAAGTTTTGTTTATACTCTTCACCCCTATGGTATTCACATTTATGTAAATGCAGAGGTATGATTGAAGGTGTGCAAAGGAGACTCGAAAAAAGACTATACAGAAGGTGTGACCTCGAACCGAATGAAAATGTTTTACTACCCTCAATGGACATACTCAGGAATAAAAGATTCCAGCTCAACTTCTGGGTGCGAGCCTTATTGATCACTTTTTTAAATACGGACGGACAATCGCAGAAGCCAATATGTGCCCAGATGCATCAAGAGCAAACCGGCCGTATTATATGATCATCATCTTAAATCTGGTAAAAAGCGTTTACCACGCTTTCGTATGGCGCCCTAAACAGAGCGCTTATAGACAAAGACGTATCCTCTTATGTACGACGTATCCTAGCGCGTACCTTAAAGACCGAGTATCTACCTACGAAGGCGTATAAGGACAATGCAGTCACAGCCGGGGTCCCAAGGCTCTGTACTGGGTTCAACCCTAAAAAATATACCCCCTCAAGATGGAGTGGTTAGACTCGCAAATCCCCCCGGGAGTAAAGTCGGTCGCCTGTTCAAACGATCTAGCACTGATCGTCACCGCCAATGACAAGGATCTACTCGAGGAAACAACCAACAGACTTGTTAGATATCCGATAATACCTTCACACGCTAGACCTTGAATTGGGTCCACAAATCACGGAAGTAATTCTCTCAAACAGCCTGAAGTGCCATCCACAGAATCTAAACTTACGCCCGAATGAGCACCTAGTAACACTCACATTCTCGTCTAAGCACATAGGCGTGATGCTGCGTGATAAAGCTCTCACAGGAACACTTCATGTGCGCTATGCAGCAAAAAAGCTGCTAGAGCCTCCGCAGAACTGCGAAAGATTCCCCCGTGAACTAGAGAAGCAACCGACTTTTGGCGCAGTCTTTTAGCATCAGTAGTAGCCGATAGCACCATAGTATGTGCCGTATGTTATCAGATGTACAATCGATAGTCTGATCTCGCCCGGCGTCTCTGTTGCGTACTGGCTGGGTGGTCATCCGAAGATCAGAGTTCGTTCAAGTTCCAAGACAGGACGCACAAAGGAGGCCACTCGGAAACACATGCCTGATTCTCTTATTTTTCAAGATTCAAGATTCAAAACGTGGTTTATTATAGGAACTGCATAATACAATGCTTTAGTTTTCATTAAAAAATATATAGGTAATAATAAAAAAAAAATAGAATATAAATGGTTAACTCTCAGTCATAAACAGCCACAAAATAAGTCAATCATGGAGTATCATAAATCATAAACACAAAACAAAATAACATGTGTGCCTCAACTATGTCGAAATGTGTTGGTGAGTAGCCATTTCTGGACCATCTGTGTAAAACAATGCAGGGAAGTGATACGACGAATATTCTGTGGGATACTAGTCCATATAACGGGCAAACGAGACACAAGGGCTTGCTGACTAGACTTTTTTGTGACTAATGGCCCTACATATATTGTGGCACGTCTCGAGGTGCTACGGAACAAGGGAGTAAGGGGAAAGGAAACATCACAGGGAATAATATTCCGAGTGATTTTAAAGCCCAGCGTGGTAACCTTCAGCAAGTAGAACAGGTCGACCGGTAGGAGTCTCTGCGTCGCTTGCCAAATATGGCTCTTAGAGCATCGTTTTGCATTATTCGAGCCCGACTGAGAACAACTTCAAACACACTCCCCCAGATAAGAATGCCATAAAGGAGAACTGGCAGGAACAAGGTTTTGTAGAAGGCCATCCACTGGAACTCCGATAAGCAGCATGCGAAAGAGGGCTGAAATGATGGCGTAGCATTTGGGCTTGATGCTCTAAATGCGCCCGCCAGCTCATGCACTCGTGCAGCATTAGGCCGAGACATTTTGTGGTCTCTGAGAAGACCAATTCTCTCCCTGATAGAAATAATTTCTTGTCAAGGTGCATTTTTAGCTGAGGAGCTCGGAATGCAATAATGTTCGTCTTGCTGGCATTAACGACAAGACCAAATTTATTGAAGATCGAAATTACTGTTTCCACTTGAGATAAGAGATGAGGCAACTCCGAACACATTTCGGAGGCATTGAGCCGAAAAAGCAACGTCGTATCATAAGCAAAAGCGATCGGCTTGCCTAAGTTTTCCCTCTGGATGGTTAATAGGATGAAATTAATAAGAATTAAGAACAATAAAGGTCCGAGAACAGAACCCTGGGGGTACCGATGTCTACGGATCTCCAGGAGGATTCGACCGACCCAACTCTCATCGCCTGCATTCTTGAGGTTAGGTACGAGCGGAACCAACCAACTGCACTCACTGAACACCCCAACACCTGAAGCATTTGTAGGAGATATGAGTGATTGAGGCAATTGAAGGCCGCGGCAACGTCTAGAAAGACTCCGAGACATAATTTAGTCGATTCTACGGCATCCACAATAGACTGCCATAAGTGGGCGAGGGCCAACTCCGTAGATCGACCACGTCGGAAACCAAACTGATATGACGACAGAAATTGTATGGACTCTAAATGATGCTCAAACCTTCTCAGAGCCAGTTTTTCTCATATTTTGGACACAAAATCTACCAGACTTATGGGACGGTAGCTGGCGGGTAGTGTTTTGTCGCCCTTTCTTTTGTAAAGCGGAGTCACAAACGAGGCCTTTAGACGTGTGGGGAAGGTACCTGAGGAGAAGAAGAGATTCGCAATTTTTGTTAGGGGACTGGCAATAGAGAGCGCCGCTAAATTTAAAAGTTTTCCGGGTACCCCATAGCTCCACAGCTCCAGCTCGCTTTTTGTTTGATTAAGAGTGAATAAACCTCCGAGTCTGTCACTGAACAGAATTTGAATGAGTTGCCCTTCACATAGGTTGAGCACTCAACAATCGAACGATTGCTAGATATATATCGAACAATCACTGACCCGCATGCACATAACCAACATATTATTTAATTGTTAATAATTCGTAAATTGCTGAACTTATTGTATTCCAATTCAAAGCGACAAGTTTAATTCGCATGACACTGCTAGAGTGGCACTTCAAAGTGGCCTGCCGTTACGACACTAGCGCAGTTGATTTGCTTCATGTATCTCGATGCGTCAGGGCCACGGAATACACAGCTCTAGCGAGAGTATTTTTCACATAGGTTGGTTGGTGTTTCATAAATGTATAGTTCACAGTTCGATTTTTGATTCAGTTAATCACGCGTTACTCCCACATGGCCAGAACGAAAAGTTCTCCGAGAGAAATGATTGAGCGTGCGGGCGGGAAGGATGGATATACAAGACGACGAAAGCAGAATATCAGGTCACCCAGCTCCTAACCCAAGTGAATCATTGGTAATAGGTCTAATTAGAATATCGCTCGCCAGCATTGGCGATGCTAATGTTGTACCTGAAATATACAAGAGTGTGCTACACCTTGGTCGTTGCCCGCCAAGTGCACAACAGTGTTTCCACCAAAGTTTGTAGAAATACATATTTTGGATTGCCGCCTTGATTGAACTCCTCTACCGCTTAC
The DNA here is from genome assembly GCA_003439945.1 of Dermanyssus gallinae. Classification (NCBI taxonomy): domain Eukaryota; kingdom Metazoa; phylum Arthropoda; class Arachnida; order Mesostigmata; family Dermanyssidae; genus Dermanyssus; species Dermanyssus gallinae. The sequence continues at coordinate 24,016 of QVRM01006662.1, forward strand.
CCAGTCAAACAAGCAACATCAGCAAGCGGCTACCTAAATATCAATTTTATGAGTTAACACCACGTAATGGAGCACAATAATAACTTTAAAAAAATGTTTTCTAATAATTTCTTGAGTACGGTTGTTATTTATTCAGTCAACACCGAGGAACGCCGAGCCAATAACACCAAGCTCGTTTGGCAGGTTGCTTAGCTAATGTAACTCGTGTAGCGTTCGCAGGACTACACAACGAAAGTGTTCTGCACAGTGTTGTTCATTAGGGGTTGCATACGAATATATCCGAGCTTTCTCATTAGCTTCATTTCCTCGGTATTCGCTTGCTAGACCCAAACAGCTCTTGAATTAAATCGGGTGTATCGAAGGCACCTCTATCTAGTTTACGAGCCTTGGGGGCATCAGAAGGCGAAGGTGCTGGTGGTCCTCCAGCAGGTGGGACGAATGCGTCCGCCTGAGAAGCCTCCGCCAGGGCCTGGCCGACCGCTAAGGTCTCTTCGACGAGAAGCTTTTGTTGTGACATTGTTGCTCCCGGATCGACTGGCTGGCTCCTCAACGGTTAGCCCCGGTCGTGGAATTCGCACCCAGCTGTTGTCAGAGTGCCGCAAGGTAGTCCACCAACCGCTCTCCGCTATACTCGCGCAGAAAGTACTGATGTACCTGAAGAACTGCAATTGAATTTTTAAAACAATCATGCAGAGAAAGTAAAACAGATGGGGTAACGCCATCAAAATATACCCTGTGTTCTTTTTCATATTCTTGTTAATTGAATCCTGTTAATAGTCCCGGACATCATTCGACGTACCTTTACAGCAGTGGAAGACCCCTTCCTTAAAGGACCTAAGCTTAAGCTTCTGCTATGGTGCACAAGTGTTCATACCTCGTCGTCGTCTTTATGTCTGTTCTATCCGTCCACTATTTTAGATATACAATGTCTGCCGACATAATCCTCGTACCAAGTTTGCTTTTTCAGTAATATCAAGAAACGACGCTGGTCAGGGCGTTCATGCCACGTTGTACACAAAATGCACAATTAATTTACTGCGTGCAACAATGTTTATTGATTTTTCTTGTACAGTAAGTATGCATTTGAAAATCTCTCCGTTGAAATGGCACTAGATGCTGCCAGACATTATGTCTGTGTGAATAAAACCTACATTTATCAGCACTTAAGCTTAACTGAACTCTCGCGCAAACTACTTAGGTTCCCGAGCCTGGGGGGAGGAATCCGAGTTTGTAACACAAACTCACCAACTTGACAAACACAGTTTGTCACTTCTAGATGCCAGTAACGCGTGTGCACCAAGCATTCCCGAAACCCTCCACCACAAAAACATTTAAGAACTGCTTTTTGATCTCCGAAAAATAAAATATAACCGTATTCCAACCTGCGAAGCACTAGCATAACGCAGCATCGACGTTAATATGTCCTTGAACTGTACACACTGATCTAATGACTTAGTCTATTGAACTTAATGACAACACGATCGCCTGCGGTCGCCTGTAGAGTGCCGCTACGTTCTCTGTAGTTCTTTCTCTGCACTCTGTGTAGAGCTGTATTTATTTCCTCATAGATTGTTCTCGAATACAGTAGATTCGTCTCAGTCCAAATAGACGCTTCTATCGAATCGTCTAGATGTTTTTCGTGCCTACTCTTTCCATTGCATGTTCGCGAGCACGTGGCGCCTAGCCGACAGTGGTGTGTCTACCTGAACATGGCTAGACACAACAGGCGTGAAAAGCAAGGGTGTGAAAGGCAAATCAGCCTACAAGAAAGATAAGAGAATATCAAATTCACTGGAAGAGGTGGCATCTTTGCTGGAGCTGCCATGCATGGCATAGTAATGGTGTCTAAATTACTCAACGCGTTGCTGCTGCAAAACGGAGCTAATTACGCATTCTGATGCAATTAGCCTGTACGAAAAACGTAGTCTGAAAAAAACCCATACGGCCAAACCGCCCCTCTTCGTGATATCACCTGGCCATAGCCTCAATCAACTCGCTATGTCCTGGCAGTTATCACGAAGCTGCTTTGCCGCCAGAATTCACTCTTCTCTCAACACAGATTACATACACAGCAATATACATATACATACATAAAAAGCTCAAAAGCAATCAATAAAAAACAAATATATATGTATATATATATATATATATATATATATATATATATCTGCGCCCGCCTGTCTACTTCCACTCACCACTCTAGCGCAATATGATTGCTGCCGCAAGCACGTCGTCGATGTTAACACATCGGTATCAACAGGATGACGGATGGCCGATTACACGATACCCCGAACGTTGCAGATGAGACAAAGGTTGTCGAAATGGCGCACATCCCTTTTATACCGCCGGCGATCGGTATCACGATGGCGCGCGAACAGCGGACGATGAGCGGCTTAAATCAAGTCATAAATCATGGCGCGCAAACTCAAACTTCAATTCGCGGTCGCACATCCTCCCCCTTTTTTGCAGGGTAGAGACAGTTTCCCTCCAAATGATTAAGCTCAGCTTGACTAATTGTCAAGTCACATTTAATTCGCCATGCATTGGCTTTTCGGACGCCAGTGGGCAATTTTCATAGTCGACCTTCATTCTGTCAGGTACAGGGATATACTAATAGTATAGAGATAATTACATGAGTGGGAAACAGATGACGATGATTGATAATGTTACCGAGGAGAGCAAGAGCAGCTTAAAGCTAAAATGTGCATGTCATGATTGGCATCCGTCAGCTCCCTCTAGTGGTCGCTGACGGAGGTACACCAACTGCGCCAGCAGCAGCAGTGCTTAGTGAGAGATATAGTCGGCGGAGAGACCGTGTAGGAGGAGGACGGAGAACGACTACGTGCCGCATGTAGGTCGGGAGAGTTCGGCGGTGTGCCAGAGAGAAGCCGTAAGACGGCCGGTAAATCGGCAGTTGGAATAAACTGATTAAGTTAGTAACACAACCTGATGTCTTCCTTTGACCCTAGTAACGCCCGCTTTACAATTCTAAGCTTCAACCACCGGGTGCCACAACTTGATACAAATTGATGTATTTATGATCGCAAGAAGTGCTGTTCAGGACTACCACGACGTTGAGACCGCCGCAAACAACCCCGACATGAGACCGCTCAGCTACTCATCCAACAACGACAACAGGGTGGTGCGTTTACCACCGCCGACCTAAAATACTTTTCGGGCTGATCCCCCAGCCGAGGATTTAACGTCCACGGGACTGCTTTCCGCATTCAATGCTTTATAGACTGACCCCCACACATACAAATGTGTGTGCGATGGTGGTGGGGTTCGAACCCGCGCACCTATGTCTCCTCCAGTCGCGAGGCGCAGATGAAACGACACTACCGTCGACCTGTCACGCCACAGCGATCACATCGGCAGCATCATTATGGTCAGAGAGAGATACGTATTTGACTCACGGCAACGTCACCGCCGCCGCTACCACCGAAAACAACGGCCGCTCCAATAGTGCGCATTTGAACCGACCAATCAGCGAAGAGGAAAGGTGGACGATGAATGTTCGAAGATTCGATTCTGTCGCTTAACCATGCGAGCACCATATCAGGAGTGAATGAACACACCGAGGAAGTATGCTCGGCCGTGCTACGCGCCTGACGTATATGGCAGATCAACGCGTGTAATTCTAACCATAAAAAAGAAGGGCTTCTCTATGTAATCGAGCGAGCAATCCAAACGATATCAGGAGACAGCTTATCTGAGATATGTCATAGATCTAATGGTTGAATTGAGTTTCCAGACGCTCGAATGATGTCACACGCAATATCTCGATAGTCCGTCACGAAAAAGCACATACGTCTAATTCGTGCCACCAAGTAACGCAAAAATAATCGTCACCATAAAAATCATCTTAATCACGTTGTCAATGCTCGAAAAAATAGACCCACGTAATGAGAGTTCCACCCATTGTGACTTTTTATTGCAAAAATCTTTTTTTATGAGTTCGAGTTGCCCCAGTATGCCAACCTGGTGCAATCACAGTTCCTCGTCTACAGCTGTTTGTTATTTTGTGGGAAGCAAGATAGCTTTATACGGCATATGTGACATGCGGGCTAACCCTTCGATTATAGCAGCATGGAGGTGGTTAGAGAAACTTTTCGGAGGAGGCCCTTGGAGAGGATGTCTTGTTGTTGGGGTGTAGATGTTCGTAATGGTTAATGAGGGAAAAACGGCGAAAAAAGTTCTGCCGCTATGATTAGATTATTTAACAAGTGTGCGGTATAAAGGATGGTAACGAAGACCTAACAGCCTAACGGCAATGACTTTCCTTCAAAAAGTTTTTCCAACTTGTTCGCAATTGTTGTGCGCATTTTGGCGTTTTTACTCCCGTTCGTTAGAGGACTTTGTTCCTTATCTTACCTTTCGTGTCAACCGCTACAGATGTGACCTCACAACCCTCTCCGCTGGCATCACGTGATTAAAATCCAAGCTGCTGTTAGTAAAACCGATACAATGCGCCCTAGTCTCGCAATTGTAAACTTGAAACAGCAATTAAATTTTTTTTTATCGAAATTAACCTGTAAAATGCATGATGCATATCGGGCGTCGTTGTTAAGACCACGGTAGTGTAGGATTCACAAGCCCACTAAAAATCAGTCGCTTTCTTTAGCCCTTGTAGGGGGGGGGGACTGTAGTACCGGCGCGTGGTAAAGTGGTCAAGAGATTACTTCACCTGGCCACTTTATCTATCAGCCCTTAAGGCTCTATTTTGTAAGGTGGTTATTTTTGTCTCGAAGACAAATTCTGCTCTGCGTATCGTTTTACTATAAACCAGGATGCATGATCCTTGAGGATCGCTTCTACAAGGGCTTGGCATGTCAGGGGACTTTCCAGTCTTAGGTTCCGAGACAGACGACAACTCTCGCTCAGTATTGAACATTCGACATAAGGGGGAGTCGTTTTTCACCAATTTGATGTAGCTGAAAGCAGCCACAGTGAGCAACATTTGTGTTTATTGAGGTCGGTCCGTCTTATGAAGCAATGCAAGAGCGGCTTCGTGGACGTTAATTTCTAGCTAAGAGTCAGCCCGAAAAAAATTGGGTATCTGTTCTGCTAATTAGTATTCCATCCGTCCAGACATTAATTGAGGCGCTTTTTCGAAAAGCTAGTTATTTTACTTTTGGGTCTCAGGTGACTCTCAGATTATTTGTATAGCTGCTGTCGAAGCCGTGCGATACTAAACGCCGTAGATATGTTGTAACCCTGGTAGTCGTGCGCTTCCACAAGGGTGCGGCATATAGCATGATTGATGCTAAGAAACGGAGCCGAAGGTCTGTTGCTCCTCTGGTCGGTCCTCCGGAGGAGCATTTTTCGTAGCTCTGCTGAGGCTTTGGAATAGTTTCGTTGCTGCATAGCGCATATGGTGTTCCTGTGAGAGCCTTGTGAAAAAACAATAATAGCATGTGAACGACGTGCAATCCTCCAGGCAAATGAGTTGTTCACAACGTCCACACGAGCAATCTCGTGGGGGTGGATGGAGACGCCGCTCCGGAGATTATTTGGTCTTAGAACAAAATACCTAGTAATAAGTTTCTGACACGCTAGCTGTTTAAACATGCGGTAATCGGCATGGGATTGGTATTCGCTAACACTAGGCAATGTGATACGCTTGCGTGGTAGACAACACCGACGAGCAACTCGTTTCACAAATGTATCCTGCACGCTCTGCAAAAGGTCAACATCTCTTTTATAAAATGGCATCCATACGTGACAGCAATAAGTCCACTTTGGTACCACTAAGGTTTGATACAGTTTTAAGTACACATTACGGTCCTGTATAATGAAAGACCGCATTATGAGATTACACATTCGAGACGCGGCCTTGACAACCTCAGCCATGTGAGGTCTAAACTTTATTTGGCGGTCGAAGATTACCCCGAGGTCTTTGTAGCATGAGACTTCAGGAATGGGTTGGCCATTTAGCATATACTGAATAGTATCTGGCATTGTCTTGAGAACGGCAGGCTTGGAAGTAGATATTTGCATGCGGTTTTCCTCTGCCCGTAAGGATACGATATCAATCGCTTTCTGTAGAATAGCTATGTTGTTGTTGTTTTTTGCTTCAACATAGATTTTAAGATCGTCTGCATACAGCGTATATGTAACCCCACTATCTCGAAGCATTGCCCCGAGATTCTGTACAAATATTGTGTACATTAGGAGGCCTAAGCATGAGCCCTGCGGAACACCAGATACACACCTGCTGACCGCGGAATAGCTATGCTCAACGTTGACGACAAATGTACGACTTCTCAGGTATGCTCTGCACCAGTTTATGATTCTGGGGCCGATACCTAACGCTGACATCTTTGTCAGAAGCAGATGATGGTCAACGCGATCGAATGCACGTGAAAAGTAAACAGTATGCAGAGGAATGTTGCGTTTTCGGGCCAGCGCCCAATCGTGAGCTGCTTCCAGTAACTGGGTACCCGTTAATCGACCCTTTGTTAAACCATGTTGTGAGGAGTCCAACAGGTCTCTAGAATCAAGAAATATGTAAAGTTCAGCCACAATTATTTTCTCCATTAGCAAACAAGGTATTGAACATTGAGACACAGGTTTGTAATTTTCTGACACTGCACGAGAACCCTTTTTGTGCATCGGGGGTGATAATGGATTGCCGAAAGAAACTCGGTACTTCACCGTCTTCGAAGGAGCGAGTAAATACCAATGATAATGGTTCAGCCAAGCTGACAGAGAGCTCTTTGAATAACATTGGGGGAAGGTTGTCGGGAGTCCGCGAGCACTTTCTCTTAAGGATGTTGAGGTGCACTATTACCTTCTTTTTGTTAAAAATAATGTCATTTATGAGAACAGTCGGGATCTGTTTAACGGTGTTGGGAATCCCAGACGGCTAAACATATACGCTCTCAAAGTAAAATAAAATAAGTAGGGATATTATAGCAAATTTATTCAGGTTAATTCTCAGCATACATTTCTGCCTCGACACACGCTCATAGAAGCCGAACAGTCGTAAAGGCTGTGGAACAAATTGGGAAAATCATTTCTACCGATGTGTTGTTAGAATTGAAGTCACATTTATTTGAATGGATGCCACGTTGTCAAAACGCTTTTCCTTAATAGCAGATTCGAGTTTGAAGAAGCGCTGAACACTGCCGGGCTCAGTTTTGACAAATCTAATGAGTGTTCGAGGACTATGATTTCTCGTTTGACCTAACACTGACGAACGAGGACTCTTGTGTGAGGGCCTATTATCGTGAAAAATACACTATTTGTGAGAATTGTAAAGTTCAAGCCAAGCAAAACTAATCTAGCGAGCAGGCATTTGAAAACATTCACATATCCTTTTCTGCGCCTGTCCCAAACTGGCCAGGAGGGACCAATTCCCAGTGAACATTTCCTCGAACACTGAAACAACTCGTATCAGACAAACTATGTTTTATTACCCGTGATGATGTTTGGTATCTCGGGTCCACGTCGGCCACCTCAACGAAGTTCTCGGACGCCTGCACGCACTGCTCTTTTAGTTCGGATGTCAAAAAACGGCAATTTGTTAAAGCACGCCTGCGCCATTAGACCCTATGAAGGTTTAAGCTATTGAACGTGAAAGTTAAAAACGTAGGTGTCTCTGGACCCTTTTGGCGAACCGTTCTCAGTGTGACTAGTCAATCAGTAGTGTCCGCCACTATAGGAATCTTTCAGATGAAGCAGAGCGCGACAATATAACCAGTTTCTCCACCGAACAACTCGTTCATTCGATATATATATATATATATATATATATAGGGTGATCGAAAAATATTTCGGAAGCGATATAAGAAACTGTAGAACTTGTTGAAGCAAATATTTTTTCCAATCCAACATGGTCTCTGAGAAGTCTTGTTTCAGAGTGACAGTGATACTACTAAAATACCTGATACTGGTGTTGTTGCCCGACATAGAAGCACAAAATGTGCAATTGCGGGACAACTATATGTTTTCCTATACAGAAACTAAGCACACCGTCTTGTTTGCGAGAAAAATCTGCTTCCTCCGAAGAACATATAACTCCGGCCAGAAGATCCGACATGCTCGTTTTGAAAAGACAACGCAAAACTGAAGTTTTTTTATTAGCCTCCACGCCCAATATACCGCAAAATCATAGCCCTACGACAAGCCACAGCGCTCAAAACAGATGCGCATTTCATGACTGTCATTTTGGTCCTATATGGCAATGCGAGCCGTGGTTGCAAAGTAATTCGGATTTTTTGAAGGGCATGTCGGGATTGAGTGCATGCATATATGACTATGTGGCAACGTTGTGGCTGCGGCGCGACAGATCGGCGGTAATCATACATGTACTCAGTCATTTGCGCATGCGCTCAATCTCGACATGTCCGTCGAAAAATTCTAATTACTCCGCAAGCACCACCCCTAGTGTGGGACCACCTCATCCACTAAAACCCGTTATTCTCCGCACCCCTCAAGGTTTGGAATTGTGTGGCACTACTTCGAGGCCATGCTTCGGGCCTGGTTGCATGTCGCCCCTTATTAGCCCTCCCTCGGCCACTCTTTTAGACCTCCCATTTGTGTTCTTCGACCCCTGCTTCAAGCATGTCTTCTTCCTCGTGATAGTGTCCAGGTAAGCGACTCTCCGGGACCAGACAGCGGGACTCTCCATCCTATGAGCCACAATGTCGATGGCGATGCGGCGGCCAGCAGGCGCAAACTCCGAAGACTGGGGATACGTTGTTGGAGCGCTACATTGAGCCACTATATGTTCGACGTTGTCAGACAGGCCTGGTGCGCGTAAGACGCATGTGTCTACGACGCCCTCCCAATCCTGACCATGTAGCGCTGGAACTGTCCGTGGCCCGACAATATCTGAGTGGCAAAGTACGTTAGAGGGCCCTGTACGGACATGTCGTACCATTGCTGTAAGTCGGGTATAAGTGTGCGAGTCCAGCGCCCGCGGGCAATACCTTCCTAGCTGTTCGAAACAGTGTGACGTCTGCAACCGGACGCTAGCAACCAGGCTGAACACGTTAAAGGTTTCTAAAACCCCGCCGACCTGCGTAATAGCGTTGTCTACCACTAGGAATTTCAGACGGGCCGGACCCCAGTTGCGCCAACATTTGAGTAAAGAGGGAGCGGTTAAGGCAGTTGAAAGCAGCCGCAACGTCTATGAAGAGTCCTAGGCAGACTTGATTTGTCTCCACGGAGTCAATTACTTGTTGCCACATGTACTAATTTGACAGAGAGTGGACATTTCGAGACGTAATCGACCATAGAGATTGGGCTTAAGATCAACTAGCGAAACTATCTTTCTATAGTGGCACCACCATAAAGCCCTTTAGGCGACACGGAAACTAGCTTGTTAACCTTACGTAAATAATACCTTGTGGAAAAGGTTCCGCTTGCTTCAGCAAATAGCTGACACCCCAAGCTACCACATCTTCACTCGGTTCTTAGGCTCTCAATAGCCATCGTTACGTCCAAACCATGAATAGGGCAGAAACTGAACTAATCGGACTTCTTAGGCCATAGCTCACCAAGAGGTTAAGTATTTCCAGACATCCCAAGGCGACTCGTTGGTCGTGGTCTCGCAAATTGTAGCGAAATAGAGCATTTGTTGTTTACCTTAACATAGGATAACAATTAATAGGATTTATTCAGGTCGTTCAGGTCGACGCAGACAGGAACTTCGAAGTCTCACTTAAAAATTGGCGCCAAATTAATAGAGGACCTCCAAAAAAGCCAAGAGGAATTGCAGTAGATAAGCTAGTGGTAGTCAACCGACATTACTTATCACATCGTTTAACATGTAAAATAACATATAAATGACTACGGTGATAAGGATGGTACCGCATATGATTACATCAAGTCACGTTGATCCTATTACCTATTATTAGTATTAGTGAGCCGTATTATGTACCTGTATGCTGTTGCACTACCCTTCATTGTATATATATATATATATAGGTAGCCCAATCGTCGTGTTTCAGAAATTGTTAAATTTGTTGTCTTTATTCTGGACGACCACGACGGCATACAGCAGTCTGCATGCATGTACCTGACGCATTGTCGAACAGTGCAGTTTTTACCGTGCGAGTACGTAGAAATCGATTGAGAGATTTAACAAATACCTTAATCTACATATGCCTAGAACACAACGATGGCAATGTGGAGGTAGATAAGATAGACAAAAATGACCACTTCCTCCAATCGATACACAACCCCCCTCCACTCACATATATACAGACGCAGAAGTACAGAGTTGGTCGCGCCTAATTGCCACAGGCGCGCTCCGTTCGCTCGTTAGCCCGCCTAAGCCCGCTACTACGAACAGCTAGCTAACTGCTGGAGTTTCCCGCCAAAACGGATCAAATGCCGACCGCAAACACAGGCGGGAATCCAAGATGGCGGCCGTTGCCGCGAACGTAAACAAACATGCGTTAGGCTGTTCGAAGACTTTTTCGAAAATTGTCAGCAACTTGGCGATGGCAGCGGCGACGGCGGTGGTCGTCAGCCTTTATACGACGTATATGTGTCGACAGTGTTTTTAATGTGTGCTGACTTGTGCGAGTTAGTTTTCTCTGATCAATTATCGTTGTTTTTGCTTCTTCGTTTTCTGGCAGCCTATTCGGTGTTATCATTGTCGTCGTCAGCATTGTCGTCGGCATCATCGTCGTCGTATTGTTGTTCGGCTGCCGGTGTCCGTCCACCACCTTCCGCAGAGCAAAAGCAGACAGATTACAACATGGCGGCGATCAAATAATAACAACAACAATAACAATAATAATAACAACCATTACCACAACAGCAAAACAACAACAACAACAAGCGCAACAAAAACAACAACATCAACAACATCAGCATGCAACAACAACAACAACAACAGCGACGACGACGACGACAACAACAACGGCAACAACTACGAACGCCTGCAAAAGCAACGACCGCTGCAACGGTAGACACAAATGGTGAGCCGGACTGCCAGATCCAGTCCAGGAAGAGGAGAGTCTTCCTCTTCCGTTTTCCTCGGAAACTAGAACCGTAGAAGAGGAACAAAAACTTGGTAGTGTAGAGAATGCTTGTGATAGCGGTGGTGGTGCTGGTGCTGGTGGGGATAATGGTGGAATTACTACTGTAGCAGTCAATTGGTTCGTAAGCTCGAAAAGCGATGGTTTAACGACACACAAACAGGCTAAAATCAAGCTGCTACAACAAAGTTGACAACAAGGTAAGTTGTGTGTGGGGATGGGGGGGGAGAAGGTATTATGGTTGCGCTAGTCGTGTTCGGAAGCAACAACGAACGGCGGAATGGACTATCGAGAAACAAAACGAACAAACGAGATGAAGAATAACACGATAACGCAGCAGCAGCAACAGCAACACCTAAACATACAGACAGAGAGATACTGTGGATCTCTCTGTCTGTATGTATAATATCTCCCTTTCACGCGAGAGAGAGAGAGAACAACGGACAGTTCAATTTTGTTGCAGTCTTGACAGGCGTTCGACTGAGTCTGCTCTCTCACGCAAATAGAAATCGTCTTCCGACAGGTCCAGAACGGGGACAAAGGCGAACTTACAACAAATCACGTCACGTCACATTGCCGCTCATACGTGTTCTTCGACATTATTACGACTTCGACACACAGAATGAATAACAACGACATACGTAGAAAACAAACCCCCTGTTGTTGTCGCTGCCGCCAACAATGACAATGATTTCACGTCTCGGCGCCCGTCTAACCGACGGGGGCCATCTATCCGAGTGTTAAACGAACGAGCAAAATGCTCAGACAGAAACGCAGGCAGCAGGCCGATGGACGGATGAAAACCAACGGACAGTGGAGTCTGGCGACTAAATCTCGCTCGTAGTTCGCTGCTTTACTGGCGACGAACGCTCGTCGGCCGTTGTTGTTGCTGCTGTTGTTGTTGCTATTGTTGTTGCTGCTGTTGTTGTTGCTGTTGTTGTTATGGTTGTTTGTCTTGGGGCCAGCCCCACATATCCGTGCAAAAACAGATTCGACGGAAGTATGATGATAGCGGTGGTGTTGTTGCTGCTGTCGACACCACCTTTACCACCACCCAGTGGTGGTGGTGGTGATTGGTTAGGGATAATGTTGATTTCGGGTAAATCATAATCATACGAATAATAATAATAATAATAATAATAAGGGTAATGGTGACGATGCGGATGATGATAGTCATGAATGTCATGACGAAGATAGCTGAACATGAAAATAGCTATGCTAATGATAGCTAACAAATAATTCGAGTGTGATGATTAAGCTGGTGGCCAATGATGATGATGATGATCGTGTAGGGGACTCAGGGGGGGGGGTTGTGTAATTAGATATATGTGTATTACTGTTTATTGTTACTGTTATTATTATTAATAGTAGTAATAGTAATAATACTAGTATATAAGTTATTATTATTAGTAGTAGTAGTACCGTCTGACCATATGACCACAATATTGCCACTGTCAAACTCGGAATCTAGGATTGGGTATATGCAGCCTTCATCTAGGGATCTGGATGTTTTCGCTGCTCACTTATGTTCCTGTGTTACGAACACGGCTGATGCGAAGGGTAGATAGATGCCCCTCCGATCGGCGGGGTTTGCCGTGTTAGTCGAGCCGACACATGTCTGTGAGAAAGAGCACGTTAGATCAGACGGTATGACCCTGACCCCTGCACCATGGGAAAACTGCTGATCTGGGACGTACCGATTCGGAACAGTTCTTGCGGCGGCGAGTTATGCGGCGATCTCCCGCGCGATAGGCGGCATTGCACCCAACGCCGAAAGGAACTAGATTCGTCATTACGTAGAAGCCTTGAAGAACGAGCACATCATGTGCCCGCTCATCATTGAGACTCCTCAGGCTTGTGGGGACGGGCCATACCCATAATGCAGATCAATTGGGAAGTCGAAGAGAAGTGAGAAACGACCACCACAGCGTTTCTGAGGCAGGGCATTGCCTTAGAAGTTCGGTGCGGTAACGCGAAAATGATTCTTGGCATGCTCCCGAGGAGAGGGAGAGGCCTGGGGAAATATATATTTATATATATATATATCACGAAAGCTTTCGTCTGTGCATCGAGGTGGGGGACAGGGTTAAATGAGGAGCACTGGTGTCCGTGCGGAACACAGGTGGACATCTGGGGGTCCCACGGGCTCTCCTGCAGTAGAAGCGAAAAACGCTAGACCCGTCACAGCAAGATCCATGAGTTTACGGCCCGAGCCTTAAGGTCACTTCTAATGCCGTGCAGAGCCAACCGGTCTCTTGAGATGCGACGGAAAGACACCGGACGGTATTATTCCCTTTAAAAAAGGAAAGGGGTAGCGCTCATAACAAGCCCTAGTATAGCTAGTTAATTACATTTTCCTAAATGTTTTTTACTAAATAATTAATAAGTCTCTTTTCTGTGGTCTATATATATATATATATATATATATATATATATACTTGACAGGACGGAGTGGAAATCGATCGTCAACATATATGTCATACGTCACAGTTGTTAATGTTATACAGACACATACAAACACACACGTATAAGCACATCCTTTCAAAGTGGTGTTGTAAGCAATAGACGGGTCATAATAATCATGGCTTACTATACTTTACTATACGGCGCGTGCAGGGGCAGAGGACACGACTGTATGTAATTGGGTATAAAATCGTTTTTAAAAAATAAGTTACGCTTGCCAGTCTACGACTTTTACTGTATAGGTTACTATTTTTTAATGGCATGTAAAAATCTAACATGGGTTTTCGAAGGTTAGGTGCAGCTTGAAACCCGGGACCTTTTATTATTTCATGTCTAATGTCTAATTATTTGACTTGTTTTATCGTGTTTTAATGCATCATGTTTGCATTCCATTTTTATATAGCTTTCGTACGTATTTACATTAATCGTACGTAGTCGTAAGGGTACCTGGTTTATTTGATTGTCTTACAGTTTTTAGTAATCTTTTAACAGTCTTTAGTGATACAGCCCCAACGCAAAGTAGGTCTAGTAAATACCATATACACTAACATTCCACTATCATCATCATTAACATGTGAGTTTTGCCACGTGTTTGAACACATTGCGCGGCAGTGCATAGAATAGTAGTGTGGTATTACGTTGATTTCGATCACTTATTCCTCTTCACCTCCATCTTATTCGTCTTCTCGTTCATTCATTGTGCATTCGCTTATCTGTCTCTGCTTGCAATGCTTGTCGTCCGTCTGCGCACTAGGAGGGTCCGCGGGTGGTGATGGAGTCCGGTGCCGATGAGATGGAGGCCCGTCCAGGCCAGGACCCATCGGGCCAAGAACACGGCCAGGTTGTCGACGAAGGCGAGCACGAGGCTGTCGCCGACGAAGAGCAGACACTCTACGTGCAGACGGTCGAAGCGGGTGAAGAGCTTGGCGAACATGCGGCGGGTCCGAACACGCACATCGTACACATCATACGTGAAGGCGACTATGAGGATCTCGACGCGGAAGATGATGAAGCCGGTGATGATGATGATGATGTCGAAGGTGGACGGACAACCACGACGACGACCTACATCGAGGGTGGTGGTGATGATGATGACGATGATGATGAGGAGGGGGACGAAACGTACGAGATCGCTGACGACGAGATGGACGACGACGATGATGACGACGACGACGGTGAGGAGATCGTGGACGAGATCGGCGAGGGTGAAGACCAAGATATCGTCGTCGAGGTTCGCCACGAAGACGAAGATCCGGATCACACCGGTGCCGAGGTGCAGCTGGTCAGCAACGGCAAGCTCGTCCACTACGTCCCGCTGGCACGACGCACTCGGACTCGGCAGGGCCTCGGTGGCGGGTCCTCGACCACGACGACGGCCTTTGCTGAGGGCGCGGCGCCACCACCAGCGTCGTCGGCGGCGCCCCAGCAGCAGCCCGCCCTGCCGGTGGTACCGAACGCCTCGAAGAAGCACATCTGCGGCGAGGAGGGCTGCCGCTGCGCCTACCGCAGTAAGAAATCCCTGGTGCAGCACCTCAACCTCGATCACGGCCTGAAGCTGGCGACGTTCCAGCGCTACTACGGCAGTGTGTCGCACATCCTCTACGAGTTCGAGCGGATCCAGCGGTACGGCAACTACGTGTTCGGCGCCGACTACAAGACGTTCAACTCGTCGACGAAACAGTTGCGCGTCATCTACGTCTGCGCACAGGACCGCAAGCTGCGCAAGAATCGTCAGTGCGGCCAGGTCTGCACGGCGTACATCGAGTTCGCTGCCGAGTACAACACGGGTACGTAAGCAGGCGGGGCCGCCAATAATGCAGTATATAATAACGAAATAGCAACGCTGCTGTTCGGCCCGTGGAACGTTAGATACGTCGTCGAACAACGGAATTCAATATGCACCGATGCAGTAGTGCACACGTATGCAGGTTTTGTTTCCCGACAGGGCATTTGCTAGGCGCTCGACCTCGTGGGAATCGCTCGAGACGAAAACACCCTGTTTACTCGCATTTGCCTATTGTGTGCATGCTGTTGACTGTCATTGAGATCATGTCAAAGTATATATATATATATATATAGTATATATATATATATATATATATAGTTAAAATTAACAGCACAAAAATGTTTTCTAGAACAGTTAACAGCAATCGTCTTCCGCGGATACACAATTTCGAAGATGTAATACATTGTGTTACATGTCTACGTTCCGCCTTCGGTAATGCCATTGCTATTGTGTAATTATTTATTCAATCTATAACTAAACATGGGATAACGTGAAGATGCATCGATCGCATTTAATTTATATGCGTGTTTTGTCCAAATTTAGGGCAAGGCAGTCTGTCGGGCTGTTTGCAGCACTACAAACATACGGGCTATCGGGATCTGTCGGATTACCAGTTCATTTCGGCCAAGGATGTGCCCGCCGACTTCGAGCTCATCTGCCCGATCTGCTGCGAGACGTTCGCCACCGAGGAAGAAATGCTTCAGCACGCTTTTGAGAAAATCCACCACATCGCACCGAGGTAAGGTGTCTTGCTCCGTGTGCCTCCGATGCATCGGTCGGCATATAAAGCAGTATTGATAGCGGTAGATAGCACGCGTATACCTTGTTTGGCTAACTACACGTCTTACTCGCACGAATCCATCACTGTAGGTTTATTAGGATGAAGAAAAAGAACGAAATGAAGCTAAGCGGAGACCAGGCGTGGGACAATGAAGTGACGAATACCGTAATTCGCTGCGACATGTGCAGCTTCGAAACGAGCGATCGCAGCTACTTCATGACTCACCGGGTGAAGTCGCACATGGGGCCCGAGTGCATCGAGAAGCACGTGGCTAAAGATCGGGAAGAGGCCAACTATATCTTTCGACAGGTGTGTTTAAACAATTAGTATAAAACAGGGCAAAGACAAAAAGAGGGAGAAAAGCAAAAAGAAGAAGCAAGTGCAACAAGAGAGAGCGGCGATAATGAATAAATCAGTCGGTCGTGTCACCCACGCATCATCGGTTTATTTTGGCATCTCAATGATTTATCTCTCTCGCTCTCTCTCTATCTCTCTTTAGACGTATACACACCACTAGTATTGCACATATGCGGTTGCCAATAGGGTTTTTAAAGGGGCCTATGAAAATGTCGCATGTGCGTTGCAGAATCTTATACGTATGAATTATTTACCACCATATAGAACAGTCTTCACTTTGATTGCGTGGCCATGAATGGTAATTACATTCACAAATTGCGATACGATATATATATATATATATATTTTTTTTTTTTGCCACTATTATTGCTCTATATATATATTTTTTTTGCCACTAATCTTGCTATATATATTAAAAACAAATACGTGCCTTTTTTCGGATGCTGGATATTGCAGGCACAGGTTGCCCTCAACACGCGCTTCTTCCTGGCAAACAAGCGCGTAAACGATTCGTCGATCGTTTCGTACTCGTTTCGTTGCAACTACAACCGCCGGTCGGTGAGCTCGGTGTGTGTCTGCTCGTTCAAAATGCTCGAGTTTCCGGACGGCGGCCGATTCGAAATCGAAATGGTCAAGGTTCATTCGCACGACGTGACGGCACCGTGCGAGGAGGAGCTCGACGACCTGCCTCCGCCGCCGGAGCTGTTTTCGTGCGAAACCTGCGACCGCGTCTTTCAGAGCGAGGCGATCCTGCGCGACCACCAGAAGGCCAACAACCACTACAACGTTGTCGAGCTCGAGACGAGGAACAAAGAGTAAGTAACGATATGATATGATGACGATGACGATGATGATGTTTAGTTTATTTCTATTCGCAATTGTAGTTGCTCGTTTGTGCTATAACTTCATATACCATATGGTACTACATGGCTTGTGCGAAGCATATGCATGAGTTACAGTTAGATTGTTTTCATTGCCACCGTAGTATCTCAATGCATTATTTCAATAATTTATCTATGATTGTGTAACGATGTATGATGTTCATAGTTTATTCAGACGTAAATAAGATGGGATATAATAAGATGTAATAGTACATACTATCAGCATGTCGTGTATGTTCACATGCGTGCGTACGCCTGCAATATGTTGTTTTGTTTTTGCATATAATTGCATATAAACCTGCGCTTTATTGCAATATCGAATTTTGCGACATTGGTTGTTTTCAACAGCGTACACATTCGTCAGCGAGCCCACTAACTAGGAAGAAGGCACAGTAGAGAAACGATTAAAAAGACATTGGTGCTGCGTAATGCACTACTTGGTTATGCATTTACGTGTATATATATATATATATATATATATATATATATATATTAGTGTATGTATATATTTTTATTTTGTATATACCCCCGAGTTACTAACACTAATTACTAATACTATTATACTACTCTCCTTTGTTATCGATTGCAGAGTTGTTCGGCCAAAGCAGTTTTTCTGTTCCGTTTGTTCCGTGGGCTTCACGAAAAAACTCTCACTACGGCAACACCAGAAGAACTTCAACCACAGTTATACACCTGCAAATGTGCGAGCGCCAATAAGCTCACATAATCAAGCAACCGACGATTCGGACGTCAAAGACACCTCAGCTGAAATCGTAATGGTAAGTTCATTTTTTATTCTATAACAAACTGCATTGCTTAATTAATGACAGGCCTAATAAGACGAGCAACAAAGAGGTATAGACCACTGATTTACACTGCAATGCTCGCAATGCTTACTTTTGTACGATAACTTTAGCAGACTTTTGTACGGCGGTAATCCATAGTAGAGTATTGTACCGTTCTTTATCATCTGTATCGCATTTGAAGATAACGAGTTGATGTAATACCCACGGCCCTAGTCTATGTCTCCATTTACGTAGTTAGATGTATTGTTTCTAATGGGCGGTATATATATACTGCTGGCAGTCTGTGGAATAATATGTGAATGGAAAACTATTTCCAATTTAGATAAGGTAATACCCGGAGATGATAATCGGCCATGACCAAAAATGAAGAAAAGGCAAAATTCACAGATGTCTCAATCATATATTGTGCACAACCATATTCCCAGTGCATATAAGTGTATATGTGAAAATTGTATAGTTAACCTGAAATGTCGGAATTGTGCTGTTTGCATAGCCATCGCACGTACGTGAAAAGAAGGTCATCCAGCTATTCCCACATCTATGCTACGACTGCGGCCAGACTCTGAGTAATAAGGTGGATCTGCTGAAACATCTCAACGCGGAACACGGCTACGAAGTGGATTTGTTTAGCAAGGAGTTTTCCAACATGGACCTGGTGTGGCGCTATTTCTACGAAATTCAGCTGAACACAAAAACCCGCTATAAGCAGCACGGCAGCCAAAAGGTCGACGAGGATAATTTTAAGATCTACTACATATGCAACCGTGAAGGCAAGGATAAGACGAAAAAGACCAATCGAATGAGGGGTCGGCGAAAACCGCCGAAAGACGTGAACCGGGCATGCACTGCCCACTTCACGATACGACGTGACAACGGCAAGATTACCTGCACCGGATCGACGACGCACTACGGTCACGAAATTGAGGAGGAGTTCCTGCTCCGCGGCAAGATCCTGCAGAAGGCGATGGATATTATCCAGAAGGTGCCAGAAGAGGCGGCCGAGGACATGCACGTTCTGACAGCTGCCGATTTCCCGTACCACTCGGAGAAGCGCGAGGTGCCGAAGGTGCCGTACAAAAATCCGGACGCCATTGCATGGAGCACTCCGTTTTCGGACACGTTCACTGTGACGCCGATGCACGACGACACTGGGTTCTACGTAGGCCCAACGAACAAATCGGCGAGAATCGTGTCACATAAGGCGGCTGCCGATAGCTTCTGCGCGCTATGCGCCGCAAAGCCTTCAATGACACGCGAGGGCCAAATGTATCAGTGTCCTCATATCTATCAGTGCGATTGCGATTTCTACCAGGCGGGGTATCACAATTGCAAGCACATAAACGTTCTCGAATTGTACCTTAATCAAGAGTCGACACAGGACGTGCTGTATTTGACCGCGCCTTGCTCGGAAAGAGACCTAGCTATCCGAGGACAGGCGGCGAAGCTGGCCCAGATCAGTGAGGACGTTGTGAAAATCTTAGAAAATCTGAACGCGTCAGAAGACTCGACAAAACTTCTCACGGAGAAAATGGACGCCATAAAGGTTTGTTTCTGCGTGCATCTAGTCTGCTTATTTGTATATGCAAGCACTGCGTAAATTGACGTTTGTCAAGACTTATTTAAGGTCTGTATTATTGTGTTCTTTGGGACATCAACCTATTCAGCTATACGTGCTTTTATGCCTATTTATTACCCAGAAACTCTAAATGCGTGAGTTTAGCCAAATTCTGATCTCTATCTCGTCTATACGCACGTATACTAGTTTGAGAAATTTGAAGCTTATCTAGGGAGGTCTGAACAATTGTTTTTTATATTTTTTATTTATCTAAGAATTTTAACCCGCTAGATAAGATTATTCCGACACTGTAGGATATGGGGTTTCTCTGTCATTTGTATTAATGACTATTTTGCATTAATCATAATATTCTGACCTAGTGGAAGGGGTACTATTCTCCAGTACGATGATGACCTATATGGCATGGACTCAATAGAGCCACTTTATTTTATTTAGCCACTCACTTTATTTTAAGTTTCTAGCCTAGCAAATATACAAGTCAAGAGGTTTTGCAAGAAAAGTATTGCGTTCAGATACGTCAGTTTTTTATCTTCGAAATTCAACTCAAATTCTTATATGCGACTGGAAACTGAAGACATACTACTTGGTATCCACAGCTTTGTATATCATTTAATTAATGTAAACATTTAGAACGTTTGCTGCTTATTGATACCCCACGTTTACCGTTGCATATGGGATCGCTTAACATATGGACCGATTTTTTCTACAAGACATTTATTAGAACTTTATATTTTATTGCACTAATCCCTTCATTAAGTACCCCCTGGACCGATTAAGGTTTGCATTTAACCACTTATGCTGCTGCTCTTGTTATAAAAGGGCCACATTTGTATGTAGGTATCCATGTCAAGTGAACTTTAAGTCTATATATATATTCTTATTGTTCGCTTGACATGTATACCTCCATACATATGTGGCCTTTTTATAACAAGGGCGTTTAGAGCAGCAGCAAAAGTGAACATGCTAAAATATCTAGAGTTTCGCCAACAGTCCTTTATCGGTTCAGGGGGTACTTAATGAAGGGATTCGTGCAATAAAATATGCAGTTCTAATAAATGCCTTGCAGCAAAAATTGGCCCGTATGTATAAGCGATCTCATATGCAACGGTAAACGTATATATATATATATATATATATATATATATGCAGTGCCCGGCATAGGAGACTAGATATGTAGGCATAATTACCCTAAATACAAAGGGTGGCAATAAACATGTTTAGAGAAAACACCTAGGCCGCCGGCAGTTTTCCAGTTCTTTCTCAATGGCTTTCTATACCGCTGAGATACCAATTTTATTCGATGGACTTACGTGTGTTTTTGCTTTTTGCCTTTTGTGTTCGGTAGACTCTATTAGCAACGCCAAGGAGTGTTTCCGAAGCGGCGGTTCAAACGGACAACATCGATGACTTCAACGATATCGATAACGACAACGCCCAGGCTGAGGTGGGCGAAGATGTTGTCGTTGTCTGCACGCAAGCGCCATCGATCTTGCCGGTCGTGCTAAGGCCCGAGGACAGACCTCGGCTCACCCGCAAGCCTCTCGTCGTCCACCCAGCTGAACGTACGTTGCACCAATTCCACCGCGATGACAACGACAAATTTCAACATATATAATAATACGTATACTAAATAACGGATCATTACAATTTTATTTATTTCACAATTTCACGCACATCTTATGTGACACTAGCGTTCGTCCCACATTAAGAGGTAGCGCAGGCAGGGATTGTCAATACGTCTGACAGTTAATTGCGTGACACAACGTGACATGCGTGACATCGCAAGCCTGCGAGCAGAACCAGAAAAGAGCTGTAAAATAAAACGATGAAGAAGAATGGAAGCACGAATCTCAACAGATCCTCTTTCTTATTGGCTGGCAGCGACGGCGGTAAATGTGTTGTCACGCTCGCATATGATCTATATGTACGAAGTTTTTGTTCAGTAAGGTCAGCCGTTCTAACGTCTTCTTATTGTTCTTGTTGTTGCTGCTGCTGCCACCGTGGACGTTGTTGCCATGCTTTAGGTTCACGCCCGCCAGCCCGCAAGGCAATAATCGTCAACAACGCCACACAGCCGCCACAATCAACGTCTCGACTTCTCGTCCGCAAAGGTGTGCCGACTTCGGTTGCCTCACGGTCCGCGCATCCTCAGACGAGGTCATCGATATCCACGGCCTCGGTAAGCGCCGTCTCTGCCAATAGCAGCAACCCCGCGGTCCGGTTGGACATGCCAATTGTAGCTGGCCAGGGCCGGCGAGAACGTGTTGTTTCGGCCGGCAGAGCGGCCCAGGGAGCGACGATCGTTCCGATCATGGCTCTCATGCAGCTGAGAGACGCCGACAACAATCAGGGCGCTCTTGAGGGGGGTGACAGCTGCTAACGACGAACAGGACGGTACAGCTGCAGGATCTGGGGAACAGCACCGCGGTGGAATCGTTGCCGACGAGCCGCGATCCCGTAACCCTGTCGCTGGGATGCAGCCGAGCCTCACCGGCCATCAACGACAGCAACAGCAACAACAGCAGCAGCAGGTACTCGTTGAAGTGTCGGAGGAAACTACTGAGGAGTCATCAATCCATGATGGGACGACTACGACGACGATGGTGACATCAACGGCCCAAGTCGAGGTTGCGCGAAGAGGAGTCGAGAGGCGTTCGATAAAATGTAAGTAGGGGGACTTCTACGTCTACGTGGCGATTTTCGATTCAGCCTCACCACAGTCATCAATCTTTAAACCTCCGTGCACCCAGTCGATCAGCAAGAAATAGATAGGGAGTTTTGTGTAGGCATGCTTATGAGGCACCTGAATAACTAATTGCTTCAAAGACCACGGATTTTGAACTAACTGGCTATTCACTCGATTTCGGCAGTCGGTAGTGCAGCTACCAAAAGTAATTTTTCAGCCAGGGTTCTAGCGCTGAAATGTTTCGCTTGGAGGCTTTTGGGCGGAATTTTTATTCCGGGCTGACTCTCAGCCAACATTTACCGTTCACGTAAGTGCTTTCGTATTGCTTCGTAAAACGGACCCCGTAAATACAAATGTGGGGATCGAACTCGTGCATTTGTGTGTCGCCTCCGGTCGCAACGCACACCCGAATGCACTACCCCACCGGGTAGATTCGACCGGACGAGTCCTTGGCAATAATTGACGGTATGCCAATGAAATTTTCCTGCCTCCTGGCCAAATAAAGCGCCTATACCGTGATGGACATTGCAACCGTTGCCAAACAAAGAGAGGGAGCACGGATGTTCTAAGGACGAGATGTTGCAGTGGCTTTGGTTCCCTGCTTTCCGGTAATAATGTATGCCATCTCGTGTTGTCTATCTATTTCAGCCGAAGTAAAAGGTGATGACGGCGAGCGCGGCCGAAAAGGCGATGATGTGACGAAGCAGACGATCGAGACAACGGTTGAACAATATCCGCTGCGCAAACGTCGGCCTGTAATCGTCGACGAATCGGACGCGCAGGACAGCGACTCAAAACGGACCTCGCATCGACCCAAAAGACCTAATCGACGATTCGATATCTGAAGGCCGGTGGAGGACAATCATTGCTTTTGAAGGCCAGGCCGGAGGTTTGGAGGTTTTGGTCTGTCACGCCCCGCTTATAGTAACATCGATATTCGGTAAATCGATACAGACGAAACAAAGCAGAAGACGAAATCAAACAAAAAAGAACAATCTGCTTCTCCTAATTATCTGCATATACATAGGCTCTTTCACACACCCACACACACACACACACATTTCCACACAAACCCAGTGCGAAATGATTGGACTGTATATAACATTTAGATACATACACACAGTTACGTGTGAGAAGGACAATGAAAACGAAACAAAGAGTATCCACCACAGCAGCACGGCATGGCAAGGTAATTTTTCGTTGTGTGAATATTGAATTGTTGTCGAATCCTGCAAGAAGTTTTGCAGTTTGGTATACTGTTCTAATAAACGAGTCGTGTTCGTTCTGTCGAGCTTTACAAGCGTTCGAAAGTACACGCAGTGTTCTCATCTTTACACGATATATTGCCAAGGATAAGTAAAAGCAAAGCATTACCACTACTGCTACTACGACGACGAGTAATGCGAATGATTGTTGATTCTTATTACTACTTCTGATTGCGAGTCGAAGATCCGAACAGCTATTGGTTGGTCTTTTTTTCGCGCTGATGCCGCTTTGCTGCCTTTATTCTGCTGGCCGGGATCCTAAAAAAATGCTGTTTCTCTGCTAGTAGACCCCATGTCATCACAGAAGTTGCCACAAAATGGAAGCTGTCCTCGAGCTCTGCGTATCTACGTTTCTTCGAGTACTTGTCATGCGTCCCCAGGGGAATGGTAACGCCAGCAGGTCTCTCGTCGTCACTTAGTCCGAGATCTTGGGGCTCCAATATAGCAGGCATTCGTGCCTTCTTAATGGCTCATTTTTTATCTTTTTATAATTATTTATGCTTCAAAAGTCTACGAGAGATTTTTGGGCAGCCAAGTAGATGCAGACCGTCGGCGTCACCTTTATCTTCGCATACCTCACAAAAGAAGCGTTTGCAGTGTTGTTATTATAACAACGGCGGATTTTTTTCAATGCAAGCTATCTACGCTATTTCTTAGTTTGAGATACTAAAACCCTGTCATGCAGATCAGCCTTATTTCTTCAGCAGATTTTAGACATCCAGGGCATTCATGCCCCATTTCGGGGTTATTTTGAGGACGCTATTGAACCCTGTGTATCTCCTAACCGCGTTAAAATAAACTGCCACAGTGTACGATGTTCGCTGGCAAAATGATGCTGCAAGTTGCCGATTTCGTGGTAAAGCATACCTTGTTTGGAGCATTTCAAAGCAAGCGACGTTTCGGATGTATGGTTACTCTTGAAGATTCGAAGCTAGATTTTTGAATGCAGAGGACCGTCTTGGTACACGTCTGTCATTCTACATGATTTCACAGTAACGCCTAAGATGTCTATATGACTTTGGCAGTATATATAGTTCTAGGGCTCATTTAAATAAACTCATTCCAAGTAAATTTGCGGAAGAAGAAAGCCATCACGTTTCGCCGTGGGGGTCGATTGGCTGCAGCAGATGTTAAGTCCTGCTGTGGCTAAGCGCTGGAGTATGTCAACTCCTTGCATATATAGGTCAGAGGCTACACTAATAGGCTCTTTTCTCTTACCCCGCACTCTTACCCAGCACATCAGCGACAGGTAGTCGGTTGGCTATTGCCTCTAGTCATACAGGGGTGAGAGATTCTTGACGACTGTCTCTGAGTGCGGCAGCGTGTATTCTTAAGCTTAAGATTGTACCAATGTTGAGCTACAGCCTTGACAGGGTCTAGGGCCTTCTATTACAGGGCTCGTTCAGCAATTTCTGTTTAAGTGGCAGGGAAAAGTTGCCGAGGCTTCGGCAGAGGTAGCGCAGTTAGATGTGCACGTCGCCAGGAAATTTTGGGATGGCTACCATTACTAACTATGCTCGACCCAAAGATTTCACCAAGTTGGCGATCATTGTCGTTGCTTGCTCTGCTCGCAGACGTGCGCTAAATATCTTGCAGCGAGATACCAAACGCATCGGCGGTCTCTGCACTTTCCCCCGGTGGGACAGCCGCTAAAGTGATCATATTGTGTTTAAGGACGATTATAATTATGTACCATCTTTAAATTCAAACTTATTGGCAAATAAGCAAGGCCAAATCAAGGCATTTTAATAAAGAGTATGTCTTTATAATACATGTCATGTATCTTAAAGACATAATCATGTACTGTCATGGCTCTAACTGCCAGAGACTGTGAGAGATTACAATCTGTCAAGTCCGGTATGGCAATAGGCATAAGCTTCATCACCCTAAATCCGTCTAACTAAAGTAATTCGCGAGTATATATATATATATTCTCACAAAGATACATGCTTTTTCAAAGTTAAAAAAAATATATGTATGCTAGTGGGAACCTAAATATATGATTGTCCATAATTCTCACATCTTATATAAAGTAGAAACGAATTAAATATTGTATAAAATATTTTGGTTCAAATATATGCGTCCCACTAATCTAACAAATCAGCATCTCTGCGGCACATATAATCTTCTGTCAATATTAAAACAGTGTTTAAGCGCTGACATGATATGAAGTTCCTATAGTTGAGACCAACGAGAGAAAATTGTAGTGCGGACATAAATGAATCACATCCCTGTGTTCAACGTCTTGTTGGCATTTGGAGGTGCAGTACTACCATAGCAAGCCTCCAACAAAGTGCATTGAGACCGTTAGAAATAAGTAATAAAAAAACTACTATAAAGGAAGAGGTTCCAAAACATTTTGCTTATAACATTTATACAAGAAAGTGTGGACTAGCATATTACGTAGGCCCATGTAAAAAACATAACGCAAGATCATACCACAAACACCAGGAGCTAGCAGTCAGATTGATTTGAGCAGCCATTGATGCCCTGGAAAAAGCTTGAACTAAGTGCTTATCACTTAGATATGGCTAGATAAATTTATTTCAATGATCACAGCCACTCTAACTTGACTCTGCACTTCAAGCATATGTATAGCATAGTAATAAAAATAAAAATCAAGGTAAACGGGTTGGGCGTAACAGTTGTACCTTCTGCACGTGTAGGCTTTCAGTCACACATGGTCTCAGGTCCAGGAACTTACTACCGTTGAAACGTCATTCGAATCGCAGCAGCGTTTCTTCACTGTATCTCGAGATCTAGACGCTAAGGAATGATTTCGATCCTTTGTTGCTGGACTCACGTTTGAGAATATTGCAGATTGTATCAATTAAGAGGCGTGTCTTTGGTATCAGAACGCCGAATGCTTCAAAAGCAGACACATAAAACTCGTGCGGTTCGGCACTCGATGAGTAACTTCCTTGACTTGCGGATTTCGGCATGTCTGGCCCACCTCCGATGCAGAGTCACCGACCATAATGAGGTAGGGAATCAGTGACTGTGGCGTTCCAGACGAGCATGCGATTTTTCTCAAGGAACGTATCAAACGGCGTGCCTCGAGCGACGATCAGCTCTGATCTGACAAGAGAACCTGTAGTATCCGTGTAGTACGTATTGGTGAGAGGTAACTAAGTTTGCGCCTAGGCGTGCCCCAATTCCAAGTAGTCTTGTGGTCCAGCAGCGTCCCCACTGGTGGTTCATGTTCCAGCATCCTTTGCCGAAGCCATCTGAGATGTGCCTTGGTACCGGCGTCCGGAGAAGCCGTCAGTTTAGACCAGATAGGATGTTTCGTAGGCCCTGAATATCTAGACAGATATCATAGGAGGGTCAACTTTATGAATCTCACATTTGCCGGGCTCAGCTTTGAACCTGCCGCCTCTTGAAGTTTAGGCGAATGCCTTTAGTGAGAGTGCAATTATCAGCTCCTGAGAATCTACCGCTCAGGTGCCAAATGGTAACCACACTATATAGGCAGTTAACTAATCCCATGACCCCTATGTAGGACAAACCCGCTACCGATAGTACTAGGTGAGAGGAATTACGCTTTGCCAGCTAAATCTAGCGTGACAAAGTGGATGCGCTGCTTTGAAGAGGTGGTCTCTTCTGATAGTATTGATTGCGTTTTTGAAGCCTAGTCAAAACGGGCGTGTGCCGTGAATCGCCACCACCGTCTCGCCTTCTTGCCGTAAGTTCACCTATATGCAACACTTGCCTTTAGTAGAGAAAATCTCACTAAATAGGTTTGTTTCAAAACCATTAAAACAACTAGTGGACACACCGTGCAGACAAATAAACCGGATGAGATTACAACGCATAGGTACTTTTTTCTAGATTTTCCGTAAGGCTATTGCCCGTGTACGGTTTTTTCATGTCATGGCTAATTTGAATCCACTCCGATATTTGCCTTGTCTAAATTGGAAACCATGCAAACCAATTTAAGAGTGGCCGGTCTGGGTCTTGAACCCAGTCCTCCCGAATGCAAGGCAAAGGCTTGGAGGACTGGGTCTTGCTCGGTCACTTTGTTATATACATTCTAGGTATATCAAATGTAGAATTTCAAAACTAAGCTGCGCTAACAACCACAAAATTAAATTAAAGACACTTGCGCAGTTCTTTCTCAATCGGCAGAGATTTTATTTGAGTACGCGCAACGCTGAATGCAATACGCAGCCGCCACAGCAACAGCAACACTATGCAGTATTGCCCTAGCAGTGCCGAAGCAGTGCGAGCTAGTGCTAACAACAGACAGCATTTGCGCGTTGCCCTAAGTCGACGTCTAGTCCTCCTTCGAGGTGACGACACGCGTACCGCGGACACGTCCAGTTCTTCTGGCCGCAATGAGACCGACCTTGCGACCGGCGGGCGTGTTTCGCTTGACTGTCGACGCTTTGCCGATATGCTGGTGGTTACCTCCACCGTGCGGATGCTCGACGGGATTCATGCAGACACCACGCACCTTCGGCCAGCAGTTGCGCTTGGCCTTGTACTTGAAGTAGGCGCGGCCCGCCTTGAGAATCGGCTTCTCGATTCGGCCCCCGCCGGCGATGATTCCGACCATGCCTCGGTTGGCCGATGGAATCACCTTCTTGGCGCCGGATGGCAGCTTCACACGGGTCTTTTTCGTGTCGGGGTTGTGCGCAATGATGATCGCGTAGTTGCCCGACGTACGCGCGAGACGTCCACGATCGCCGGACTTCTCCTCGAGGTTGCACACGGCCGTACCTTCGGGCATGTTGCCCACCGGAAGGACATTGCCCACCTAATCGGACGATAGTCAGGACAACAGATCAATAGACGAACATATCGACAAGAACGACATACGAGGAAAATGGACGCCTATTAGTTACACTTGCTTCATGTCAACAAGTTAGGAATCATCTCTACTTCGCTGTGGATTTTTTTCACTCTCATTCATTAGGGCCTATTCTAGTCATAGTTTAGCCGAGGCCGACCCCCCAGTAATTTGTATTGGCTGATGATTGGTGATTCGGATGGTTCAGTTACTATTCGTAAGTGGGCACTTGTTGGGACGCGCGATCAAGGGTTTTCTGCTGCTAATCTGAGTCGCCCTACCAATATAAAATTTGCAGATTGGAGATTAAAATGTATGTTTCATTCAAGTATATATAATACGTACGTACCTTAAATATGACCTCATCGAGCAACAAATTCTCTCTTTGCAATTAATTAGCAATCGTATTTACAAAACTTGCATTGCTACAAGATCTCATCGGCTTGAAGAATATGTGATTTGATTTGTTAAACCGTACGAGATCAGCAGTAAATGAAGTCTGGCTCGTATGCATGTTGTGTGACCACCTCGCCATACGTATTTTTGTCATTAGCAAGCAAAAGCGTAGCAGCAAAGCGACTTTTACGACCAGCAGGGCTAGTTGGAAGAGAGACAACCCCCCCCCCCCCGCCCCCCCAACGAAATGTACTGTCACGATGAACTATCGTGAGTCGTACACAAAGAAATAAATTCGTACTTTGTTCTCCTATTTTCATATAACAGTTACCGCTTGCACAAAGTGCTAAGAGCGTCATATCGCTAGCTGCAACAAGAACAACATGTATTCGTGCAGAACAGAACAGTTGGTCCTGATCATACCTGCAGCTGAGCGTTCTTGCCGCAGTAGACGAACTGTCCCGTGTACATGCCCTCGCATGCGAGGAAGAGCTCCTTTCGCTGCTTGTACCGATAGGGATCACGGAAGTGCACACGGGCCAGCGGGGCTCCACGTCCCGGATCGTGCATGATCTCCTTCACGATGCCCTTGATGTAGCCATGACGTTCAGCGAAGTCGATCGCTCGAAGTTTCGGCGCTCCCTTGCGATGCTTGTTGTGCGATCGGAAAACCGATCCCGCACCCTTCCTCTGAGACCGAATCACTCGTCCCATATTCTGTGAACAGCCATAGCCACACACAACAACAACAACAAATTGCTTGCGCTTAGTTTTCAGCTAACTGGCAAATCATCATTGACTCAGTGACCCATATCTGTCTGTATCTAACAATCTATGCTTTGCACGTGAGAGTGAACAAATCAATCTAAGCTGCTTTGTGTGGTCAAAGCCACTCTTACCTCCAAAACCCGCCCGCCCACCGTTGTTTATTAGCAATATAAAACAACATGACTCCCTCCATTTGAAATAACAAGTTAAATTAAATTCATTCGCGACATACAGTTCTAATCTGCTAACTGACTAACTTCGATTATTTTTAACTTCTTCTCGCTCTTTGTCTTGTAGCGCTTCGAGCATTAGCAAAATTCCTAGCTGGAGGGTTGTCGTCGGTATAAACCACACACCAGCCCGAACTACCCACGTCCGCCATAGGGACTTAGCACAAACGCAACTGTGAACAGCGTTGAATGCACTTGTGATGGTGATGATGATGATGAATACGATAAAAAGTCGCCAAGCCCGTAGGGGGACGGAGGCTAATCTAGAGTTGAAAACAACCCCTCGTTGAAAACGCTCTTAATCTAGAAAGTTGCCTTTGGCTAGACAGTGAGCAATCGAGTGCACTTTTGAGCCGAATCGAACGTCAACTTGTGGCCAGCAAGCGAAGCACAGCGAGCAGCGGTTTCATTCCAACAATGGCCGGTGGAGTGGAAAAACCGTCAAATCCGATACTGAACACAATTGACCGCAACTTTCACATCGTGCACAGCCACCACACTCGACGTGGGTCATTCGGCGACAGCAAATTGTCGCGATTTCACTTCGCATTTTGGTCGATTTAAACAGATTTGCAAACTTACTTCGGTGTGCTACGGCACGACACCGAGACGTCCACGGGTGAAAAGACGGATACCAGGCCGGAACAGGCCGTCTGCTACCGCGCAGACGCAGCCGACCGCAAGCAGAAGCAGCAGGCGGGCGGGCGGGCAGGCAGACAGGCGTAACCATTATTCAGTAGTAGACGATGAAGATGGTGATGTTCGTCTGCTCCAGTCACCCTAACAACAACAACACAAACAATAACAAGAACAACAACAACACAAACAATAACAAGAACAACAACAACAACAAAATACACAATAATAACGAGTGCCACAGCACCCTACCACCAAAAGCAGACCAGAAGTGTTGTTTGTCTGCTCCAGTCACACTAACAACAAAAACACAAACAACAACAACAAACAATACTAGCAATAACAATGACTGCCACAGCACCCTACCATCAAAACCAGACGAGAAGTGTTGTTCGTCTGCTCCAGTCACACTAACAACAAAAACACAAACAACAACAGTAGCAACAGCACCAGAAGTGTTGTTCGTCTGCTCCAGTCACACTAACAGCAAAAACACAAACAACAACAGTAGCAACAATGCTACAGCACCCTACCACTAAAACCAGACGAGAAGTGTTGTTCGTCTGCTCCAGTCACACTAACAACAAAAACACTAACAACAAAAACACAAGCAACAACAACATCAACAAAAAGACAATCAAT
The DNA here is from genome assembly GCA_003439945.1 of Dermanyssus gallinae. Lineage (NCBI taxonomy): Eukaryota > Metazoa > Arthropoda > Arachnida > Mesostigmata > Dermanyssidae > Dermanyssus > Dermanyssus gallinae. The sequence continues at coordinate 55,078 of QVRM01006662.1, forward strand.
AACAACGACTGCCACAGCACCCTACCACCACCATCAGCACCACCACCACGAACGACCAGAAGTGCAGAAGCGATCGCGCCGCCGAAGCGCGCCAATTTTTGAATCTCGGTGCGCTGCAGCGGCTGCTTCGTTCGTAGCAGCAGCAGCGACAGCCTCGGCAGTAGCCAGCCGAGGCAGCAGGTGCAGAGAATGGGGGAGGTTGCCGTTGGCGGTGCCGCTGCTACAGCCGCCATCAGCAGGAGCAATCGCCGTAGTAGTTAGTAGTAGTAGTAGTCGCTACGGAAGATAATGATAGCAGTGTATGTATTTTATGTAACGATGTTTGCTGCTGCTGCTGGTGGTCATCAGCCAGACGAGCAGTGGTCTGGTTCAGAGTGAGCATCATTCAATTCAATTCAATTCAATCATCAACGCATTTCGCCAATTTCCATCAATTCATCGGCGCAACGCGGATAAAGGAGGCAAGGAGGCGGAGGCGGCGGGTAGGTGCTGATTTGGCTCTGATTCGTGTCGTATGATTGAATTGACCTTGTTGTTGGTTGTTGGTCGTGGTCAGCAGCGTTCGTTTTGTTTGTCTCGACTTGAGTTGACTTGACTTGAATTGAGGCTGCTTCTCTCTCTCAGCAGCAGCCTCAGCTAAAGAGGCACAGGCCCATCGTTTTGTGCAGTAGTGGTAGTAGTAGTAATAATAATAGTAGTAATGGTGGTGGTGCTGGTGTGGATGAAACGCTGAGTGCTGCAAGTGAGTGACTGAGTGAGCGACAAACGATATAGGTACAGTGTGATATATATTTTATTTTGTCTCTCTCCCTTCCCATTTTGTCGTCGTCGTCATTATGTAATCCTGTCGGTCTGTCTGTCTATTTGTCTGTATTGTTTGTCTATATACCTCTTTCTCTCTCGCTCTGTCTCTCTCCAACGTTATCGCCGTAGGTCGAGCTCTATGAGTTACACAGTAGTCTATGCAGAGTTTCTTCTTCTTCTTTTTGGTGTGCTGTACTGTGTTGTGTGAGTTTTTGTTGTTTTTTTTGGTTGTTTTTGTTGCAGGCTTGCTAGTCTTGTCGGTCTGGTATTTTGGTGTCTATTTTGACAGTACGTAAGCAAGCAACTATGTAAATAGTAGGTAGTAGGTAGCACGCGGCCTGCACATTGCAGCGAGAGAGAGAGAGAGACAGGGACGGAAATATGGACGGATGGAAAATGAGGAATGAAAATTCACGACGATTGAGTCTCATGATCAACGGCGAGTCTCAACACTCAGCGACATCAACAACAACAATAACAACAACAATAATAATCATCATCATAAAACACCACGGACAACGACCACGAATCAGCTGCTGGTGTGTTGCTGATGCTCTGTAGAGTGGTTGATGTTGTTGTTATTATTGTGGTTGATGTTGTTGTTGTTGCTGCTGTTGTCTCTGTTGTTGTTGTTGTTGTTGTTGCTGATTTTGTAGTGGTAGAAGTAGTAGTGAGTGACTGTTTTGATTGTTGTTGTCCACGCCACTGTTGTCATGCATTTTCGTGGTTATCGTTGCTGTAGATTGCTTCTCTAAGCCTAACTCTGGCTAACAAGAAAACTAGCAACCACAACCCCCCCCCCCCGATCTCTCTCGATCTCTCTCTCCTTTGCTATCTCTCACACAGACCGCCACTGATCCGTGCTCTTCGTAGTCAAATCGCCATTCATACATTTTGATCGTGGTTGTAGAGCGCCTACTCCATGCTATTGGTTGGCTCACTCACTAACTAACTGGCTGACTGAGGGTCCGGCTGCTTGCGACGAAGGTCCAACAAAGTTCTGACCTACCGAACGGCCGATACACAACAAAGACGATTGTCGAGAGACGTTGTCGTCGTCGTTCTCATCATCATCATCATTATCATCACCACGTTCGGTATGATGACCATAAATCATAGTATCATATGGCATCATAACAATGCTACATCATAACAACGCACATGATGGCACCCCCACATAAGTTAGCGAGGCATGCATGCAGAAAATCTACGCATGCTGCCGTCGATTGCCAGCGGATATCCTGATATCGGCTGATCGTGGAGGATGGCTCTAGCTGGGCAGCTTCCTAACAGGCTAGGTCGGTCATTTCAGAAAAAAAAAACGCCTGCCCTCTCAGGGGAAACAGCGTAAGTTTCGAGAGTTGTTTGGCTTCGAGTCAGCAACAACAACAACAATAATCGCAGTATCAGTAACAAGAACAACAGCAACAGCAACAATAACAGTCACAGTACCAACAACAACAACAACAACAACAGTAACAGTCAACAATCATGTTCGTTTATCTGTCCGTACTGATTGTGAAAATGCGGAAGATCTAATCAACAACATCAGTTGCCTAGGCGCGTCCAAGTGCTGCAAGTGCTGTTTTGCGCCTTTACAGCCGCTACTGCCGCTTCGGCTGTTGTATAATAATATTCGACATTCGTATGTGCGACTCGGCGTTGAGTCCTCTCACTGTATAGTTGATTGATTGAGTTTGTTCTGTGGCGAAGTTGTTCTGTTCTGTTCTGCAATGCCTGCAATTCGAGGCCTGCAAATAGCCGCAAGCAAGCATCTATAGATCTGCCCGCCCGCCCGCCGCCCGCCTGATCTGGACATCCCTAATGAGGACACCAATGGACATTAATTGTTGTCCCGGACGGACTGTTTACGACCGGTCTGAACAACGACGTCGAGTCCTTTTGCAATTTTGACCCAGATAGTAATGCTTAATAATAATTGGTGGTGGTGGTGGTGGTGATGATGATGATGACTTACTAATTTAGTATACTTACGTATTATCGTCCCCGTGTGTGTACACACACATGTGCGCTGTGTACCCCCCCCCCCCGCCCTCCCTGCTCAGTCCCCTCATCCCCCCTGGATGATATGGGGGCGACTCAGTATTGTATTGCATTGTTGTGCTTGTGTCATTTTGTTTGGATTGGATTGAGTCGCCATTTGGCAGAGTTTTTGGCGCTGTCTCGAGAGAGAGAGAGGGAGGCAGAGAGATAAAGATAGACACACAGAGATATATGTACATATATATATATAGATATAGAGAGGGTACGTAAGTGAGAAAAAATTCTATTTTGTGTATTGTTGAGTGTTTTTCACTGTTCTCTCAGCACTCACAGCCTTCACTCACAGCACACAGCACAACTGCGTTTGCAGCCTCGACGGATGGGTGCTGGCATGGGATTTGGAGATGATCTCTCGACTCGCCCAGTTGGCTTTTATATAGTTTCCACATCGATGGCTTTGATGTAGTTTCTACATCGATTGATATGGCCCATGTGTGTGAGTGTGCGCACTGTGTGAGAGAGACGCTCGTGACTTCTCGTTCATCGTATCTCGAACTCTGCATTGTGTTTGAATGTGTGACTCTCTCTCTCTCTCTCTCTCTTTTCTCTGTGTATCTCTTTTCGTCGTTGTTTATTTTTCGCTTTTTATTATTATTATTCCTTTATTTTTCGCTGTTTTTCTTCTGCGTGTCTGTTGATGTGTCTTTGTTTCGCTGGTTGGTTCGGTCTATCTTTCTGTCCGTCGTCGTCCGCCGCGTGGATATGAGACTGCCTGGCTACTCAGCGTGTGATTTGCGGACGAATGAACGTTTTTCTGGCTGTCCGTCTGTGTGTTTTTGTTTATTCTTTGTGTATATGGGTGTTTTTGTGTATATGTCGTTCCGGTGTTTCTGTCTCTTTTGTGGCTATGAATAACGCGTCGTCATAATAATAATAATAATAGTAATAAGGACAACGTCGTCGTTGCCGTCGTCGTCATCGTTGACGAATTCGGCTGTTGTTTTTGTGTCTTCCCTCACACAGCGTAACGTATAACGACGTAACGTCACCGCCAGCATATGTATGTGTGTTCTGTGTGTGCGCATACATGCGACTCAACAACTAAGCGTAATGCAAACGACTTGTTTAGGCCGAGTTTATGTTGTACGTTTATGCGGGTACTCGCTGGCTGGATGTCTATGCAAGTTTATGTTGTTGTGTGTCTACGTTGTAAAAGTCTACGATGTATGCTTATACGGGTTTATATTGTGTGTTTAAACATGTATATATATATATATATATATATATATATATATAAAGATTGTGTGAGTTTAGAGTATATATATATATATATATAGATTGTGTGAGCTTAGCGTGTGTCTGGGTGTTTATGTGTGCGCGTGAACAACGGCGGCGCGTCAACTATCCAGCGCGTGTTCTTTGTTTGTTTGTGCACGCGGCGTATATAACGTATCGTTGTGATATCGGCGGCTTTCCCAGATGGTGACGGCGACGACGACCATGTTGATGATGATAATAATAATAATAATAATGATGATGATAGTAATGGTGATGATAATGATGATGATGATGATGGCAACAACGTTAACATTCGGAATCTGTTTGGCGCCACGCGTGACTTCTTTTGCTCTGCTGCTTCAGGTGTTGAACAACAGAGGCAGGCTGGCAGGTGGCTCGACTAGATAGATCAACTGCAACGACTGACTCCGGCTAATTCGGTTGCCAAGCCCTGCTGCAGCTTCTGGCTGGCTGGCTGGCTCGCGCCGCTGCTGTTGCTGTTGTTGTTGCTGCGTTGTTGTTGTTGTTGTTATTGTTGTAGTTGTTGTTGTTGTAGTTGTACCACTTCGTCGTCTTCGGAGGGGGGCCCGCTGTGGATTCGGCCGCTTTCGTAGCTGCATGTGTTTCTGCTGCGTTTGTTGCTACTCGGGCTGCTGTCGCTGCTGCTTCGACGATTACATTACTACTACTGCTGCAAAACACGGCTGTTGGTCGTACTGTCGCGGTGCGTGGAGGTGACCGTGACCGTGTTCGTTCGGGACCTGCCGCGCCCGTTGGGATGCCAGGATGGGAGTGGCCGGTCTGTGGCAGCTGCTCGACCCCACGGGGAGACCCGTTCGCCTCGAGACGCTCGAGGGTAAAGTTCTTGCCATCGGTAAGTTATGCTTGTTCGTTGTTATTGTTATTGTTGTGCTCGTTGGTTGTTATAGTTATTGTTGTGGACGTTAGTGTTGTTGATGTTGATGATGTGGACGTTAGTGTTGTTGTTGATGATGTGGACGTTATTGTTGTTGATGATGAGGTTGTTCTGGACGTGATTGTTGTTGTTGCTGTTGTTGATGATCATGGTCTAGATGTTGTGGTCGTTACTGTTTTTGTTGTTGCACACTTTGGAGCCATTGCGCTACGCGATCCATTTTTTGTTGAAGTTTGTGCGTTGTGCGGCGCGATGCCATCTATCGATAAGTTCGTCTTGCACTGTGGTGCGCCGTCATTTTGTCGTTGTTGTTGTTGTTGGTGTTGTTGCTGCTCGTCTTCAAGCTACAACAGAAGGTGTTGTTAGCGTCTCCAGTAAAACTGCGCGTCAGACGGCAGCTGTAACACACACACACAGTACCTCTTCCCGCTTTCTCCCCTCTCCCTCCCCGCGCATTCAATGATGATTGGCTAACCTCATTGACTGAAAAGCTGCCAGGATTCTGAGTGTGATCGACAAAAAATCTACAACAACATAAAAAATGACAGGCCACAATGTTAAGTTTGAATTCGAGATGTATTTTGGCCTGACTTTATTTTATTCATATTGGCTTGCAGTGGCGCCACGCTCTACGCCATGCGCACACACATACACTCTGATACACATGCGTCGGGAGTTTCAACCTAGTGAGTGGGATGGCTACTAATAAATAAATTAATAATGATGATAATTATACTCATAATGAACTGAAAGGACAAAGCAAGAATGCTCCTTTCTAACGTCATACATAATAATAACTGCATGATAATAATAATAATAATAATAATAATAATACTAATAATAATAATAATAATAAATAATAATAATAATATAATTAATGAGAAAGTGATCAATTATTACGATCATAATTCATCATCAGCCAAATAGTAGTCGTTATCGGTATCACATCGTCGTCATCATCGTCGCCATCGTCGTCACGTGTTGTGGTGGTATCTCGTCGTCACTCGTTTCGTCAAACAAGTCAAAGTCGATCAAAAAGCAAAATGCATCATCATTAGTCAGTTGACCGACCGGCCGAATGCCTGCCCATTGCTATCATCGACCGGCGGCATTAGCCGGTGTTATCCGGCGTTAGATCGCGGCCGGTGGACAGGCGGGTAGGCACATAGACAGTTAGACTGCAGACAAGAAGGCATACTCACAGACAGACCGACAGACAGACCGGCAGGCAGACTGAAACAGACAGAACGAAGGAGAACAGCGCGCGCGCGCCAAAGCGTGTCGTTTATTCGTCGGGCGGCCACCGATAAGGAAGCCACGCACGGCACGCGGTGGCTGCTCTGGGGGGTTGTGCCAGGGAGGCCAGGCCCTCCATTCAGGTCTTCATTGGCGTCAGCCACCGACGTTTGCTACCATTTCTATTAGAGCTACTGTTTGCTGCGGTTGTTGCTGTTATCGTAAATTGTTTTTTGTATCACACTATTTGGGTACTAGAGAAAAAATAGAAATGAAAACAATGAACTCGGAACGCAAGTGTGGTCGATCGAACGGCAAAGTCCGGTGGCTGCTCAAGGGGGTTGTGCCAGGGAGGCCAGGCTTTCTCGGTCTTCGTTGGCGTCAGCCACCGTCGTTTGCTACCATTTATATTAGAGCTACTTTTGTTGTTGTTGTTGTTGTTGTTGTTGTTGTGTTATCATAAATTGTTTTTCGTATCACACTACTTGGTTACTAGAGAAAAAATAAATGAAAACAATGAACTCGGGGACGACCCGAGTGTGGCCGATCGATGCTGATTTTGTCGGCATAATGCCTACTAGATTCCTCCTACTTAAACACCCCATGGCAGGGTGACGGGCTCGTACCGTTCCTTAATATTACTTCAGCTACTTCTACTGGCTCAGCAGCAGATGCGTTGTACACTGCTGCGCTATATATATATATATATATATATATATATATATATATATATATATATATATATATATATATATATATATATATATACAGAAACCAAATCTATAGATTGCACTTATACACGGGGCTCAAATAATGGAAAGTACCTGATTTTTTAATAACATTTTCTTCCGTGTTTGTGAAATGATCCCGAGTAAAAGTTATCTGAGATATATACTTTTCTATATTTAGAGCGCATATGAGAATATTATGGGTCCCTTTCTAATGTTTGAGTTTGGTGAAAGTTTGTTACGTCGTCGCAATCTTTATGAATGCTCATATTTTACTCTAGGAGAGAGAGCTTCTGCGTTTCGAATACCGATGAAAAATTATCATCTGGATTATACCTAATTTTTTTTTTATGCCGATGTGGGCTAGATACGCTTATTTGTGTGTCACCTTAGAAACATTAGTGCGTTATGTTTGATATAAGCCACACAGGCTTATCCTACATTTCCATAAGTGTGTATATATATATATATATATATATATATATATATATATATATCTAATGGAGTGAACTCAATATCATAATGCTTGGTGATATATATATATATATATATTTTTTTTTTAATCCTTGTAGAGCGCTTCGTGATTTATTAACCGACCTGTTGCTGTTCGGTGCCATCTTTGTCTGCAGATATCAGCATTTGGCTGAACCAGCTCGTGAAGGGCTATCGAAGTTCTGGCGGCGTATCGCTAGACAATGCTCACCTGCTCGGTTTGTTCCAGAGAGTGTGCAAACTGCTGCACTTCAAGATAAAGCCGGTTTTTGTGTTCGATGGTCAAGCTCCAACTCTCAAATACCAAACTCTGGTTTGTACCATATTTTGAAATTTCCATAATTACACAATTCAAACAATTGTAACCAGTCAGGGCATTTTGCAGAAAAGGCTATCGCCTGTGTCTACGTATATATGTATATATATATATATATATTCTCTGAACTGCGCAGGCTCAGTAACTCAAATAAATTCATACATGTTTGACATTTTCTAATAAGTAGCAAGTTTCGAGGCAAGAAAATAATGACACACTTGTCAATACATCTACGTTATAATAATAATGCATAGTTCCTTTTAGAGGTATATATACGCTTATATGTCGATGTATATATATTGCTAGTTGTTGGTGTTAAAATTGGAAAGAACCGAAGAGAGAGTCACAGACAAGCCACTTTATACATGTGAAGATCGCCTTCACTAAGCAGCTGTTTTGCGCTTTACCGCAGGCAACACGGAAACGACGACGAGAGGATGGCGACGAAGCAATTCGAGCGGCCACTCAGAAGATGCTCGAGACATACGTTCAACAAAAGTTGCTCGGGGAGACAAATGCGAAATTCCCGAAACTCAAGCCGTCAAGGTGGGACGAAATGAATGAGCGATGTTGTCTGAAATTATAGGGGGGGGGGAGGGTCTTACGGAGATAACTTTATAGGACAGATTTCTTGCCATTTTTGACTTGATAATATTGATGAGAACATTAACATTATAAATAGGAGCAGGCAGTTAAAATAGTAGTGTTTAGCTTCTTATCATTAGGCTGACTAGCTGAATAATCAACAGCAACCTGTAAGCATAGATGCTTATTTTCTCTTTTTAGATGGTGAATTGCTTGTTATGTATTTACACGTCCCTTTTCGAGAAGGTCTATTTGCCTGTGTGTCATATCAGAGCACTTGCAAGCAAAAATGCTCTCTCTTAAAGACCAAAGTGTATTGTATCAAGTTTGTTACTTACATAATGAGTTAGAATCATTGTGATTGACTGACTGCTTTGAAGTTGATCAGGCTTCCTTTTTGTGGTCTTGCGTAACTGACGCAGATTTAATATTCTATATGTAGCTCAGTAGTTTGAAAATATGTTGATCGTTACGCTTTGAACGTTTGCTTCACAGACGTCAGCAGGGAGAAGAGGAATTATTTCGGCTTCCGGATATGCCCCAACCGTTATCCAGTAGCGACGACGACCTTTCGAATTCCGTGGTCGATATGGTGCGAGATACTGACCTTTCGTCAATCAAGGTGGACTCCGAAGAATTCAGATCGCTTCCTATAGAGATGCAGCATGAATTTTTGGTAGCGCTCAAAGATAGAGAAAAGAAGGGACAAGCCGTGGATGAGCTACCTTTGGATGGAAACGACTTCTCAACGTACCAGATGGGCCAAATTCTGAAGCGAAACAAGCTTCAGGTTCGAATCGAGGGCGTTCAGAAGGAGATGAATGACGGTATGCTTCGAATGGCATCGGATGCAAGTGTTAAGGTGTTGCTCAAAGTGTCGCCTTTGACGGCGAGCGCCAATGTTAAGGACGAGGAGAAGGAGGACCCCGAGGGCGAGTCACCGTCTAAGAAGCTCAAGGTAGAGCGGCTTAGCGATGAGGGCACTCCCGAAATTCCTCAGGAACAAACGAAAGAGAAACGCGTCGAGAATTTTCTTGTATCCCAATGGTTGGAGGGCGCGCAACGTGGAGAGGAAAGTAACGAAACTCTGAAAAAAGCCGTTGAACTGGTTCGCGACGAGGCCGATGTGATGTCAGACAGCGGCGAGAGTAGTCCTGCTGAACTGGAACAGCTGGACAACTGCGAAGAGCCCAAACGATCGTTGTCTTCGGGAGGAAAAGTAGGCGCGGAGGAGGCGATGCGTCAGCAGGAACCACCCGACAAGTCTGCCAGCGGAGAAGTTTCTCGTGACAGTGTCCTTAGTGATGGCCTTTCAATGGAGGTGGGTCATGGCAGCATTGTAAGCGCTAGCACCTCAAGGGTGATGCGGCCAGATGAAGAGTTTGATGAAGGCTCTCGCAGCAGACCGGCATCGGATCGAGACGATGAGGATGATGCAGCAAACGGAATGGCGCCGCAGGCACTCATCGAGGACTCGGTTGATCAGACCTGCAACACGGATATTTTAAACGCCGATCTCGAGGTTTCCGAGACGGCCAACTCCGTGTTCAGGATGGAAGAAGCGGCCGAGCGCTCGAAGAGTCAAGAGGACGACGCCTATACTGTAGGTAGCTCGCAAAGCTGTAAGCTGACTGAAGTGAAAGGGTCACCAGTTATTAAGGAGGTCTCATTCTTGGGCGACACGCAGAGTTCGCTCAATTCCAACGACGATATCGTTCTACCACAGAATCTCAGTCGCTACGCAAGTAAAGATCCTAGTCGCTGCAATTCCAACTCGTTGGGGTTCGTGCCCGCAACGACAGAGGGAGGCGCAGCGGGTACCAATGCGCTTGCGGACAACCCGACTGACTTCCATCAGGCCCTCGAGATTATCCGAGAGCAGGAGAGAAGGCAGAGCGAGTGTGCCGCAGAGAACGGCAGCGTCCAGGATCCCGACTTAGAGATAGACAGTGCACTGCTTGCGGAGGCACGGAGGGATTCTGTCATGGACGCTGGCTTGATTCGTCGCGAGAATGTAGACGTGGCATTGAAATCATCAAGCCCTGAAAAGAACAACAACATCGAACAGACTGCAAACGATGATCACGGTAAGAAGACTGGATCGGCAAGTATACCAGACGCAAACCCTGCACCGACCTTGGCAAACGGGACTGGCACGGTTTCTGACGGTGCTAAAAATGGCGATAACGTGCGTGACAGCGATGATGACACGCTCGTTAAAAAGGATTTGAACGATGCCTCCAACAAGGCTCCGCCTGACTCTGAGTACGTTGTCAACCGCAAGCAGCAGCTGGAGATACAGTCGCAGGCTTTACAGAACGAGATCAATCGACTTCAGCGGCAGACAAGCAATGTGACGTCTCTAATGGCCGACGAGTGTGCTGAGCTTCTCGAGTTGTTCGGCGTTCCGTATGTCCGGTCTCCGTGTGAAGCAGAAGCACAGTGCGCGGCTCTGGAGCGCGATGGCCTGGTGCAGGGCGTGGTCACCGACGATTCAGACATATTTCTGTTTGGCGGACAGACGGTCTACAAGAACTTGTTTTCGCAAAACGCCCACTGCGAGATGTTCACTGCTCAGACGATCGAATCCCGGCTTAAGTTAAGTCGGCAAGATCTGATCGGATTCGCAATGCTAACGGGAAGCGATTACACAAACGGTGTCGAAAACGTCGGCCCGGTGACGGCGTGCGAAATCCTCGCCGAATTTCGCGGAGCCGATTCCAACCGGGACGTGTTGGCGGCTCTCCAAGACTTCAAACAGTGGTGGATGGCGGCTCAGAAGGGCGCCGTTCCCCCGAAGAACTCAGTTCGTACAAGGTTCATTCGACTGCAACTCGACGAGCGGTTCCCTAGCGAGGTCGTCTTCAACGCATACCACAAGCCGATGGTCGACAGCAGCATCAAGCTTAAGTTCTCCTGGTCGCGACCGGATCTCGATTCACTGCGGTCGTTCACTGCGGGCAGGTTCAACTGGGCTCAGGATAAGACGGACGGCTACCTGTTGCCGATTCTCAAAAAGTTTGAGGATCGCAGCGCCCAGCCCCGAATCGACGGTTTTCTGTTGCCCGGCATTCAGAAACGCGAGAATCTATTCCCGAGCAAACGGCTGAAGGCCGCTGTCGGTAAGATTCGAGCTCCCCCGCCGCCAGATGCCAACTTGTCGGAGAGCAGCTCCGATGACAGCGACTAGCAACCATGGCCGTTCGCTAAGCAGCGACACGACACGAACGCTAACTAATAAGTAGCTTCTTCTTCTCCTTCTTCTTCCATAGATAGTGCATATTTTCCTGCCGATAAACGCTACATCGACAACATTCTAGTTATGTCATAGCGCTGAGGTCTATTTTTTGGCGATTAGCCCGTGGAGAGCGATCATGTAATGTCTAAGCCGAGACGGCAAAGGCATAGTATTTTTCCAGTAATGTAATGGAGAAGATTCGTGTTGTATAATGTACATACCTGTCGTAGAGTTAGCGAGTTAGCCCAGCTGGAGCGTAATATGACTTCCGTCTAAACTGAGAAGAAAATGTTATCAAAACGAGTGAAACCTAAACTAAGAAGCAAATACGGTTTTGTTAAGCAACTGCATTCGTTTTTTAGACGTGTATACATACACGAGTCAGCATCAGGCAGCATCAGGAGAACTTTCTCTCTCTAGATATATATATATATATATATATAAACGTGTTTAGCTGTATATTTTTTGTTTGAACGCGGCCAAATTACACGAATAGTACCGATCACTTATATGGGAGTCACATACGCTAAGGATTGCGGATAGTTCTCTGGCTGGGTGGAAGTGTCGCTACGAATTGTATATTGGATGTTTATAATTGACCCACTTGGTTGTATATAGCATACAGCTATACGTAGCGTTAACTTTAAGAAATTTATATTTCTGTTAAAAATATATTTAAGAAGTTTCCCTGTACATGCTATGAGTGAGTGAGAGAGAAAGAGAGAGAGAGAAACCCGAGGAAAAGGTTACATGTGTGATAAGATTGACACATTGAACGTGGACGGAAGTGAGATCGAAAGAAAAAAACGAGTGGCATGATATGTTGGTTAATGTTAAATGATCTTAAATGGATGGGCGAAGCTTTCATCAAACTGCGAGAATGCCAAAATGCAATTGAACTGAGGATGGAAATAAATTGTTTCTTTCCTATATTAGCATATATTTGCTTCTTCCTGGAGAAAGAAATTGGAGGACACAACTGCTTTGAGGTGGAAGTGCAATACAGCACATTGTATATTTTGGTCGGTATAGTGTGACAGTTATTGCTGCTGTGGACTACTGTTTTCATTACATATTTATTGAGTACCTATTAATCTAATGTATGAAATTAAACATACGTAATGCGGCTACGCATTTTAATGAATCGCAATGTATTTGTTTGCATTGCCTTCAAAAATATTTTCTGCAATACTCTATTTTGTTTGTATTCGCACGGGGACACTAAACAACGATCGGGTAAAGCAAGGGTTCTACTTATGGGCGACTCTGCCCTCAAAAACCTGCGCAGTAAAATTCGCGACAATTTTGGCCGCACCAGGGTTTCAGTCCAAATGTAACTCAAATGAAAAAGTCGCCGATATTCTTCAGAAGACTTAGCAAATGAGTGACGCCAAACCGGGTACGTAAAGATAATCATTCACGCGGGTCAGCTTGAAACAATGAATGGTACGCAGACCCGAAGCTATCGAGGCGATCGTCAAATTTAGAGATGTTCTTGCCTCCAAATCTGCAAGCTCTACCATGAGGGTTGTCTTAATTCCAAACCATTCGACAGAATGTAGGGCATTCAATGAGACCCGTCTTGAAGCAGTCGATTTCCATTGAACTTATGGATGTGACCAACGTCTAAACCGATACTGTTCTGAGCAAATCTGTTTATTATAGCGAAGAAGTAGCCGCTAGAATAGCATGTGTCATAAGAAAAAAACGCAAAAGCACGCCGGGCGAGTGAACAAAACTGATTCAAAAAGCGCTCCTCGAAGTGTGCATCATGAAACTACAGAGGTCGCATATTGGAATGGCGACCGATCGAGCAGACGCGATGTTTGTCGCGTTAAGTCAGAGAGACCACGAAATTCGCTACCAATTCGTGGGAGACCGCTCAACGGGACTCAATCTCGAAGCGGGCAACAAAGGGGGCAGCAGAACAGACGCGACGGTTTGGTTCAATTCTTTCAGCCCAAGAGATACTATTATCGTCGTTCGTGGCGCGCATACGATGGAAAATTGCCGCAATGACCGACGCAATCTGGCAGGCAACAGCCTGTACCACCGCATATGTAAAAATCGAACCAGCAACAGATGCCTAACTCTAACTGGACAGTTCAGGCACCCAATGTGGGTCAGCTCCTATTAAGGTGCTGGAATCCTTATCAGATGCCATTGATGTACCCGAACATACTGCACCGAAGGCAAGAGCTCCGCTTTTGCAAAAAATCTAAATTTAAGGTTCTCCAGAGGAACGTCGAGGGCACTGGCAACTGTTTGCCTCTGCTGGTACCATCGGAAATGGTTAAGTTCGATATTATTGTTTATACCGAGATATGGTCTTATAGGGTTGACCCTTTAGGGTTCTACTCAGCTAATAGCCCGGCTGGTAGACGTCACGGTGGGGGGCGGTCTAGCGGTGGAGTATCGGTCTGTTACAATAATAAGCTTTTAGCAACTGTTTCGAATAAGTGAAGTTTATTCGAAGAAGACAAGTCTGTGGTTCTCGAGACAGATGGAATCGCCGAATATAGTCGTCGTATACTGTAGCCCACCTAAAGGTATACACAGATTTGTCGATCGACTGGTTCAGGTTGGCAGGCGACGTAAACGCATATATTACTGGATATTCTTTCCAAATTAGATATGTGGGTGAACACAGACCCAGCACAGCTTGTCGTTAGGGGGCACACAGGATCGTCAACATTTTTGCAACCAACCTAGGCGCGAACGACATTCAACATTGGGGATATGCAAGCGATATCTCAGCTTTTGGCAGTATGCTGCACCTGCCAGTAACTTTGCTATTCAAGGTACACACAAACTGTACTAAAGCCCTGAATTTTACCCTTAAAAATGAAAAAGCGCCGGGACCAGATATGATTAGAATCGATCACATTAAGCAGTCGGAACGGCTACAACCAGCGATTACTTACTTAATGAATAGGTGTCTGTACATAGGGGATACACCGGCTAGTTGGCGAGACTGTATACTGGCTGTGATTCCCAAAGGCAAAGGTAACGTGTTGGATCCTTCAGCCTGAAGAGGAATTTCAACGAAAAGCTGCATCTATAAACTATGATCGTTGCTCCTTACTCGACGCCTGGAAAATGTTATCGAAATACAAGGCCTCATACCCAAAGAGCAGCATGGATTCAGGCGCTGCAAGTCAACACACACAGCTTGCGCAATATTCGTCGAGGATATTAAGAAAACAGTGCGCCACCGCGGGTGTTTAATGTTTGCAATGTTTGCGGATTTCAAATCTGCCTTTGATACTGCAATTCGCAACGTTGCCCTTTGGAAGCTGGCAACCTTGGGTATGGCACCACGTTTTTTCAAACTATTGGCGGCTATTCTCCAGGAGAATGATGTAATATTGGACGACAGTTGTTGCTCAAGGCGATAGCCTTAGTCCAATTCTGTTTTCTGTAATTGTCACTGAGTTGCCGGCGATTGTGAAGAAGAAGCATCCAGTGCAACTCATTCTATACGCTTACGACGTTGCTATCTACTCTGAAAGTCGCTTTTATAGTTAGCAAACGTTGGTCACTCTTGCAAAGTCTGCAACAGATACTTCACTAGAGATAAATAAAAGCAATGAAGGTCCATCGTGGAGGACGCTTTGCAACAGTTGATACAGTTGACATCATAAAGCTCCATGGCCAACCTATTAAATTTGTTAACCATTTTTCATATTTGGGCTTGGAACTTAGACCAAGCGGCAGCTCGTCCTCCAGACATATATATAAAAAGGATCCGAAAGGCGCTGATGGCCATCTACTCTATTAAAAATCCGCAATTCCTCTCACTGAAAACGGCTTTGAAATAATTGGACCTGAAAGTTGCCCTTACAGCAAGCTATGCGATCGATCTTATCTGGGAACATCTCAGAGCCCTGAGCTTTGACGAACTCGACCGCCTGAAGGCAACGTATACTAAACGGGTTATGGGCGTCCACCAAAGAAGCCGCAACCAATTAGTGTATCTAGCTGCGGGTATCCCAAACCAGGCAGTAGAGGTGGGAATCAGTCTGGATGTGCTCCGCCTTCTAGCAGCAATCCTCCAGAAGAACAGAATATTTATGGAAGGTGGAGTGGCCAAACGTGGCTATCTTTCTTGCAGACCATTCTTTTGGGACAAAAATCTGAGCTTGCGCCATTTCTTAGTTCTTCTAAAGGACCTTGTTGAGTAAATCCAAGGAAGTACCTTTGTATCCACGACTTCAATAGATATTGAGAAATCGAGTCGTGACCGTCTCGAAGCTTGAGCTGACTCTAAACCTAGCAAAGAGGATGATGATGAAGTTTTGCCCGATCTCAGTCGGGTTCACCCGCACTTTTGTAAACAGGTTTCCCTACCCAGAGCTTGATTTTCTTTCTCATCTCACCGAATAGAGCCGGAAAGCCCTCATCTGCGTTGTGAGCCATCAAGCATGCACACTGCCCTTTTCTCTAGCGATTGCGCTTTGCTTATTGGATTCTTAAATCGCTCCAGCAGCCGAGTCGACATCATATCGGAGCATCTCTTCACAAAAAAAAACTTTGAAGTGTTAAACCGCGTGAGGGCATCCGTGTTAAAGGGAACCGTGGTATTTCACCGCACGGCGCGAAACCGTCGAGTGTATTTGCAGGCAAACACCCTATCATCGTGGACCTGAAACGGCGAATGTTGGAATTTTTCGACGCCGAAGCAATGAAAGCAAACACTCAGAAGAAATTGAAAATGGCGACGAATTGGCATGTTGGAATTTGCTTTGGCCATCAGTGGCTGTAAGGTACGAGTATATCGCGATGCCAGTCTCCATCATATGTTCTTATGTTCTAATCCTAATTGTGACTATGCTGTTACTGTGGCTATTGGCTATACCAGTACGTGTGTATGCTGTGCACACTTTTAATTGTATATGTGTAAACTGCGTATATTTGTAATGATACATGTGTACACTGTGTATATTTGTAACTGTATATATGTATATTGTGTATAAATGAAGTTGTACATGTGTTCTTTCTGTGTATAATTGTAAGTGTACCTGTGTAGACTGTGTATATTTGTAATTGTACATGTTTATACTATGTAGATTTGTAATTGTACATGTGTATACTGTGTATATTTGTAATTGTTTTAACATGTTTACAATTGTACATGTGTTCACTGTCTATCTTTATATATATACATATGTATACTGTATTCCTTGTCGATCTACTTGTAAGAGGTGAATAAATAAAATGAATGGATAATAAGAAGGCTGATCCAGCCTTCTTATGAGGCAATGTGCATAAGCATAGTGCCCGGGTCGTGCTAATGTTCACGTAACGTTGGTCTGGAGAACGTGCATTGCGCCCTGTATACAACGAGCAAGTTGCTTAAACGGGAACACCTTCCTAACAGTGAGCCGAACGGGATGCAGCCCCGACATCATCGACTTAAGCACAATATTTTTCATTGGCTCAGTTCAAATTTTTTCCAGGTTCTACATTAAAGCACCAAGTCGGCTATATAATTTATGCCAGGCACATGGCGGTGCTTTGCGGTGTATTTCAGGGCTCCATATTTGGCCCCTATCCTGGCACCCGTTAAGAGAGAGGCAATCCACTTGGTGGGCCAAAAACCCTGTTTTGGTCTTCCCGTCGTCTAGATGACCAGAGAGTCCACAACGGCGACACGGTCAGGTACCTCGCGGTTCTTCTTAACCGGATACCCTCCCCGCCGACGTGCTGTGGCAGTGTACATGAGAACTGTGATTTACCAAAACTCGAGCATAACATATACATGGCAGGGAAGACTTTGGACTTGAATGCCATCCATAAGATCCTGCATGGCCACCTCGGGCTCACCGAAAAAGATGTGCCAGTGATCGGCTGGCAAGGTGATGGTCGCCATCTTTTTCTCTAGGAGTGAAATTGTGGCGGTAGTTAAACTGGAAGAAGGTGATGTAGTGACATGCGATTGGTATACTGCAGAGTGTCCACAAAAAGTATTCACTGTGCTCACCAGACTAAGCTCTAACGCGTCTTTTAGGAGAAACGCTTTAGAGCTCCACACTCGCTAGACCAGGACGACGTGCCAGCCCACCGGGCTGAAAATACTGAGGCTTTTCGCTCCACCTCTGAAACACTTCTTGTTCCTGATAATACAAACAAAAATGAGAAAGACGTTTGATTCACTGGAATTGGTGCTTGAGGTTATCGAGAAATGTATATCTCTTTAAGAACAAAATATATGTATTCAATCATACAAATTTAAAAAACTATGCTAGGTTTTTCTAAGCGTCGAGAGGCGCGAAGAGCTTGATCCTTTACAGGATTTTTATGAGTAGCATATAAAGAGGCCACTCTGGAAACCATCAGTAAGTTTAAACCCTTCCTTAAAGCGTTAGGATTATTCAATTTTTGTCGCAAGTATTTTCATGGCACAAAAATTAAATCTTGATCTCCCCCGCCTTCTTTAAGGTCTTTCGCACTGGGGCACATAGTATATGGTAGGATCGTGCTTGAACCCGCGACTGTCTGATGCTACGTCGCACACTGTTTTCGCCACACCGCCGCGCCGGCAAGACTATACCACCCGCCAATACGTCATCGGATTGTAGGACTGACTGGAAATTACGGTTGCACACACGAACACCGCGACAGGGCAGGACCCTCCAAGCGCAGGCTCGTAGTGTCGGACTCCAACTCACTCAATCATGCCTCAGCCTTCCGGTGTGACTGGGAACTGCTTGCGCATAGCATCGAACAGTTGGGAGGAGCAAGTCTACTACTCCTTGCTGCGGCGGGAAGGATCAAGCTTGAAAAGGCACCAGGCTTGGATGGAATATCGGCGGAAGCGGTAAAATTCCTCTTCAGAGAATAGTTCGCGCTCGTGGCGAGGATCATCATAGAGAGATCATCTTTCGTACGGGTTATACCGCTCTTCGCGGTACCCCCGCGGTATACCCCCTTCGGGTAAGCTTCGCGGGAGCTGGAAAGCCGCCGAGTTTGTACTGCTGTCCAAGGGCAACGGGCCATACCGCCCAATCTGCCTGTTGAGCACTTTAGCCAACGGTTCCGCCGCAAGGTTCAATCATTGAACCACTCCTTTGGATTCCGGCATACGATGACGTCTACCAAAGTCTTGGCATGTCGCGACTCCTTATATTCGTGCCATCGAGATGCCCTACACGCGGTCTCTAGAAGCATCTGGAGGCCCGTCGTCGAAGATGGCGGGCCATCTAATCTATGCTGGTTCTGTACGATTACCGTAACTCGGCGGCTCTCTGGCGTCTCGTAGGCTGGCGCAGCCCACCCCCAGAGATGTTGGTCTCAGGCTTGTCGTCACGTGAAATTCGATGATATTTAATTTGTCACTTAGTGATTCTTGAAAAGTGGGAGCACCCGTGTTGGGAACAACTCCATGGCCGCCATCCACTCGAGGACTACGTATGTATCCTCTCCGATTAGTAGCGATAGAGCGCCACACACAAGCAGATGCATTAAAATCTTCTGTTATTATGAAAAGCATATCATTTTGGTTAGAAGACACGGTTAGGTCTTCAAACAATTTGATAAGACCTTCAAGCGGGACGTTAGGGGGCTGCAGTAGGATGAGTAAAAATGCCCAACGTTCTTCAGGTCATATATATATAAAACCATAGCTGCTGCTGCGAGCAAAGGTCAGTTATCCTGTGCAGCAGAAATTGCCGCTTAATTTCAAGATGTGGTGTTATTCAAGTCAATGGACAGTTTGGGTAGCTGGGTTATTTGAAAACGTAGAAAAAAAGAAGCACAAAGTTAGCTAACTTATCGGAGTAACGACTACTTCGGAAGAGTCTATATATTATATATATTCAATTTCCGATATCCGGGCTTACAGAGCTAGCAAATTTTTCGTGGGCACCCTATTAGTACAATATGTTTGTCAGGTTAATAAAAAAAAAAATAAAGTATCTACCTTCGACGGCTCAGCGACACCTACGTGATGATCCTTGACAGTTTGTCTGTTCTGTCGTAGGCACCCAAGGTTGGGCCTCTGGCATTTGTAAGCAGTACGTTAATTGGCCGTCACCGGCCGTGCACGATACGATATATCAAAAGCATGTTCCTGCTTTACGGGTCAATTTTCTGGGATTTGCTCAAGCACTGTGGTTAAATTGTCTGAGATTTTCAATCGTAAAAAAATGATTCCTAGCGTACTTTGTCGTAGTCACTCATTTCCATTGCACTCACTTTTCAGGCTTTTAGCGTTCGCCATGTCTCGTGCATGACGGCCAGCCGCAAGTTACGACATCGACGTGGGGCAAATGCCCTTAAACGTCACCGCCACGCGTCTTTTTTAGCCGGCGTGGACACGCCCTGATGTGCTCGTTTTGAAGTCACGAAGTGTTGGCGCTTACTTCAGACACTGTGTTGGTCCAATAATTCGTGTGCAGGATGCCAAACTTACAAGAAATGCATGACTTTGATTTCAGACCTAAACGCAAATGACAACACCACCACCACCACCACCAACAACAACAGCAACAGCGGAAGCAACAATAACAAGAGTCTTAATCAATTGTATCTATGGTAGCGTCATTTCTGAAATGACGATCAGAACAAAACGAAAAAAAGACAACTCTAGCTAGACGGCAATAGTACCAGACAGCACTAAAAATACATATATACTGCGCGACTAAAATAAAGTGCCCCAAAATCATAATCGCAAATTATCCTGTCAGGCCAACCCGACTGGCAGTGGCGGCGATAGTGGTCTGCAAGAACGAGGTCCGCAGCAGCAGTAACATAAGCGGCAGAAGCACAACCAGTAACACCAACCAGTCTTGCCTTAGCCGCCTTAACCCGGTAACACCAACCAGTCTTGCCTTAACAGCCTTAACCAGTACCACCTATCACCTAAGCGCCAGGAGGACACACCGAGAAACGAGTGCCCCCCCCACCATCAGGACACGAGATTTGGTCACGCTCGCCCACTGCGTGTGTAACACCACCACCACCATCACTAGCAGTAGTAGCAGTAGTATGAAGAAGGTGATTTGAACGATTCCCATACCTTCGGGCTTAATGAATAACCGACTGCCTGGCTGCTGCTGTTGCATCGTAATTGGTGTTTTGCCATCTGTAGGACCACTCGAGGATGTGGGAACTCCAACGAGGGTGCATAAGTGCTCTAAACTAAACTCTAACAACACGCCGTTATGCGTCGTTGTCGCGACAGCGCGTCAACTGAGCGTATCGAACCCACGACTCACTACTGCCTCACGACGCCATCGTATGTAAGTCTTGCCGGCAGGTTGACCTTGAGCCGACCTTGAGCTGACCTTGATGCCTTCCCGCTGTTGCTATTTGTCTTTGCCCGGTCTCAGTGACACCTGTGTTGTGAAAACTACCTCTATCTGGTAGACAGCGCTCACAAACTAGCAGTAGAAGTTACGGGAGCCAGGGTCACGTCCAATAGTACTAACTGTGTACTGCAATAGAACTTGCTAACTGTGGTTCTAATTAGGCAAATGGATGTAGGTGGCAGGGAACGCTCGATACCTTGGCTTGCTGCCCTCTCATGATTTCTACTGATTGATTTATTAATGATTGATCGGTGGATTTATTATTTGCTTGGCATGCATACGCCAGATCTGCTACTTGGCACACTTAGTGGCAGCATAAACGGATTATGTGATGACAAATGTTACCTATATATATATATAGACACCAAGTTGAAGGAGGCATG
The DNA here is from genome assembly GCA_003439945.1 of Dermanyssus gallinae. NCBI lineage: Eukaryota > Metazoa > Arthropoda > Arachnida > Mesostigmata > Dermanyssidae > Dermanyssus > Dermanyssus gallinae. The sequence goes on from QVRM01006662.1 coordinate 76,369, forward strand.
GCGCTGGTGAAGGCGGGACGCTGTGGCCGGGTGATCCGGGTGGGTGGCATACTGGTTCGGCCAAAGTCGATGCTGCTCATCTGGTGTAGGCGAAAATACCAGTGCCCCCGCTTACGTGGACTTGACACACGCTCTCTCTGTCCGTGAGACTGAGAAATCTGTCTGTGTTGCTCTTGCCGCTTTTGATATATATATATATATATTTTTTTTTTTATAAAGCTGACCGATGGGAGCTCAGCTCCTGCCGAGGGTCCTGGTGGTGCCACGGCGCCGAGTTAAATGCTCTGACGTGTGTCTAAGCGTTCGGAAGTCGGAACTGACGCACAAGAAAATGATGAGCAGATAGATGGTTACAGCTCTGCCGAGCGGCAAAGCCGGGGGCGACTCGACAACAATGACACAATGACAACACAACTTCATGAGGAAGAAAGACAGGTAGCAGTAGGAGTAGAAGGAACAAGAAGAAGAACGGCAACAACAACAACACAACAACAACAACCACCACCACCACCACCAATACCACAACAACAACAACAATGAAGATATAAAGTCGATGCAAGAAGAAAAGAATACGATGAAGAAAATCAATTGTTCCCAATAGCAATGAGAACATTGCCGAAGCCGTGTTGTCTATGATACCAGTCACGATAGGGACGTGTTGTTGTTGCTGATACTGAAGCTGTTGTTAGCCCTCTCTAGAATCGTTGTTGTTGCTGCTGCTGTTGTTGTTGCCGCAGTTGTTGTTGTTGTTGTTGTTGCCGCAGTTGTTGTTGTTGCTGTTGCCGCAGTTGTTGCTGTTGTTGTTGTTGTTGTTGTTGTTGTTGTTGTTGCTGCCGCTGTTGTTGTTGTTGCTGCTGCCACAGTTGTTGCTGTTGTTGTTGTTGCTGCCGCTGTTGTTGTTGTTGCTTTTGTTGCAGCTTCTGCTGTTGCTGAATAACCGTGGCGCTAAGAAATGAAGCGGACCAGCGGAAATTTATTGTCGTTGGGTGGCTACCGGGAGCAACTAATATTGACATCGTCCGCCAGTAGACCATTGGGCAGATTTGCTGTCGAAAACGCCGACGTTCATCCAGTCCGTGCAGGTGCACGCAGGTGTGCGTGTATGTGTAGGCGACTAGCTACACTAAGTCAGTACGACTCGGTCCATTCACGCGTTCGTGATTCAATTCAACGAATATTATTCTCAAGGAAGTTGTGTATTAAAAAGCCGGCCCCTGACATGTGCCTTTGAATATTAAAAATGCTGCAGCTGGATTTGTGTGTGACTGTGGCTATATGGGCCAGGAATCCAAACGGAATGTCTGGCTTGCTTATATATATATATATATATATATATATATATATATATATATATATATATATATATATACATATACTTATATTTTTTAAATTATTATTATAACCTTCATTTATTAAAAATACAAGTGGAGCGACAATTGTCTCCAGAGAACGTATATATATATATATATATATATATATACGTTCTCTGGAGACAATTGTCGCTCTACTTGTATTTTTAATAAACGTATATAAATATATATATATATATATATATATATATATATACGGCAAGGCGGCAAATAGCGACTGCCAAGAAAAAGGATATCATTTTCAGGAGCATAAGAAAGAGGGCTAGTTTGACGCTCGGACATAGTGTGCGAGGCCAAGCTTTGCGCTCTCCTCTGCGTCTGCCATTGCTGCATACATATATTGAGAGATATGCACAGTGGGGTGGTTACAGATTTTGCGCAAGCGTCTTAACTTTTTGCTATACGTTGCAGCTTATGCCGGTATACTGCACATGCCATATGCAGGATACCAGCGAGCGAGGCCAAGGACAGCTGATTGTAATTGTATGAGTGGAAATCTTCGAAAACTACGAGAAAGTAAATTCTCAGCCCACCTACAAATTTAGGATACTTGAAACAGAGAGGCAAGTATTTGATCTTATTAGAGCTACGTCATACTAATACGAATTAAGAATACAAGAAGAGCTTTGATTAACTATAAATTATAATATATGGTGGCGTGGCCTAGGCGTGCCTAATGCGCTAGTCATGGTTGTCATCTACCGGGGTGTCACCGCCCAGTTCGATCCTTGATGTTAATCGAACTTTATTTAGGCGATTTTGCTCATTTATGATAAACGATGTCACTAGGTGTAAGCGACCATGCTGCCACAACGGTCTATTGGGAAAATCTCTCCGAGATATCCCAATATGCCCCCGTATGCTGTCGCCCCTGATATAATAACAATATAACGGGTGATATGTATATTTAGATATACAATATGCCCGCGTATGCTGCCGCCCCTGACATAATAACAATATCACGGGTGAGATGTATATTTAGAAATCCACGTCAAGCCAATAATTCATTCATCCATATAGTGCTTCTTTTTTTAGCTTAACGTTAACAAAACTGAAACATTGGGACATTGAAACATTAAGGCACCATAACACAGTAACACACTTGGGTATTAAGGTTTTTGTCAACCTTTTCTTAATACATCTTAGTGTAGATTTTATTGCAGAAGGCACTGACCTTTCGCAGATAGCGCTCGTCTTTAGTTGACTGCATGTAATCTCCTGGCTGTGTTTCGCGACGTATATAAGTGTTTTTTAGTATCTTTGTTAATGAAGCTTAGTAATGCAACAGGTGCTTATATATTACTATTGCAAAGTGTGCAATTTTTTCAAGTGTAGCAATGCAAATTGAAAATACGCAGACGAGTAACCAGGGGACGGTTCATTGCCTATTGCATTTCGAGCTGTATACGTCTTTGTCCATCGATTTGTCACTCGTGGATAAACCGTATATAGGTACTTTGATAAATGTTGCTTATTCAAATAATTTTTATTTCTAATAGCATTGTCTATCGGGTTGTCACACAGTGGAGCAATGTTGTGTCGAAGTAATGCCATGCAACTCCGAGGCTGAGAGGGGTGGAACCCGGGCTTGTTTTATGGGTTATGAATCCCACAGTAGTCACAATAGTAATGCATGTGCGTTATGCGTTCCCCCGAAACTTTTCATAACAACAACAACAAAAACGTACACGGTGGAATGCTCTTTCTGGACCTATAATAGGTCATATATAATAACAATATAACGGTCAGAAGAAGAGATAATGAGAATTGTATTTCTTTTAAATTATAACAATATTTTTATGTTATTTTAATATTACATTTTATTATAATTTAATATGGATTTAATTATGGAATTATTATTGTAATATATTTTTTATTTTATTAGGGATTATGTAATTTTGAATAGTATTTTTCAATGAGTTGAAATTGCTATTCCCAAATTATTCTTAATTTCTAAAAATTAAGAATATTTATCCATTATTATAAAAAAATAACAATCTTTCAATTATATAATATCCACATTATCAAATAATAATGAAACACCAACAAAATTCAAACCTTGCTTAATAGGTTACTTATTTACTCTATACATTCAAACAAGCGCGACACAGTAGCATTACTGGGATTTCATCATTGCTTGAACCACAACTACAACAAAAAGCACAAACCAATGCAATCTTGTAATGACACCGAAGCGAATTATATTCAAACGCTATGCGTGGCCGCATGCAAATGCACTCGTTAATTCGTTACTTACGGAAGAAATCTGGAGCAAGATCTGTGGCGGGTTCCCCCAAAACAGCAACAGCAATGCGCTGATGGCGGCTCCACAATTCATTTATATAGCGATGTCTCAGTCTGCTATAGACGTTCTGTATTTAAACATACTTTCTGGGCTGTTTCTCAGCAAAAATTTAACGTCCATGGTACTGCTTTTCGCATTATTTCATAGACGGACCCCCATAAATACAAATGTGCAACGGTGGGGCTCGAACCCGCGCACCTATATGTCTCCTCCGGTCGCGAGACGCAGACGCATGCCACCACGCCACCGGGGTCGAGAGGCGTTCTGTATTTATAAACAATTCAATGTTCGCCGTTTCGTCTCTCATCTCTTCTTCCGACTGCTCCTCATGTCTCGTGTCGCTTCTCTGCTTCGTCCATGTTATCGTTGCCTTATGTCATCATAATTTACCATCGTGCGCGGTTTTCTTCATGTTTGTCCCTCTGCCTTGGAAGCGGCGGCATGTCGTGGGCATTTCCCAAGTTGTTTCCGCAAGCAGTGTACTGAGAAATCCGTCTCGCGTAATGCTCGAGGCTGCTGGTATTCTGTTCCTCGTCGCTCACAATGCACAACTATGCAATTTTCCAACGTAGGTGAATTGATTCATAATACTTCATTACATAACGCCAAACCATGAACTAGAAGGGACATCGTGGGTTCGAACAACTCAAACTTTACCTGGCCGGCTGAGTAGCTAACTATCCCGTCTGTCTGCTTGTCCGGTGGAGGTCGAGATCTCACGCTTAACTTTGTCGACAGACGATGGACGTAGCGCCTTATGTTATTCTTCCTTCTTGATCCTCGCGGGAGAGGCGGTATATATATATATATATATATATATATACATTGGTTCGAATACCGGCGTTTCCGCGCCATCGTCCAAATGACCTTATAATGTTGTTGTTGATGATGATACGGATGATGATGATGATGGTGATGATAACTATTATTCACATTTTAGTTCGCACGTCAGCTTGAACTTGTTGCCAAGTTGCCAGGGATCAACAGCTGGTGTCCACCCGACAAAAGTCGCGTTCCTGGTTCTGGGAAGACATGTCTGCATTCCTTTTGTTGGCTGGCTGACTGATCGAAATGCTCCGTCGGTCTCTTTGTCTTTCGAACAGGCTGATGATTCGAACAGCAGCGACCACGATAAGGCGGGCAATTCGCCATTGTTTTTCCCCCGTGGTAGCCGTTGTTGTCGTCGTCGCCATCATCGGTGAGGCTCCGTACGTGGAGCTGTGGTGGGAGATACTTTTTTTTGTTTTAACAGAACACTGTTTTCAGCTCATTCGCCTCCTTTGCGCGCGTCTTTTCTCTCCTCTTCTGTCGCTGCCTCTTCCGCTTTTGACGCTTGTTTGGTGTCCATCATTGCCGCCACCATTCATACGGACGGTTCCGTTACAACATGAGAGCTGTCGAAACCATTTAAAGCGGAACAATACAACAACTCCCCATCTGGCACCCTTTGAAAGTGGCAACGGGATTGTTCACTCTGTGGCAGGTTTTTTTTATGTGTACAGTGCAAGCAGTCTATATCGATCACGGTCTAGCTCGATATCTGCTGCGATATCCGGATGTGACATGTATGCCATAGAAGTAGGAAAGGCAATATTCCGTCGGCTGCATATGTCGTACTGCAATACGTATAAAGCTTTCATATATATATATATATATATATATATATATATATATATATATATATATATATATATAATATTTTTTTTTGAGAGATTTGTGCTTCCCGCTTTTTGTTCTTTGGCCAATCATAGCCCATCCTTGTATTATCTTTGTCTAAACTGAAAACCATCAAATCCACAACTTTGAAAGTGGCCGCTCTATGATTTATTCTATGACCATTCGCATGCCGCAATGCTCTATGTATATGTACATAATCAATGCACTTTTCTGGGGCCCCTCACGTACCCTGCATACAAACACCGTGTGTGGCACGTTTTCTTCAAAAATGATGATCAAAATTTATTCTGATGATATCAATGTGTGCTGCCATGCTGCATCAACTGCTGATAGCATAGAGCTACAAAATGCACATGACGCTGTCGCGAGATTAGTGGAAAGCCTATAATTATAGCTATCAGTTGAAAGTCTGTGGTAATGCATTTCGGTCATGGCAACCTTCGACTTCCTTACACTCGCAACGGCACCACTTTTCGGTTAACCTCAGTCCTCAATGACTTGGGCGTACACAACTCTAGTGTTTAAGAAGTTCAAGTAGTCCGAGCACCTCAATAACGTCATAGAGCCAACTGAATAATATAATCACTTAATATAACGAAGCCTAAACCCCATGTTACGCTTACACACGCTTACATACAAACGTGTGATGTCAATTATAACATACGCGGTATCTGGATCGATTCCTTCAGGGTGGGTGCAGGTCGCGCAGGTGTTATATATATATATATATATATAAATATATATGTATATACCGGATGGTAGAACGACATATTATAATAATCATATATCGTCCTACCGTCCGCTTATCAAACAGAGTATCGTACAATGAAACGGTGACGACGTCCTTTCCTTTTTCAGAGAGGTTGTCGCAATTGTAGTGACGGAGATCTAGGCTTTCTTCCCCTGGAGATTCGGGAGTTTTCTGTGAAATTTACGTTCAGAACTACGACAAGAATACTAGCAAGTGGACGATCAGTAGCGGCGTTTCTGTTCCCTGCGGGTACCCTGTGACACCTATGGCTGTCACATTGGGAGACCAAAAGTTTTTAAACTTGACCCCTTGACTAGGGGGTCAAGTTCAAGGATAACTAGTCTAGTTATGTTGCCATTTCTCAGCTTATAGCTGTCCGTGTTTGCTCGGAGAGGGCCGAGAACACGGCGTGATGTGCTACTACTATATTTAGCACATTAAAATTCCAGGTGCACAGGTCTTCATTGCTAAACCCGCCAACGTTTCGAATATGATTTGTGAGACATAATTAAAGCGATGAAGAGAAGGATGTGTTCCCTCTACAAGGTACACGGAGCTTTCTACAAGGTATGTGAAGTTTTTGGCATATCTAGGCCTCACAAATCTTGCTAACGGCCAGTTCGTCTTGGAACACACTATGCCTACGTGGTGCTACTGCTGCTCTGCGTTGCAATAGAAACAAAGTACCCTTCGTGCCGCACTTTGACACTAAGATTGCCCCTATCGTAACCTGTGACATACAGAGCAATTTAAGTTACATTTATTCAGCTCTAGCCTTTGTAGAGAATATTAGCGGCTTTTCAGTATGCCATCCGATTGAATCAGTCCAGCAGAAATAGTTATATAGAACATGCTTAACAGCCGAAACATCTCCCTTTTACCGCTGGTTTAAATTGCCAGCGGCTTCTGCCTTTATGGAGAGTTAATTAGAAGTGGGATGAGAATGAGGACATCAACTAAGGCGCCTCGTGTCTTCACGTTGGATCCCTACGCATTCAGCAGTGTCTCGGTTGTGTGATGGCGTTTATATATATATATATATATATATATATATACTGATCAGTCACATAGCTGAAAATGAAAAAAATTAAAATCCGTCGCCGTCAGGTGCTAGTGCCTTTGAATGGGTATGGCTATAGCAACTGCGGTCTAGCATAATGTTCAGCGCGGTGTAAAGTTGAGCTTTCTTCAGCACGTTATTTTTCAACAACGACGACACCAAAAATATCGAGCTATATATATATATATATATATATATATACATACATATATAAATATATAGCCATTTTCCTCATAATGCCCAGTGATCTGAAGATGTGCAAGGGTCGAACTGGTCAATGAGAGACGTTCAGTTTTGCGCATAGTTGCTGAATGCGGTATGATGCAATTAGTATTGTTGTTATATCAACTAGGGCTATTTGAAAGCGTCTTCTTTTATGGGAGTGGAAAATGCTTTGACGCACGCCTCCCAAAGCTTATGGCGGGTAGCGTGGGACTCGACACTGAGAGGCCGAGAGTATAGGACTCCATCCTATTCGCCTGTAATAATAATTCGCCTTTCCCCAGTTGAGCCTTGTTCCCTCAGTAAAGCATCTGACTACTGCAGTCTCTCATTCCAGCTAAACTGGCTGGACAACTTCTTGGTGACATTGGAAGATGTCTTCTTACCAGCCCCTGCGTAGTTCGTGTCGGTGCAAAGGTGGATCAGGGCCGAACACTTGACCACTGTGTAATGACGTATTCGGCTTTCCGACAGTGCACAGCAAAGAAGTATCTGTTGATAATTTGCCTGCACGCATACACCTGAAACTGCCATAATTTTTAGCCAGAATTCGTTCAGTGTCCGCGAGGAGGGTAGTACATATTAATGGGATCTCTTTCTAAGCACTATATTCTCGTTGTGCTTGTAAGCACTATATGCTCGTCTGGAATCTGCTGTACCTTTATATTTAATTTTATACTAAATTCGATAAATAAAGTCAGACTAGCAATTTATATGCGGAGAATTTTTTGGCGATACCTCTTAGTCGGCGTTGCTTGTTTATATAGAACAGGGAACCCTCTGGTATAAAGGTGTTTGCTGAATGGCTCTATCATATCAAATGTACAGCGTATCAGGCACAGCGTGCCTGAACACTAGGTGCTTTACTTATTGCATCTTAGCTGTTCAGCACACGCCTCGTCACCGCTTCTATTACGGTCGAAAGCACTCGCAGATCAGAACCGTTAAGAACACTGTGATGAGGGCAGTCTCAGTGATGTAAGGCAAAGTAAACAAACAAATATTATCTTACCAGCGCTATTACTTTTCGTTTCTACCCTATTAAATCTAACCTTTATTGCTTACCACGAGGCGGTGTCCACTCAGGCTTCGGCTTACATGCTTCCCTTGAAATCTCCAGCTAGTAGAATCAGCAACTATAAAATACGGACAGCCTACCACTAGAATTAGCACACGATGCCTTTCATCGATAATAGAGAGTCGATGCTTTATTCAAATTGCAGTGGTTCTTGTTGTTGAGATTCGTCTTTATCCAGTAAGTACTACGATTACTGTTATGGTTTAGTTGAATCATACGAAATAATCATTAGTATCATAGTTATTATTCTTTCTAGTTTTGTTGTTATTATTATTATCATTATAATTAACGGTTTGCTTTTGATTGGCTTAAAGTAGCTCGGCGTGCTACACCAAGCCAGAAACCAACATCAATATAACACGCGCATAGACTGCGAGGTGTTCCAGCCTGTGCTATTAAATATACAACATATCTATATACAGCACATCAATGCAACAAAACGACCCAGCGTCGGCTGAGATTCTAAGATAGCTTTGTAGTCGTTGTAGGCGCCGAACACTAGATAAATTAGCAATAATAATAATCATAATAATAATAATAACAACAACAGCGTTAACAGGTGACACACGTTGAAGAAGACAGTTGTGTTCTGGACGGATTTTGAAGTCGAGTGTCGAAACAGTATTCGACCAGTTAGTTGTTAGCGCGAACTAACTTGAACTACTTGATGCGTCTCGATACTTCTTAGTCATACCAAATACAAATAGTACAATAAGAGAAATCGGCATGTAACGAAGGGTTGTAGCAAATAAATACATTATTCGTCTACATATGACTAAGTCGTTGCTGACACAGAGAGAGGGAGGGAGAGAAGAAAAAAAACCCGTGCGCAGTCTCGTAATAAACAAACATACATTATCCTCGGATCTAATTCGACCAATGGCATGTTCGAAAACTACCTGTATGTTAGCATAAATAAAAAAACCCATGTAGTCATCAGTGTTGTGCAACTCACTCGTCACCTACTTTAACATAGGATTAACGAGCAAATAAAAACAAAATCAACAACAACAACAGCTAGCTTAACGCGCAGGTAATAGTAGCATTCATGATACAAATAGCAAACGTTATTACAGTGGTTGTATATAATAAATAGTTTCGCAGAAGCGTTGGTGGCGCGTTTGTGCTGTTGCTGCCGCTGCTGGCGAAGATGTTGCTGTTCTAGCCTTGTAGCTCTTTCATCATTGTGGTGGTCTCGTACTCGATGCCATACATGGTTACAGTCGTCAGGGATCGCGTGATTGGCGGCACGTGTTGAACATGCCGGCTGCGATTGTCCTTGCTCCGAGCAATTAGCGCGGGCGGGGGTGCGGAGGTTGCGGGGTTGCGGGGGTGTTGATGATCTTCATTACCAGCCATGGCCGCCGTAGGTCTGGTGGCTTTCGTACCTGTGCCTCTTGATGTAGACGGGAACTGGCACCTCAACGGGCTTCCGAACGATGATCTCCTTGAACACGGGCACCTTGACCGGAACGTGGACCGGCTGGGGCACATGGATGATCCTTCGGATGGGTACAGGCACGTATCTGGTTACCTGTTGAAGAGAGTGATGAATAACACCAGCGGTGGCGCGGATAGCCGATATCGAGAAAGAACGAACAGGAGAGAGAGAATTTTTCGTTAGTTATTAATTAAGTGGTGGTGTTCGGTGCGTCAAATTAATCGTTTTGAGGCTCTTTCAATCATCAACCCCGACCGTGGGCTCGGTGTCGTCGTTTGTGTTTTGCATGCGCCTCATGGCAGCATCATAACGACATAACGATGTTGCTACACGAACAAAACTAAAAATAAAGAGGATATGCATGCAATAAGTACAAACAATCATGCTGAAATGAAGGCCGAGGTAAAAAAAAAAAAACAACCCGAGAGAGAGAGAAAAAGAAATCAAAAATAGAAGAGATAGAGATATAGTGGAATCGAGTGTATAAAACAGTGAAGCAATGCCCCAAACGGGTGGCTCTGTGACATGCCCGCCAATATTGAATCGAAGCGACGACGTTGCGTTAATAAGTTTGTGATGAGTTTGTATGAAATGACAACATAATTGCGCTTCAGAGATCTAAAGAAACCAGCTATGCACATATATATATATATATATATATATATATCTTATATGAATCGTTACGCTCCATCAAACCGTTTTTGCCGCGAGGGGTTGACTATATGAACTACATAGAGGTACACATGTTTTTCGATGTCAATTCTCACTACATGAGCTGCTGCTGCTGTAATTGTTTACTGCTATGGTTGCTTCTCGTGCTGTTAAAGTTGTTCTCCCTGCTATGATGGAATATTGAGCAATCCTCAACTGATGGCGTAACAATCGACATTGAACGCGCGTTTTATAAGACTGCGCATATGACAGCTTGTAGCTCTTCGGAGGTTCCGGTTATGTCGAACGAAAAATGTGCCATTGCCAATTGAGGCGCTGGCAAAGGAGAATTATATATGTTTGCAACTCTGCATGTGAAGTCAATATGTACGCATTTATGACGCAAGCACAAATGCAAACATAATGACTTTACATGCAGTAATTAGGTTTGGGCGCCGTTGTTTTATACGCCGACCAATTTGGCGCTGAAAAGACAATAGTACACGTTATCGTGGTCGCTCTATTCAGATTTCTCCCGTACTTCGTATGCAATACTCTCAGTATCATTTGACCGAATCAAAACCTTAGGTATCGCGTATCAGTGAGCAAGTTTAGTACGAACAGTAGCCGGCGCCACCGTTACTGTCCAAGCTGATAATCTTATACTGATTCACTGTTGACTTTGGCTTTTGCAACACCGGCTATCCGTATCAAGCAGTCCCCAGAGAGAGAGCACTTCGACATACATGCTTCAAGTTCCGCTGTACGACGTCGTACAGTGGAACTTGAATCGTGACTGCGTATATATATATATATATATATAAGGCAAGCATTGTCGAGTGTGCGAATGTATTGTAAATGATTAATAAAGCATCGCAATATATATATATATATATAGATATATATATATATATATATATATATATCAGAAAAAATGAGTTTATTCGCGTTCTCTAATCCTCGTCGAGACGTTGGTTCCGGAAACGTTTCCGGAACCAGCGGAGGAGACTGATGGTGGGATAAAGGGAAAGAAAAGTACACCGCCGTGCTGGCACCGCTGACGCGTGTGTCCGGCCGACCGCGATGGCCTCGAAACGTCATATCATCATCAACGGCGACGCACTGAGTGAATGAGGTACAACAACCAACCAACGATGAGTGAACCTTGCTAGCTGTTATGCTGGCTGAGGAGGGGGCAGATCAGAACGAAGGCAGACAAGAAAACGTAACCACTGACGCCCAGAGTGAAGGCAAGGTTTGCTTGGCCGACGAAGACGAATCATCGGCTTCTTTTCGTCATGTCCGAGCCCTCCTACCCTTACCAGTCCGATCCAACCCCCCCCCCCCGCCGGCGCCACCATCGCCGAAACTAGCGGGTTCGTCTTTTCATGCGTTGCTGCTCCGTTCTTGGTGCGTTTGGTTTTTTGCTCTTTGTCATTTTTAAACGCAAGGTGGCAAGCCACAATCGACGGTCGCCAAATCGCGGGGGTTGGGGCGAAGAGGCCGGGAAAATGGAGGAGGGGCAACATTGTAGTATCCGTCATAGTTGTAGTAGTCCTTCGAGTTGTTGTGTAGTAGCAGTTGTTTCAAGCTGCTGCTGTTGTTGTTTTAGCAGCAGCAGCAGAAGAAGGTAACCCTAGTAGTAGTGCCAGTACTAGTCGAGCCCGGTGCCGTGGTGGCTTAAGTCTCCGCCTCGCAATCGGAGGAGACACTGGATAGGTGCAGCGCGGGTTCGAGCCCCACAGTTGCACATTTGTATGTATGGGGGTCGTCCGTCTATGAAGCAATGTGAAGAACAGTTCCGTGGACGTTAAATCTTGGCTCAGGAGGGTCAGCCCAAAAACTTTACTTTTAGGGGCAGTAGTAGTAGTAGTAGTAGAAGTAGCGAGACGCAGTGGCGTTATATACTGCGCACTGGTTGGGTGGTTTTTTGACGCCATCGTTCCGACGGCGGGTGGGAGGGGGGGTTGCAAACCCCCGTTGATGCTGCCGTGGTTACTGAACACACGCCGATCAGACTGCTGCTGCTGTTGTTTGACTAACTACAACAACAGCAGCAACAGCAGCAGCATCTCGGCCGGTGTGTCCAATGATCGGGAACCAACAACAACAACAGCAGCGGCTGCTACGGCGGCAGCAGCAATAGTCAGTTGAGGTAGCGGCTACGCTTTGCCGCTGGACCGAGCCGATTTCCCTGTTGTTGTTGTTGCTGCTGTTGTTCTTGTTGTTGTTGCTGATGCCACACCCCCGCCTGTCTGCCTCCACCGTGGAAACCTTAAGACGAAGCAGACTTCAGTGGCGCGCACGCGCCTCTGAACCGCTGCCACTCATACTGGTATTACCACCACCATACAATTATAGCTACCTAGTCGTTTTTGTGAATATTGTTCTTCTTGTTGTTGTTGGTGGTGTTGTTATTGTCGTTACTGTTGTTGTTAGTACTGTCGTTGCTGCTGCTGCTGCTGATGTATTTGTTATCGTTGTTTCTCTTATAGTTGTTTTTGCCCACTAACCCGTTAGACCACCTCTCCAGACAATCTCCTACTAGTAGTCATTTGCTGTAGCATTTTCCGTCAGTCGCCGCTATTGCCCTCAGTGACACGTTCCCTTTTGATCCGACAACGACAACGACGCTTAGTCCACTTTACCCCCTACCTTTCCTCCTCACGATCCAGCCGCACCCGGTGCAAGACGCACCCCACGCCAGCCGCACCCGATCTACTCGATCGTGACACCATTTTCTTCTGTCTCTTTTAAAGCTGCGTTCTAGCTGTCGTTTGGTGTTACGACTTATAGAACGAATTCTTCTTATACGTTGTAGATGGTACTGCAAATACTTGTACAACTTCGGTGACTGCCCCAGCCACAGCAAATACAACAACATGAAGAACAACAACAACGTGAAAAACCACAACAACAACAACATGAACACCAACAACAAGGACAACAATTGCTACTTGCGGGGGCCGACCAACAGAGGCTGGCTTGCTGAGGGGTGGTCAGCCGGCATACATCGACGACATCATCAGCAGATGCGACAGAAACAAGCTCGAAACCGCCAGCTAGCACCAATGCCAACAGTACCCCCCCCCCCCTCCACCACCAGCAACCCCACCGTTACCGACACCGCCACCATCTAGAACGCCGAGGTTTGCCGAAGTCGAAGAATCATTGAAGTGTGATCACTGCCGTCATGTCACAGACACACACACCCTGCACCGTCATTGCTTCTGTTGAGAAGACGTCCCGTCTTTCCCACGGCGCAGTTTGCTTGTCCTGCTCTTGTTTCTATCGCATTGTATTCGATCGGAATTATTCCCGCATTGATTGTGCGTGAGGAGGATTCGCCTCACGTTGCCCACAGCCCACAGTGGTCGCCATCCGCCAATGCCGTAACTCGGCTATTGCTGCCGCTATTTGTGTTATTGTTGTTATCGGTGTTGTTGTAGTTGTTGTTATTGTTGTTCTCACTGATGTTGTTGTTGTTGTTGACGCTGTTGTTGTTATTGTTGTCGTTGCTGTTGATGCTGCTGCTCTTGATTAAGTTGTTGTGTGTTTGTTGCTGCTGCTGCCGATGATGGTGATGATGTCCTTGTTGCTGCTGCTTTTACCGTTGCCGCAATTGTTGTTGTTGTTATTGTTGTGGTTGTGTGCACTGCACAACACAGACACACCTCTTCGTTGTGCGTCTACGGTGTAATGAAACACAGGACCATGAACACGAAGATGTGGTGGGGGGCAGGAAAACAGGGAAAAATTGAGGGATTCATCCAATGCGCCGTCGACTTGATCACGGTATCAACATCAGCTACAACAACAGCAGCATCAGCACCCGTAGCAGCAGCAGCAATAACACAACAACAACCTAGCCAGGCATTATCTCATAGTCCTCAGCTTCTCTTAGTTCCTGTTGGACTGAAGCGCTGTCTGTCTATCTATATCTGTCGGTGTGTCTGTTTAGCTGGTACTGCTGGCCAATCGGGGGGCAGATTGACGCTAATGCTATTAGCAATGGTGCTAATTACTAAGTTGTAGTCATAGTCGTAGGCGTAGTAACACGAGTACTGCTTACAGTAAGAGTAGCAGTAGTAATACGACCTGATAGTGGGCAGAAGTCGAGCGACTTCACTTGGGCTTGTTGTTATTCCTCGTTCGCTCCTCCTGTTACCACCATTTCGACGACGACGACGACTACAACCGCTATCCGCTACGTCTATAACAAGTCGTCTATGTTGTCGACTAAGGAATGAATAGCCGACTCTGAAGGCCCCGAAGCACACTCATGCCGGGGCGGCTTCTGCTGATTCGGTGTAGCATGATGGCTGCCCGATGGTCCACCCTCTTTCGCTGCTTGCTTGTTGTCGTTGTTGGTGTTGTTATTGTTGGTGCTGTTTTGTTATTGTTGGCACTGTTATTGTTGTTGTTGCTGTTGTTCTTGACACTGTCGTTGTTATAGTTGTTTTCTACCATCTGTAAACGCGCGTAACAGCAGCAGCAAAAATAGCTAGCTATAGTAGCAATAACTGCCGACAGCAGCAGTAGCAACAACAACAGCAAAAACAACGTTCGAAAAAAGCGTGACAATGCCATTGCGAACACAATCGAGTTGACCATAACAGCAACAAGAAGCTGCTCGCCGTCTCTGCTGTCACTGTTTAGTAATTGTAACAGCGATTGGCTGTTAAGTTGTGGTAGAAGGTAAATGCTGTGCTGCACGATGGTATGAGCAGTAACTGGTCGAAAAAATGGACTTCCACCCCCGAAGGGGTACGCAGACTTGAGGTGCTATTTGTCGCCGACTCATTCACTGTCTAGGTAGCTTGTTCTGGCTACCATCGATAAGCAACAGATTGGCCGCTTTTTTAACAAACAGTTTAGTTAGCCTAGAAATTAATCACCTGTTGCTGCTTCTCCGTAGGGTGATTGTTGTTACCTCTTCCATTACAACAACAACAACAATAACAACTAGAGTTATCCTTAGAGGTCGTAGAGCGCCTTGAAGCAACGCACGCCCGTGACGATAAAGTGCGTACTTATTCTGTCAAGCTTAAAGTTTTTAAGCGCACCGGTTATGTGGCAATGCAAAATAAACTGTCGCAGATCATTCCAAGTACACCAAGTTAACCAGTGTCTTTTCTGTGCCTCCCCGACTCACGACCACCGAGGAAATACGCCCTTGATCTCCGCTTAAGAATGATGAGTTCGCTTCTGGTTTGAAACATCTTATGACTAAGGCTACGACCATTAGGCGAAGGTATAAAAGAATGAAGGAGAAACTAGTGTGAAAGGATGAAAGAGAAGAAATGCCACTGGGTCGATGAAATTGCCAGCACGCGTCGTAAAAGACGCTGATTAGTGCTGGAAGTTGATTACGCGGCTTCTGTAGCTGCCCACTGGCAGGAAGGCGAGGTGTTTTGATCAAACGGTGTTGATTGACGCCACATTTATTCATTGTGTAAAATCAGTGTATGTATAAATGAATAAATAAATAAATGCATTACTATACCGGGCCGCATTGATAGATGCTGGCCGGCATTGCTGCTAAAAGATGCGGCAGCTCTAATCGCAGCGGCAACGGCTAACACGATAGTACGAAGACCCTCGACATGGCAAGGGCCAAGTCCCGTCAGACCGTAAGACGGGCTCGGATATCGGATCAGATTGTTCGCGATCCGACAGTTTGGTCGACGGATGGACGAATGAGCGAAAGGATAGATAGATAGACAGATAGATAGATGCGCCACCAACAACCGGATGACCGAACTGATTGCCTTCGGCTGGTTGCCCCGCTCAAGTCGTCTAGCTAAATAAGGATCTTTGTCGTCGGGGGTCTTCCTCAGCGACGTCGCCAATGACGGCAATAGCGATAGGTACGATGCTGAGGTCGACAGCAACAACAACAACAACTACAACCGCAACAACAACTACAACAATAGCAAAATGCAACAACAATAACAACAATATTAATCAAACTGATAGTAGTATCAGACGTTGTGAGAACGTCTATGGCCACAATAAGAGCATCCGCAGCATTATAGCATAGCACACCGCATAGTTTTGGCTATAAACTATGGTTTGTCTATGAACTACACTAGAAGAACTACTGCGGACGACGATAACAACAATAAGAACATCAACAAAAGCAGCAGCAGCGCAACAACAAAAACTATAATTGCCGGAACAATACAGACACGGAAACAGCCTTGATAACGCCAACGAAGGGCTATGGCACATTAACGGCCCAGTGCCAGTGATCACAACAAGTGTAGCAAAAAGCGAGGAAACGCTTTTCACAATTGCATCGTCTCCTAGATAGTTAAAACTTGACTAGACACTGCGACAAGAGTGTAAATGCAATGGCGGTACATGGGAAAACAAAAGCCGAGAATTTCTGTCTGGCTGCTCGATGCTCTACTGGAGTATTATTAATAATAGCGTGGCAATAATAATTGTTATTATATTTGCTATTGTTGTTATTTGTTAATAAAATTAAAAATAAATCCGTTTAAACGATCGAGCGTTCCAAAATTAGCGAAGCGAGTCTTCTTTCGTCTAGTGGACTCCGAATACTGTCTCAATCTGAAGCTAGACGTAACTGGCTAATTCGCAACAAAAGCGGATTTAATATTGTGCTTGCCGCTGTAGTCGTAATTCGATTGCCATTGCCAGTGAAAGTAATGATAACAGCCTTGACCGATATAAATCAATTTATATTTGCATGAAGTATGCAAAATCTAAACGGAAACAACGGCCAAAATCTTAGCATTGCGCAATAGCACGTCACGTCCTGATGCTTGACATATATATATATAAGAGAGATATAATTATATATAGTAATGTTTTAATTTGTTTGGCTTGTGTCATCTTAAAGTCCATTTGCCTCTTCTCTCTCCTACGATTTGTGCGTAAAATAGAGTAGGCAAAATAGCCGCCGACTCTGCTATTAGAGAGTGTGTTTGACTCTGGTGCGACTTGTTTGATGTGTTGACTATGAAGTTTGTACTATATATATATATATATATATATATATAACACTAAAGCAGCTGCCGCAGATGTAACGAAGGTTTCTTCCGGCAAATATATATATATATATATATATATATATATAAATCTTAAATTGAGTATATATATAAGCATAGCTGTCGTTTTTGTTATCCAGTAAGATAGAAAAGAGCAATGAGCGAAGTAATTATCCTATATAGCTGCCTTGTGCTTACTAATGTTTATAGCAGTGCGCTGTATATATATATATATATATATATATATATACATATACATATACATATATACAATACATATAAAGTCACCTACACGAGACCACCTGCACATAGATCAATGATCTTTCTCTCTCTATTCTTCTTCTTCTCGTTTTATCTGTTTCAGTGATTTAGTCTGTTTTTCCTCCTGCAGTCTTCATTTGTCATACGCGTGCCTCGTTGATTTATATGATTGCTGTTGGTTTCAATTATATGGCTTCATTCAGCCGCCCACCCCCCCTTGACGCGATGACTTCAGCGTTTTCTCTATTCGCCGCCACGGCTGACACCAAACCATACGTCTAGTTGGCTAGCCGAAAAAAAACAAATTGTGATTCGTTCTCAGCCGTTGTTCTCTTCACGCGAGCTGCTTTGTCTTTAAATTTCATTCTTGCTTTGCTTTCATATTTCGTGAGCTTTCATCCTGTCTCTCTCTATCTCGGGCGCTCGAAATATATATATATATATATATATATATATATATATATATATATATATATATATATATATATATGCGTGTTTACGTAAGCAGGCAAACCAAATCTGGCATCGTCGATGCAAAGATGGTACCGTTTGATTACCCATGACTGATTTTGCCCTCTTCGTTGCTTACATCAACGTTTAGTTATACTAGTAGTTATATTAGACTCAAACTTGTTCCTGTTGATGCTTTTGCTATCTGGTGTTAGTTTGGCGCTTTCGGTCTCGTTTGCAGAGATGTGATGTTGAAATTATGATTTGCCCTACTATTGTGGTGGTTATCGTTGACATGGGCACTGCTTTTATTACTGTTACTTCTGCTAACTTCGTTTTCGTTGTTGTCGGCACACCTGTTTTCGTGTCGTCATTGTGTTTCCTGGTTCTGCTATTCTCGATTTTTTGCCCTTGCTTTTGCTAGTCGCTTGCCAGTATTATCTAGGGTGCCCCTTCAATACTAGTATGGCCATGAGTCTCGTTTATTGTCGCTGTTTACTTCATTCTGTCCGTAGGGAGGAGGCGCACACGATGGTCTGACGACTGATTGCCTACTGGCTTTAGTGTGCTGCGGTCAGAGTTTAGAATTTGTCGTCGTTACCATCGCCAGCAGCAGTTTTGGTGACCTAACCAAACCTTCGCACGAAATGCCGGCAAAGAGACGCTGTTAAGCAACCTAGAGAGAGAGAAAGATCGACCGAGACAAGCACTTCTTTGTGGGGTGTCCAACTGGGGGGTGTCTGGACAGTAACGAGATGCCGATTCCCGCCGATCTGACTTATATGTGGGTGTGTGTTTGTATGTGCATATGCATGCGTGTTTACTACCTCTGTCTTACGTTATCGTCATCATCTTGATTGGAGGTGGTCTATGGTGTTCATCGGGGAGATGGCAACCCCCCCGAGGGGTTGTTTCGTGATGAGGGAGGAGGGGGGATCCGAGCATGGCCGCTTTATGTGGCATGCACGCATATATGCATAGGAACACAGGTAGGCAATCATTTGACTAACGTCAAATTCGTCAGCAGCACGCGCTTTCATCACGCACGAAAGTCATTGGGTTGCAAGAGAGGCAGTTGGGAGTTAGGGAACGCTGTTGCCGGTACGGGCCAAAAATCTCAAACAACAAGGAAAAGATGAGACATATTTGTAATGATGACGTCGAAATCGTCCCTATCACAATTATAATTATCATCATGGTTGAGGACAACAATAGAATACAACAGCAACAATAACCATATTAATAACAATGGACATATGCAGTCGATTGCAAAACAACAGTAATTCACTTCAACAACGGCGACAGTAGCAGCAGCAACAAAAACATCAACAACAACAACAACAGCAACAACAACTACAAAAACTACGATTGTTCCAGCAGCAATTACAGCAACGATGACTATAGCGGAAACGCAGATAGCAACAAAAACCACAGCATGTAATAATAGTAGTATCAAACTCATAAAAACAATCGCGACAAAGCGAGAGATCTAGGAGGCGGGCTAGTTATGGTTGTCATCACCTACCGGAGTGTCGCCGGTTCGATCCCGATGCTGATCAATTTCTAATAGAGCGATGCTCATTGAGAATAGAGAGAGAGTCAGTGGACGTACTGTGTGACTGTTAGGGAAACCCTTCTTTTATATAGGAATTTACAAATTGGGTTAAGGTTGCTATATGAAGAAAACAACAAAACAAAATGAAATGCCAACGGTTCAACGCGTCGCATGGGTGTTAGATGATGGATGATGAAACGCCGCTCACTGCTGGCAAGCGTTGATACGGAAGGCTTTTCTCAATCAGCGAGCAAATCAATGAGTTCGTTCTATTCAACGATCCTTGTAAACGAATTAAAGTTTCGACGATACAATCATATGACGCTGTGCATGATTTTTGCAGCTGTTTATACCGACTGAACCTCTCAGCGCGAGCTCTCCTCTGCATGTCACTGACAACTGCACCGTTTGGCACTTACAGCCGTACACTCGGCCCCACTCGTTCGGAGTGTTGGCTTACAAGAGACTATGTTATCTAAATGTTAAACATTTTTAGCCACCCTTAGCGTACTCAAGCTGGACTCAAGCTGTGTGCTGTCTTTCGGGACAGAGAAATGTAAGCTCAGAGCAATGCTCAAACCCATTTGAACGATCAAGGAATCAAAAATAATTCTCAGCAGGATCCTATCCTGCTGTGGATTCGATCCTACGCATATCAATGCCTCATTTTGTGTGTATATATATATATATATATATATATATATATATATATATATTACATGGTTTACCGCGTTTTTGCAACCCAACATTGCAGGCACAAACATCCATTCAAAAACGAACGCATAAGAATATCTACTATTGTTTTTGCTTTGGTGATTGCCGATTATGTCAAATAGTCGGAAATAGTCGCTCAGCGATCGGCGTTCCTGTTGCCAGCGACTTCGTCAGCTACTCGACCTACAAGAGCAAAAACTACAGTACCGGTCGTAATAGTATTATTGATGCGGGTGCTAAAGATAGATATAGTAGTAGTTGTTGTTGTGTTGTTGTTGTTGTTGTAGCGTTATATAGCGTTATATTGCGTAGTTAGGGTTGTTGATGCTGTTTTGCTGCAGGGCGCAAATTATCGAGTCATCGCCTCGTGGCGGCTGGGGGGGGGTTGGCATCATCAGCAGGTGCAGGAGCAGATTCCGATAGGCAGATTCAGCTGATGACTTCTATGGTCGGTAACGCTCGACTTCAGCGAGTGGTGCATCATGCTGTAGCGGGCGCTGGGGGGGGGCGTCTTGGTTGGTTTGTGTGCCCGCCGTGTTCGCCAGATTAGTTCTAGTCAGCGCCCCCAACCAGAGCGGCTTCAACAGCGACCATAGCTGTTGTTGTTGTTGTTGTGCTGGAGCTGCAACTGCCCTGGTTAGGGATCCCTCCGATGCCTTCTTCCTCCTCCAGCAACAACAACAACAACATCAGCAGACACGGCCAGCGGGGGTGGCACGCTTTGACTGAGGCAAAATCAGTCCATCTTGTCAGTTAGCCAGCAGCCAGGCAACCAACCAACTAGTTGGCTCCAGAGAACGAATCAACCCAACGACGCTGCTCCAGCTGCTCCGACTGCTCAACAAGCAACATTAGCCCCCAAAGAGCAACGACCCCAGCGTGCACCCCTCCTACTACACTAGACCCCCCCCACCCACCCACCCCGCCCTCTCGATTCGATGCTGTTGTTTATCGCTGTGTGCGTGTGTGAGGGGAGGAGGGAGGAGGGAGGGGGGGGGGTGTTGTGTTTGCGTGTGAAAATTAGTGGGGTCGGGTGGGTATGTCGGGGGTTTGGGAGTTGTTGGTGCATCTGCTGCTGCTGATGCTGCTGCTGCTGCAATCTGCACCCGTTAACCAGCCACGTCTGCCGACTGCAGTGCTTGTTTCTCGCCGCCGCGATCATCGGCGTCATCTTGGGCGTCTCTCTTGGCTGGACCTACGTAATCGCTAAGCATGTTATAAGTTGGCATCCGTTCTGAAGTTGCTGTTTATGCTACGCATGTTGTTGTTACTGCTGCTGCTACTTCTGCTGCTGCTGCTACTGCTGTTACTAATACTGTTGTTGTTCATGTGTTGTTGTTATTATTCTTGATGTTATTATTGTCGGCGTTACTATCGTCTTCTTGTCAATCTTGTTGTTATTGTTGTTGCTGCTGTTGCGTCTCAGCAGCGATGCTGGTTGGTAGAAACAGCAGCAGCAGCAACAACAACATCAACAACAACATGAACAAAAATGACAAAAGCAGCTGGTAGACACGTTGTGCTTAGGCGACTACTGAAGCGAAGCTATTTCTCTCGCCGTTGTTCGGTAACGCCTCTACCTCCTTGTCTCTTTCCAGCCGCTTGCCCCCATCATCTCCATATATATATATATATATATATATCTATATATATATATATATATATATATATATATATATATATATATATATATATTCAAGTTACTTCTTGTGATTGTATACATTTTTGGAGAAATGTTACTATCTCATTGAATGGCCCTAATAGCTCGTTGACAAACAATCAGCAAACAATTATATATATATATATATATATACACGCACAGGACCACACGGAGATCCACGTGCCATCGTGTGACGACCGTTGCCGGTGCTGTAACTCACCGAAAAACCAAGTCACTTCTTCACTGTTACTCTTATCATTACTACCTAGAGAAGGTAGTGTGACACTAGTGTCGAGCGTATCTTGCGTACTTGTTTTTGACGTTTGACGTGAATGTTGTCAATTGGGCGTGGAGTTATCCTAGGAATTAGGGCGTTTTTTCATATGCGCTCAAAAAACCAACCAAACAAACAAGAAAAACTGTGCCGCCCGGCTACTTTTTCCACCACCCGGAAGCAAGCCCGGAACGCGCTTGATATCCCTTGCAGCAGCAGTAGCAGCATCAGAAATGAAAAGAAAACAAAATAGAAAGGATGAAGGCCGCTGAGAATGCCAGCCGGCGAGAGTGAACCGTCAGTGAAAGAGCCAAATCGCGGTCAGTTCGCTCTGCTCGAATCCCGGCAGTAGGCGATCGCGTTGCCCACGGAGGCGGGATGCGAACGCGCCACGCAACCTCACGCAGACAAGTCTAAAACAATTGATTGAAAAGAGCATCGCAGAGAAACTCAACTATACAGCAAACATAACCACATGGCGTATCAGCACCAGTATATACTTGCGTGATCAGTATACTATATAAATATATAGTGGCAGAGGCGACATCAGCTAAACAAAACAAACAAAAAAAGCATGCTGACTAAATTGAAGGTCTAGATACAAATGGATGACTGACACCGGATCAGATGATTCTGCTGCTGCTGCTACTGATGTTGCCGCTGCCATTACTGTTGTTGAAGTGCAGCGGCGCGGAGATGGCGTTCTAGGGGACGCTTTCTCTTAGATCAGCGAAAAAGGAACGAACTCGCATAATGGAGCGTATCCAGCAACAGTTTGAACAATAGAACTATGTTCCCTTGAGTCATTCTGATGTCCCTGGTCGAATGTGAACGGAACCGGGGTTGCAGGGATATAACTTCGTTCTCACAGCGTCCCGGCAATCGGCTGCGTCATGGCTGCGGCGCGATTTGGCTGGCGCGCAAATCCTGACAACAAGCAGAAGAGCTATTCATTTTGGATGCGCTACTGAGACGGCTGCAAGCCTTTAGAGAGGTAAATGATGAAAATACGTAAAGAAATGAAAAGCGACAACAAAACAACGACAATAACAACATGAAATAATAATAATAATAATAATAATAATAATAATAATAATAATAATAATAATAATAAATAATCAGACCAAAATGAGCTACGAACCATGACAAAGGCCCTTATGCAATCATCACACTAATATTGCAGCTGTGATAAAACAACAGCACCAACAACAACATCAGCAGCACAAACAAGAACTCCAACGACGACGACGACGACAACAACATTAAGGGCAACCTCCCAACAAAAGCAACCGCCGAATCGAAAACCAATCGCAGACCAACCACATGCATTGGGGGTAGCAAATTTAGTCGTTGTTGTCGTCATAACCTGACGACGGCGGCTGATCAAACTCGCAACACGAGCAAACACAATACCGCCCCCCCCCCCCCCGACAGCTACACACCCCACGCTATAACATATACCCCATGCCATGAGCAACGCCAAGCTAGAGGACGAGTCTGCAGAACCGTTTGCGCTTGACAGCAGCTGACGTTGGTCGCAACTGCTTTTGCCGCATTATTCCTCTCTCCTACCTTGTTCGCTTACAGTTTATCTTTCCGACATATGCAATGATGTCCCTTGGATAGCTATGATTTCTCGGATTTTTATGAACGACGCCGCTGTGGCCGCCGTCGTTGCTGTTTGTGGGTTACGCCGTAAGCTTAAAACAATATTTCTGGCTCCCTCTCTCGACCCACGAAACGAAGGAGAAAATCTTTCCCCACCCAGTAGAATCATCACCGCCACCAACTAAACCGGATACTTGCCTCTTGCAGAATCACGGGCAAAACACGTCTCTCTTATTCGTATTTTTCTGTGGCTATCTGCGCCCAGTGGATTTGACCGGCACGCACTGAAGGGAAAACGGAGCGGAACATTGGCGCTCTACTAAAACCCCTCCCGAGGTATGGTACCTCTGCCCGATGACCACGACGACAACGACACGGCCACGCCGAAGAACAACAACGGAAAAAGGAAAAATTCAGCCAACGGACGATATCAGCCCAGCACTGAATCGGAACCATCTGAAGATTGCCCCGGGGCGGGTCGTCAGCACGTGTTCACGGTAAACCTTCAGCACGTACGAGATCGTCGGTACTGCCACTTATGATCATACATAGCTCGAGCCTAATGGCTGGCGAGGTCATTTGGCGAGGCCCTTTTTTTTCGTACTTGCTTGCCTCATTTACTCTTGATCGGATAGTGCGTGGGCTAATATGTGACACTCTTGTTCAATGCATCAACTCTCTTCCTATAAATAAATATATATATATATATATATATATATATATATATATATATATATATATATGTGTGTGTGTGTGTGCTCGTGCGTGATTCGACATTCAAGTTGTGTCACTGGGGGAAGGGAGGGTGGGATTCAGTTTTTTCAGCCCTGTAGCTAGGACGGCCGGAAGCTGACGTATCGTGCAATCGACGCGCTGCAAAATCACACCGCATGTTCCGCATTTGGCAAAATTAATCGCAAACACCTTAGCTTGCCAAACGATGTGGGTCGTTTAGGCAAGATTGTAATTTATCATTGCTGTCTCGTTGCGGTTTATTGCCAGCTGATGCTGTTGCTGCTGC
Source organism: Dermanyssus gallinae (assembly GCA_003439945.1). Classification (NCBI taxonomy): domain Eukaryota; kingdom Metazoa; phylum Arthropoda; class Arachnida; order Mesostigmata; family Dermanyssidae; genus Dermanyssus; species Dermanyssus gallinae. The sequence goes on from QVRM01006662.1 coordinate 101,486, forward strand.
TGCTGCTGCTGCTGACGTTGCTTCCTCAAGCGGATCTTTGCGAACTGAACGAAACCAGCCAATCGAATGTGATTTCAACACACGGACAAGCTCAATCAGTTGAGAGAGATTTCGCCATTGGTCGGGCGTAGCTTTTTAGAACATTGCCGTTGGTCGCTTTCGTCGACCGACCGACCGACCCGTGAGCTTGTTCGATACCGGTGCGAACGACGCCTGTTCAGCGTGTTCAGATACATCATATATGTACAGAAGCCGTCTGATTGACTCATTAACATGGCCAAACACGACGCCGAGACAGCTTCACACATTAGCAAAGCGCACACGCTGAAAGTTACGGAAGTATCAGTGCTCAATTAAACTTTCGATGTTACTAATACGACTCCGCGGTGTCTCAGCGCAGCTGCTATCAAATAGTAACACTATTGCTAGAACAGGAGCGGAGCTGCAAGAGTGCAGGAACAATGCATGATGGCTAGAAAGGATGATCATGCTTGTTTTAGTACCAGTATAAGTAGAGGTGAGCATTGATGCAGCAGCTTTGCTTCAAAGTATAATTAAACAGTTTGGGGGTCATTTTTTTGAGCCAGAGACGCAAGTGCGTTGCATTCAGGCTTTGCGCAGGTCGTACTGTGTACCTTATGAATGTGTTGTGACCTATCTGCTGCCCAAGTACGAAACTTTGTAGTTATAACTACAATCTAGTTATGCAGATCAGCAAAGTCAACTCATTGTTAGTCAAATCAGTCCTGGCTCATTCAACTGATCCTACCGCAGAGCAACCAAACCAATTGATAGGCCTATGGATGTCGGATTGCATGTACGAGTAAATGTAAAACAAGTTGCTAATATACATGCATGGTCAGGAAAATAGAGAAATACAGCGCATCTAAAACAACCGTGATGCTGATAAGCGTGAATGATTGAGCGTGAGGCCCGCACATGTGAAGAAAGCTACTTGATCGACGACATAAATACAGTTTAGAGGATGATCTATACTATCGGACTACAGCGAGAATCTAGCATCGCAATCGATAATTTGCGCTACTCAAATTTGACACCTCGGCCGACCTCAGAAAGAACCTACAACACACGCGTCCATTGTCCTTTACAGGCAGACACAAGGCAGACCAACGGGAAATACATATAACCAGCTGGCCACATAGTTTAAGTGCTTATCTTAGCCACACTTTGAAACACATGACACATGATGATGATGATGAGATCATGTTGATGATAAATTCAAACCATGATGATTTCGAACGATCATGTTGCTTAAGATGTGATTATGATTATGATGATGACGATGGCGGTGATGATAATGTTGCAAACTGCGGTGGTATTTTGCTTGTTGTACCAATTACTGCATACTGTGTGTGGAACACCGCTTGGACGAAATGGGTGGATGGCTGGGTGGAGGCTGGGTACATACCTTGACCGGCACTGGGATGTGCTTCGTAACCGGAACGGGTACATGCTTGTAGATTGGCACGGGGACGTGCTTATACACTGGTACATGGACTGGGTAAGGCACGTGATGCGGAACGGGGTACGGCTTCGGGATGTGGACAATCTGAAACACGGACGAAGCACACGGCAAAAAAATCATATTATAATTTCACTTATATTCATACGTATACGAGGCAGCAGACGTCCACTACGTCCTCACAGCTTCAGGATCGGTGAAGTAGAGTCGATAATTTAGAGTTGCTAGCCGTCAAAGGGATTGCCGTTGCATAGTAATCGGAAGTTGGGTGCAGTTGGGACAGACCTATTTTGGTAAACTCTGAACATTACGTTCTAATCCCCTCAGTCATTGACTATAGGTTTAGTTGTTCTAACTCTAACCCAACGAAAACGGATTAGAATAAGGTGTTCTAATCCGTTTTCGTCGGCATTATTACAAATCGACCAAATAATCAAAATAATAATAGATAGATGGATAGATAGATAGAACCTTGATAACAACGACGAAAGAGCGTGAACGTGTAGTACCTCCTCCTTTTTTCCTTAACCTCAATCCTATCGGAGTTACTCCATTGCACCTGTTCGTGATGCAACCCTTTCGTGATACACCCGAACGATAATATAGACGTTATAAGAGGCGTGGCATTGCAGGTGTGGAAACCCGCAATTGCTTCTATCTGACTCGGCATTTCCATGATGAACTGGTAATGGGCTTGCTGAGAAATAACATATAGCCCACTCGGCAACAGCCACACATGAATTTCGTAAATAATTGAATTAAGCCCATACGCATACCTTTCTCGACTGCATGAAATACGGGACAGCATGTTGCCATCGAATTATGGCATAGGTACGATAGAGCAAGTCTGTACGGAACCCTACGGGCCAATGCTAATGGTTCTATTTCTTTACGGCTATATAAGGATATGCTTGCGTCATCCGACCTTCTGCTTATTGTGCTCTGTGCCCGCTTTAGGCTCAGCCTTGTTCTCAATATCTGGCACTAAATTGGCATCACTTTGAGACCAACTTAATGGGCGTAGTCCGTTTCAATCGAACGTGGTTCCGCATGTTTTGTATCTAAACTGTCTGCATATTAGCAGCATGCAACAGCTGTAGGACAACATAAGAAGGACCGCCTTTTTATTTAGAAAGATCGTTGTTGCTCAGGTGTGTTTATCTCGTTTGCCACCTTCATGCCCCTATCGTTATCCAACCTATGTTGGGCCTAGCTCTTGTTCTCCGAATGAGTCTTTACCCATGAGGGCTTTTTTATACTTCGTTTCAATGAAGTTCGCGGTATTTGAGACAACTGCACTCGTTTTTGCGATTAACACACGCTTGTAATCATCGCAACTAGAGCGTTTAATGGTCTGCGTCGTTTAGAGGCCATACGTAGTGTAGGTCTGCGGAAGAAAACAAAACGAACTAGTTTTTAAAGGATTGGCTTTAAAGAGCATAACTTTGAGTAATTTGATTGTTTTCCACCAATGCGTTTAGATTTTCCAGTGTACATATTGTCGGGCCCTCGAACGCTGAAAGCAACGGCCCGTCAGCTCAAAAAAGCTCCCTCTGTCTTCAAAAATAAAACCTTGAAGCTGAACGTGCCACAAAATTTCCATTTATCACATTGAATATGTGTGCAGAAGCAGACCTACCAAGAGCTGCCAGTAAAAGCATTTTCCTATCTAAATATAATGTCCAGTCGCATGAGTTGCACTCGCTCGGCCCATGCACGGTGGCTCGACACGCGGCGACCACATTATTATTAAATTCAACCTTACATGGGATAAATGATAAAAATGTTTTCCACAATTTCCTCCCGACTACCTTATTACATATATTTAGAATCATATTATTGCTTTATTAAATCTAATTAGGACCTAAATGAATCTACGTACTATGCATTGACAATTGTGATTAACTTGAGCAGACCGGAAGTTGTTAGCAGATTAAGTCACATATTTTTTTTTAAACCAACGATCAACAGGCTTTCTTGCTAAAGGAGAAGTTTGAGCAGCCCTTCTTTGCTATTTGGACTGTTTGGTAGCAATGCGCACTCATGAACATGAGGATCGACAAGAGACGCAATACCGTGTTTAGGCATTCCAAAGTATGTATAACACAAACGAGTCTTTTCCGAGCCTTTAGTTGAACCAGCAGAACAAGCTGAAAGCAACTTTAAATAAACAATACGAAAATATATTCATACTGAAATAATAACTATATCGTATGGACATTGCGCGGAAACAAGTACTTCCGTTTGTCATCAGTAGTTTCTGCTCTGTTGTTGTTGTCGTCGTCGTCGCCTGTCTCTATCTGTACAATTTAAGCATATACTGACTGTATTTGTTTAGTGGTGCACATAGTGGGGTCAAAAGTTGTATCTTGTCGTAACAGTGGCCCATTCACGGCGCACGTTTACTGGATAATCTAGCATGTCCAATAAGCACCGCCCCTGCACAATCTGTGTTTGTCCTTGAGCTTTTTGCTAGTGGAGTTTGCGTACGATGTAGCGGTTACGTGAAAGACGCACGCATTTGCGTACGCCGGCCGGACCACCACCACCACCACAACCATTATCACCAGCAGCAGTAAAACGGTAGTGACCGATTTAATTTAGCTATTGCCTATCGTTCTTTGGTTTCGTTCGTTCACTACGAGATTAGACTGCAGCACCGACGCAACGGTGACTACCATTCGACGAGCGATGCGGTAAAATAAATTATAAGCATAAAAAGCAAAAACGTATCAATAGCCAATGAACCAACCAGCGTAATCGTCGTAAAACCAATCATCATTTACACTGCGGACAGGAGATAGGCAGGAGGCCGGAGGAGACGAAAACGGAGACGGAATGGCGACGTAAACGCAAAGGCTTGCGGAAAGCACGCGGCGAGGGGGTTATGTTTTTATCCGCTGACACACAAAAAGAGCATTCTTGTCGTTCGAAGATTCCGCATAATTTTTATGTTGCTGTTGTTACTGTTACGGTTGTTCTTGTCCCGGTCGCGTCGTTGTCTTTGCGGTTTCCGCTTAGGACAGAGTGACGCCGATGCTCAGTAAATGGTACAATTAGCAATTGCGCCATATAATGTCTAGGTAACTGTTATTTTCTCCCACTTCTTGCTTCTCGTCGCCGTGGTCGTCGTCATCGTCTTTTTCTTCTTCTGCTGCTTTTTTATTTTTAAGAACTTCTCTATTTTTAAGAAACTTACTTTCTAAGTTAAACAAAAAGTGAGATAACTGGTGTTTATAAGCTACATTTATTTATGTATTTATTTATTTAAAATGCACCCTGTTTGGGTATGTAAATACGAATATGTAAATCGTATAAGCTACATTGCATGTGCCGAATCGAGTTGCGCGTAGAACGACGATGAACCCGACCAGACGGCATTAAATGTTCAACTTAATAAGTAATATCTTGGAACGCCTATGATTAGTCACAAACACCGCGTAGTGCTGTGTTTCTATAAAAGACCTCCTACAGTTGTGTCGCGTATATCTGTCACATATATGTGTGTTGATGTACACATTTAAAATGTAAAAGAAGGAAAAAAAAATGTATATATATATATATATATATATATATATATATATATATATATATATATATATGTCGGCCTGCCACTTTTTTAGCTCAAAGGATCTCAAGTTTCATATTTTTTGTCTATATATACATATACACTTAACCGTGTGTGTATATTTTGTTAAGTCTGTCTTGTACTATTAATAGATGCATTGAGGCGCAAAGCCACCCCCCCCCATTCCCCATATCCCGACATAAACACTGTTGCACACAAGGGAAATAGCATGCAGAGTGTATTGACCGGTCGGGCGCCTGCTGAGTTCCCACCGAGTGATCGGAAACAAACGATGAATGAATGACAACAGACACAACAAGGCGTGCAGTCGTGTCGTCACGACTAAAGATGGCTATAAAAGCCAATCAGCCAGAACAGCACAGCAGCCAGCTATATACCGGATACTGGAGAAATTGCACGAACCGTTGTTGCTTTAAGCTGTCCCCCGCCACCTTCATGATGAGGTGAGCGCTTCATGAAGCTCTCACCGCTACCGTTGCCGCCGCCGCATCATGTAGCAGCAGCAACAACAACAACAGCAGCAACAACAACAACAACAACAACAACAACAGCAACAACAACAACAACAACAACAACAACAGCAACAACAACAACAACAATAACAATAGAATCAGACGACGACTGCAACAGTTCAATACACTCTATCACAACTCGGTTAGTTAGTTAGTTAGTCTGTCGTCTACACGAGGTGAGACACGGATATGTTTGTGGTAAGCCTAGCAATTTAAAGTCCAAAACAGTCCGACAGTGTTGTTGAGCAAGCGTTAGTTCAACGCACATTGTGGCAGAACGCTACCAATACCACATAGAGGTATACTTGCTGTGCAATCATCACAAGAGTGTAGAAGAAGTATAGCAGAAAAAAGAACTGCGTAGAGTCTAGAATCGCGCAAATAAAGCGAGGTCCAACTTGGAGATGGGTTTTATGGGCGATGATAGATTTGACGCGGATACTTGAGTTTGGAGAGATATCAAAAACAGCTAGGAGCGCAAACACCGTTAAGAGCTTACGGAGAACGCAGGGGAGCACGTTTGTAGCAATATTGGCCGCAACGCAAACCCTGGTAATCGGAGTTTATTTTGGAGTGGTGATCTCTGATCGCATAGTCGATGGTTAAGCGGTTAGAATGATCGAGGAACTCAACTTCTCCACTCGCGTTGTTCTCGCTTGTTTATGCGATTCGATTTTAGGCTCTTTCATTACACTCTCTGGACAATGGGCAGATCAGATGGACCTTCGTTATGGCATAATATGTGGTCTGACTGAGAGTCAACGATCGCTACACGGTAACATTCGTTCTTTTCCTTTGATTGTAAAAATTGACCTGAGCATTATGCTGCACTGTTACATTTCTCTGCTGGAGAGAACTCATATAGGTTCAGTATGGGATACTAAAAAGATTAAGACGAAATGAGGCATATAGCAATAGCCAACACTCAGAACAAGAGGGTTCGATTATGCCTCGAACTTCCCTTCCCCCCCCCAAACTTAAACGAGTAGAATTGTTTCTTTGTTTTTGGCTCTCAAATCGGCTTGAGCATTGTCCTGCTCTTGTAATTCTCTGCCGGGCGAGAAAAGGCTCAAATAAGTTTAGCCTGAGCACGCTAAAAGTGGCTAAAAAAAGTAAAGACTAAATGATGACATATAGTAATTTCCTACCAGTCAACACTCCAAACAATCGATTATGCCTAGAACCTATCTACCAAACCATTAAGAAATGTAACTTAGTAACACGGCGGTAACGCGGAGAGTCACGTATGAGAGCCCTGAGAGGTTTCAGCCCGGCGAAAAAAACGTTATGTATTTGTGGACGGTCGAAGGGAAGTAGATGGCCGGCGGCTCTGACACTAGGAGTCGCGGGCTCTAACTTCACGCGGTACAAACCATATATATATATATATATATATATATACTCAGACACATACGTACGAGTTTATGTACATATTACATTCATCCCTATGAAATGTATCTTTTTTTTTGTTCTGGGAGGTGAAATGTATCTATCGTCCCATTACCGAATGAAGTAGAGGAATTATGATTGATGTGTCTCTTAAATTGGAAAGTAATCATATGCTATATTCCTATTGCGTGATTGTAGTCGAACAGGGAATTTAGCATACGAATATTGGGATTATCGAGGTGATCTTGTGTAACAAGTCATTGAATAAAACCTTACTATAAAAGTGCAAATTAAAAATGTATAGATTACTATTTTGCAGGCGTGACAAAATACGATATCTGCAGCTTTATACATCCACTATAGTCGGAGTATATATAATATAATAAACTTTATTGTAACTATGTGCCATCTTAAATGCAATGTGATTGCAAAATAAACAAGATGTATAGTTGGAGTATAAAACAGAAATGAACGAAATATTGTGAAAGGCTAGTTTTGGTGTTCTAACAAAGTTTTGCCAAACAATGTAGTATATATATATACGGGGCACGGCGCAGTTTTTTCCGCAGTATACGCAGTCGTTTCGTGCTGTTAAGAAAACTACCTCGTGTATGGGCGTTTCTTTTTTTGACACCTATGCACACATTGTGCTTAATGTTTCACAGGTTCTTGTAGCAATCTAACTCAACTGACTTAACGAACAAGCCCCATGTTGCCTGCACCGCCACGACGACAGCATACTATCACCATGATGTTCGCTAGGGGCGCGCAATGGTTTCCGCCTCGGTACGCCTCCAGCGCTTTTCACGGCCGTCTTAGCTTACTACTTGTACTACTGCGTGTTTTTCGTCTTTTTTTTTGTGTTTGCTTGTTCTCTTACCTTGGGTATATGGACAATCTTCGGGATCCTCTTGATAACTGGCACCTTGTAGGGCACCGGTACGGGATGGGGTACTCTGATGAGGTGCGGGACGGGCACAAACTTGTGCACCGGATATGGCTTGGCCACGGGCACCGGGTGCGGCACCGGCACAATCTTGTGCACGACCTTCACCACCTCCGGCTCGTAGTGGCCTGCCAGGGCACCCTGAAGGCAGATCTGCGACACGGTCGCGAGCACAGCGACTATCGCCGTGGCAGTGGTCGCGGTCAGCGTTGGTTGACGCGCCATCGCCGGAGAGCCGAACAGGTTCGATTGTGCTAAGTGAGAACTAAGTGGTCACCGCCGTGCCAAAAGATGGATAGTGATAGTAAAGCAATAGTCGACAACAATTACAATATAATTAACAGATTTTGTTGGCGTCAGCGGCGGCCGTTCGCAGAGCCAGACGACGGTGAGGTGGTGAAGGCGGCGTTTTGAAGCAACAACGCTCCTAGTCCTTCGGACGCGCACAAAATGCGGAGGCGGGCGGGCGGGCGACAGGTATCAAAGCTAGAGTCCTGTCGCTTTGCAGAGTAGTGCAACAGAGTTTTCAGGTAGTCAAATTCCGTTCGGAGGTCGACGGAGACGACGACGACGACACCACCACAACCACTACAACACGCGGCACCACCACGGTTCGAGAGACTATTTCGATAGTGTCCTGTAGGTGCTAGAAATGACAACGACGATAACGTTGATGATCTCACAACACCACCTCCGCCTCCTCCTCCTCGTCTTCCTCAACAGATATCAGCTGAACAAATAAACCACTACAACCACAACAGCCATCGGCAACCAACGATCAACCGGAGCGTCAATGACACCACACCACGAAGAACACCTTCACCAACACGACCACCCCCCACCACCAACAAGAACAAGGTAAAGGACAACAGCAAGAACGTCAACAATAATAGCAACAACAATAGCAGCAGCAACAACAACACCAACTGCTACGACAACACCACTAACAATGATGACACGCAATGCAACTGCACAGATCCCTGTGTCCTTTACGAGTTGTTCACAACGAGTTTCTATCTCGCCTTTCGAGAGTGAGAGAAAGAGCTAGTGGAGATAATGCTTGCTCGTACGTCCTTGAGCTGAGACAGTGTTCAAGTGAATGCTGTTCGATTTGCGAGGATCTACTGAGGACCAATTCGACGGTTGCTACGGCGTTTCACGTTTTGCGTTCTTTGTGATCCCTTAGTGCTTGTCGATGCTGCACTAGTGTCTCGTGTGAGACGAGGCTCGCGGTTTTAACCGAGGGACCGAAGCACAAGGGCGCAATGGCAACTGCGGCGGCGCAAGCAGCAGCAACAACAACAACAACTGCGACAACAACTACATCACCAACAACAAGAACTGCTACTACTACTACATGAAGAACATCGAAGTGAGGTGAAGAATGAAGAAAGTCGCGCACACGCCTTCACCTCCTTTCCTCTCCCCTGGCGGGGCTTGCGCCTCTATCGCAGCGCAGCGCTAGCGCTATAGCGGCGCATCGACCTGCCCCTGCTGTTGCTGCTGCTGCTGGGGGCTGACCGACCGGGAGCGGGGTGGCGGGGGTGCATTTGCCCCTCGTGTCCGAGTGCTAGCGCAGGGCGCAGCTCCCGCTGGTCACCTCGCGCGGTCAACGCGAGGAAGCTGGCGCTGCGGTGGCCGCCGCCGCCGCCACCACTTCAGCGCCCCAACGGCTGCCGCCCCCTCAAGACGCCTTTGCCGCCTCCTCTCCAAGATGCAGGGAAGCAGATGGACGAACAGTCTAGTTGCCCCGTCCGTCGGTCCGTTGGTCCGACCGTCCATCCACAAGGGAGCATGTAGGACCGCGGCGGCTAGCCTATTACTGCGGATTCCCGCCACTGTTTGTTTGATGTTGCTATTGGACCATCGATGTTAGTCCATTGGCCTGTTTGTTGGTCGCTTGAGTTTATGGCTTTCAATTATTGGTGGCGGGGCTCCCGGTATTGATCATGTGTTTTTGTTACTGCTACTGCTGCTGTTGTCATTACTGTTGCAGCTGATATAGTTGTTTTTGCTGCTGCTGCTAATATAGTTGTTGTTGCTGCCGCTGTTTTTGTTGTTATTGCTGCTGCTGCTTGAAGAGAACAATGCATGTAAAGACGACAGCAACAACAACACCAACAGTGTCAGAAAAAATCATATTGAACGCCGATTTAAACAACAACACCAGCAACAGCAGCGGCTGTAGTTGTGGCGTGCAGGGGGTAAAATAGAAAGCATCTTTAATTAGGATCATATATATATATATATATCATAAGATGCATATTTTTATTAAGGATGCAAGTGGATTGTGTCAAATTGTCTCTCCAGAACGTGTGCACTAAGATCAAATATAACATATTATATATACAATATAACACCCACCTTGTTGTCATCTACCGGGGCGTCGCCGGTTAGATCTCCGTTGTTGATCAAATTAAGAAATGCTTGCGAATATCGTTGACCATGCGCTTAATCATCCTGTTGCGTCTCGTAATTCCTAGAAGCGACGCATATACGCATACTGCACCGCAAGCGGATGCTAAAAATAAAACGAGTTTTCAATTCGAAAATAACCGTGTTTCTATTCATCTTCTTCATTTTAAAGTTATATATGTATGTGTATATATATATATATATATATATATATATATATATATATATATATATATATATATTATGTGTAATACAAAACATGTGCTCAACGTGAGATAAAACAGGAGTTAACAACAATGAGTTATATCAAAACCATGATTCTGATACATCGACATAGCTGCAACCGAAGCGCTGGCAATAAGAATAATAATAATAATAAGTAAATTGCGATAATACGTTCAGAACTCAATTGTAACAATGTTTGACATGTAATAATATTATTTATTTTTGTAGTCTAGTTGATGTTGTTCTTAATGTTATCGCTGCCATTTTTAGTACGTTACTGTATTAGTCAGATATTAGCGTCATTTGGCTATTCGTAGAACTTGTTGTACCAATTGAAAGTGCGACAATGGTTAGGGACAACTACCCTTGCAATCAAGAGACTTTACGTAGAATAAGAACACTATCGAGAAGAGCACCGACTGCTTCTACAAACATGACTAACTACCGATCGGTAACTACAATAATCACCACGATGCATGTCTCAATACTCTAAGTGACACTGTAACGTAAAATAGCCGTGGAATTGTGGCTTCATTGGTGAGCGACCTTGGTCATGCCAGCCCGACGTGTGATTTGATTTCCAAAATGCGCATTACATCACTGCTTTAAGTTGCAGGTCAACACGGGCGGCACATCTCTATCGAACCAACGAACATATATAATTTTGCCTTCAACCAATTGTATGTGTACTGTATCTTTCATTGTACGAGTGCGCCGAATCAATGAATTGATTCATTTCCTTTTACGAGTTGATGAACGCCGCAGCACTGTTCGAACCAGCACATCAAAACGCGTATGATTTCAGTTACTGCTATAGTTGTCCGCGTTTTCTTGCACCGTACATATAACCACACAGTATTTGGCCTGAGGTGAGTACGGATGCCATTTCTAAGCTAAGCCTAAAATATTTATCAGAAATCACCCGACAACTGCTGGCATTGTTTAAATAGTGTGTTTTGTTCTGAAGTTAAATATATTGTATTCAAACTGAAAAAACAGAGTCCACTCTTAATTCTTAATGAGCAAGTTGAAGTATGCGGTGAAAGGTGGTCAAGCAAAGGGTTAGATTAAGCATGAGAAGCAAGCATCCACGAAGGTGCCAGGCTATACAGCATTTAATGAAGGGCCTTAGCCCAGTCGTTAAATCTAAAATCATTGGGCATAGATTCGTTATTTTGTACACTTACGTTTAAAATCATCCGCTTACGAGGGCATGGCCACACGTACATTTATTTACTGTTTCCGCTTTTAACAACAGTCAGCTAAAGTTAGTGTCTGTTCAATAACAACTTTGCGTGTTGTTATGATACAGGCGATACTCCTCTCAGAGTTACTTGCATATAGCCACAAATGTAAGACTTATTTTTGCATTTACATTTTTTATTTTTACTCTTTACAATATTAATTACCAATCTTGGCTGAGGTTCAGCCCGAAAAGTATTTTTAATATTAATTACAAACAAAACTAGTGCTTACTTACACTACGTCGTTGTTGACAAAACGAAAAAATTGTCGTGCTCTGTTCTGCCGCAATCTCACAACGCATAAGCACGAGTAAATTCCAAATATAATTGACTTTGCAACGGTCTTACCGTTTGAAAGACCGCAGTACGGACGAGAGGCTAGGAACTTAATAGAAAAATATTTCGGAGCAGAATTGTTGTTTTGACAAAGTATTACAAATGTCTTCCGATAGCCGGATCTTTTATCGTCATCTAGGCGGCTCAAAATGGAGCAGAGTAATTCTTCACGGTAGATCTCTCCTCAGCCATGGCATATAACACGGTCATATCTTGTTGCTGAGTGCTGCTGCCTCAGCCCTGCTAGCTGTAAGAATTTCTGCTAGATCAAGTTTCTATTTTTGGCCGTTACGGAAAAACAAGCCGAGGAAAAATGATAACGACAAAAGTAAGATATCTATTCATATATGTCCTTGAAATGCCAACCAGAACCAGAACAAGGCAAGCACCAGCAATAACAACCCAAGCAAGAACAACAATGGCGAATCAACAACAACAACAACAATAACAAGTCCGATTTGTTCAGTCCGAGCAGTGTCATAACATATTGTTACATGCCATGCGCTGCAAATGTGTGATTCATGTGTTGCGTACATGATGTACGACCAACGTCCAACGCTCCAGCAAACAAAGTTCGCGATAAGCGTACCTTATCGTTTACTGGGGAGCCATGCTATTGTAGTTACTGGGGAGGTTCTGAGGCGAGGCGAAACGAACCGAACATGTGCTGTCAGGCTTGCCAGGTAGGATTGGGACTGATATAGATAGAGAGATCCGTCATTTCGTCTTTACCGCCGGCATCGTCGGCTGTCGTTGCTTGTGGCCTCTTTCGCGCTTTTGCAGAAAAGCTAAAAACAGTAACAACAACAACAACACTAAACCACAACAAGAACAACAACAACAGCAATAACAACAGTGCTAGCAACAGTGATAATAATAATAGTACCAGTTGTAGTTACCGCAGCAGTAACAACAACAACAGCAACAACAACCACAACCACAACTACTTTTACGAATGGGCTACTCGGGCAATCACCGATTTGATACCAATGGACCGTCGCCGTTGCGAGCTTTTTGCGCCGAGGTCCCGCCGCCCTGCCTTCGATTCCTTCGAAGATGGAGACGATGAAGGCCATGATGTTGACGGTAGTTCAATTGTGGCGATAATGGTGGCGGATGACGAGGATGAAGATGATGATGATGCTGATGGTGGTCACGAACATTATGGTGCTGACGGCCTAACGTGACCGGCAGCCAGCGACGGCGTGCCGAACGAACCTTCACAACAAACTCATTACGCTGTACGCTCGCGTTGATGTTGACGCCCCCACGCGGTGACGCGTAGTGTAGTGGCCAGTAGTGGCCAATTGCTGGTTAACCTTGTTGACACGATGTTGGTCTACTGGGGCTCATCGTTCTATCGTCCGTCTGTCTGTCTATCGGTTTATGTGTTATCCGTCGAGCAGTCAATTGGCCGGGCCAGGCCAGTTGGCCAGATAGCCAACACGCGCAGGTAGAGGAGAGACCGATAGACAATTGATAGATAAACACACATGCAGATTGAGAGAAGGGGAGGGAGAGTGAGAGAGGAAGAGTGGGAGATAGAGATAGAACGAGAGAGAGACACTTCATCACACACACACACACACATATAAACAGCCGAAGGTCTGTAGACAAGCAAGCCTGCTGACAGCCCAGTTTTAGATCTATCGATTGATTGATCTATGTGAAGGTCTGTATGATTATGATGGTGATGGCGATGCAGTAGCACCACCACCATCGTCATCACCACCACCACCATCGTCGTCGTCGTCTTGTCCTCACTACCATAGACATTGCTGATTGAAGTCAATGCCTTTAGCCTAATGGGCGCGGTTATGTGAGGTAATCTCAACAACAACAAGAAAAACAACAACAAAACGAAAAACAACAACAGCAACAACAACAGTAGCAGCAACAACAACAACAGTAGCAGCAGCAGCAGCAACAACAACAACAACAACAACAACAACAACAACAACAACAACAACAACAACAACAACAACAACAACAACAACAACAACAACGGCATCAATAACTACAGCAACAATTATAACAACAGCAACAACAAAAACAGCAGTTGTTGTTGTTGTTGTTGTTGTTGTTGTTGCGGTTCTTGCATTTGTTGCCACTTCTACCTCTACTGCTCTAACAGTGCCACTATCGTCGCAATCAGTACAATCATCATCACAAACAGCAGCTTCGTTCGTTTATTGGTGACCAACGGTGTTTTTGTTGTTGTTGTGGTTGCTGTTGTTGTTATTGTTGTAGTTGTTGTTGTAACCAGGGCTCTAGGACAGCTCCTGTTTGACAACGCGACATTAAAAATTCGATTACCACTAGGAGAATCAGCTGTCCTTAATTTCACAGTTGCAGTAGTGTAGAGGTAGGAGGGGTTGTTGTTGTTGTTGTAGTCGTCGTCGTTATTGTTTTTGTTGTTGCTGCTGCTGTTGTTGTTGAAGTGCTAATTCTAGCTGTAGGAACATTAGTGTCAGCAGCAACTGCTTCAGCCACAACCGTCTCCACTGCCGACGACGACGACGTAATAACGGCAGATAAGATGAACGAGCGCATTCATGCGCGGAGTGCTGTGACGTAACGCGGCGGCTGTGGCCGCGGCGGCAGCACCCGTGACAACGGGGGTATCTGGTTACGGTTGGCAACGCTGACGCTTTGTCACCCGTCGCGACTTCACTCGATTGACCGCGCTACCGAGCTGCTGCTGCTGCTGTCATCGCGGCTGACGAGGGACGAAGCCGTGGAATACCTCGATAGGACTTCGCCTTCACAGACTTGTTGGCGGGCATCTGTTGTTGTTGTTGCTGTTGCTGTTGTTGTTGTTGTTGTTGTTGTTGTTGTTGTTGTTGTTGTTGCTGTTGTTGTTGTTGTTGTTGTTATTGCTGTTGTTGTTTGCGTTGCTGTTGGTTCTGTTGTTGTTTGTGTTGTTGTTGTTGTTGTTGTTGTTGTTGGTTCTGCTGTTGTTGTTTGTGTTGTTGTTGTTGCTGCTGTTGTTGTTGTTGTTGTTGCTGTTATTGCTGTTGTTGTTGTTGCAGCTGGCTGTGATTTTAGTTGGTGGTCACCCACTCACTCTAGCGGTTGGTCGCTCAGCTGGGCTTCGTCTTTTTCTTTTTTTCTTCTTCTTCTTCTGCTGCTGCTGCTGCTGCCGTTACGATTGCTGGTAGTTCTGCTTTTTGCTCGTTGTCTGCGTCTTTTTCGTTTTCTAGGCTCGATCGGACGAACGGAGGACTGGCCTCAAGGCGCCCGCTCGCCCCTCCCTTCACGATAAAACGGCGGGCTAAATCGTCGTAGGCGCGGTGAACGTCGGCCACCGATCGACAGCGACGAATGACGCTCGATCACAACAGACATAACTTGACCGCGTGGCGACCGCCCAGGCGTCAACACCTCCACCTCTACCGCCACCGCTTCTTCTTCTTAGTCGTCGTCTTCGTCTAATTCTTCTTCCTGTTCTTTTCTCCCACAAACAAGCAACCGACTATCAACACCCAATCATCAGCATAACAACAACAACTTGTTCGTCGACTTAATTTCCGTCGACGGCTACGGCAACAACAACAGCAGCAGCAACAACAACAAAAAGAAAATCGTAACAGCGATAGCAACAACTAAAATATTCATAATAACGATAGCAGCAACAACAACAACAACAACAACAACACCAACAACAGCAGCAACAACATCAACAACACATTAACCCATTTTGACCGTCCACCCATCTGCCCTATTTGCCACACCAAAGACAGTGGGGGCGAATCAATGAATCAATTGAAATACTCAACTTATTTTTGCTATGGGTCCTTTGCTACTGCTGCTGCGGCATGGAACGCCACGATGAACGTAATGCGGCTATCGCCGCTGGTGCGACTAAGCCTAGTCGAGACTTAAAGCTAAATTTGCCTTGTTGAATTGTTGATGAGTTGGGTGAGGGTAGGGTTAAGGGGCGCGTTAGGTCAACTTATTGCTGCAAGAAAGCCTATGGTCATAACGGTGGACGAGATCAAAGAGACATACGCTCAATCCAAACAACGAGACGCCATAAAGTTATGGCCTAACGAGTACAGGTCATCTGCAGTGGCCATCAATGCTTTACGAAATTAATTACTTGTTAATTACTTGTGAGTATCTTACGGAGGCTGGGTAGAAGACGCTCACTTGCGGCCTAACGTTGTCTTGGTGAACGATAACGCTCTTGTTTCTGTTTGAGGGCGGCAAAAACTCGATCGAGCTGATCACAGTAGACAGCCGTGTTGTTCGTTTGGCCACTAGGAGGAAAGTCGTGGTGGACGATGCCTGCCTACTCCACCAAACCCAGAGCCAAATTTCTTTATTAGCGTACTCTGGGGACGTTGGCCTGGGACGCACCAGGATCTTCCACGTTTCACGTGTCGTGCTTCGTTGTCGTAAAACATTTTTCGTCACAGATAACATTTTTCGTCACAGTGTAATAGATCTTCTAGATCGGAGCTCATCCAGAAATCATTAAGCCGAATGGCTTAGGTTGCCGGAACGGAACCTGGCGAACCAGCTATAGCACAAGATCTTTGAAATGCTGTTCTCGCTAACTACGCTTCAGAGTATGTTTCCCTTTGATAGGCCATTTTAAAGTTAAGATGAAGCTTTTTCGTTGCTTAAGCTACCGGCCCTATGCCCTTGCTCTACTCTTATTTCAGTTGTAAAACGTACAAATCCTGCGGGGTAAAACGAAAGCACTGAGTGCGGGCTGTGTGTTCCTGGCTTTCCGATGGCACGTTCTAACGTGTGCGCGTGTTGCGCGCAGGTGGTACTTAGAGAGATGTTTGTGCCAAAAGGAAGTGCCAAAAGCAAACACAGGTGACGTCGAAGTTAATCCCTCCCTCCCTCGTTTATTTCGGCCTAACTGACATACCCGAGCCGCTACTGAGTCTTCGCTGGCACCCAGTGCAGTGCTCAGGGGGCAAGCAGGACGTATACTGTTAGTAAGCGGCCTTCTAGAACCATTTGGCTAGAACTATTAACTAGTCACTCGTTGGGTGTGTGTGTTGTTGCTGCTGCTGCTGCTGATGTTGCTGCGTAAAAACAGATCGGAATTGTTTCGTGTCTCGTTTAGCGACCGGCGCTGTTAAGAATAGCGCGTCATCGTTTAAGCCATAAGAGGCACTTTTCGTCGGTGCTACCGCGAATGCCTGCCCTGCTGCATCATCTACATAGACGCGTCTCGACAGACATCATCGACAGCCCACATCAGTTCAGTCCGGCCGGTAGAAGC
Organism: Dermanyssus gallinae; assembly: GCA_003439945.1. Lineage (NCBI taxonomy): Eukaryota > Metazoa > Arthropoda > Arachnida > Mesostigmata > Dermanyssidae > Dermanyssus > Dermanyssus gallinae. Next base: position 118,870 of record QVRM01006662.1, read on the forward strand.
AACTTCAAACTGCGCCCAAAAATGTTGTGTTATAAACACCCTCTTATAGTGACGAGCCAAAAACGCGCTTCAACGTGCGTCAACAACCCCTCCCACAGCAAATTTTGTTGTTATTGTTGTTGTTGTTGTTGCTGATGCTGCTGCTGTTGTTGTTGTTGTTGTTGTTGCTGCTGCTGCTGCTACCATTTGTGTTCTTCTTGTCACCTGCTGCCTGCTGTCGTTATGGTCCGGACAAACTTCACTACCAATGGCTCGCGCAGTGAAAGACAAAGCAGAACACGGTGGGACATGTGTGCATACTTATGGATGGATTTATTATTATTCGTTTGACATGACTACACATGTCACCATGTTCCATCAGCGGCGCTTACAGCGGCAGCATAAGCGGGCATGTTAAGATGCCTAGAGCTTCCCCAACAGTTCTTGTAGCATGGTCGCTGACTCTCAGCGCTATGGTCTATCGTCTGTTCTCAATGAGCGTTATTCAAAGAAGTCCCTATTCGTCAACAATAGGGATCGAACCGACAACACCCGGGTGCGATACGACATTGTTGACGTCACCTGCTACCTATTGTCGTTATAGCCCCGGCAAACTTGGCTACCGATATATCGTGCTGTGACAGACAAAACAAAACACGCTTTATATGCGTGCGTACTTATCGATATGTACGAGTACACGCATTTTCTCAATCAATTGAGCTAACTAACGGTTGTATGCATCTAGGGAACTGTTTGTAAAACATGCTTAGTAATGCCCGTCCTTGCCTCTTGAACAAAATAAAGGTGCATTTAAATTGAATTGAACATAGCGGGCGTGTTGTTCCGCTCTCTTCATTTATATATATATATATATATTTACATATACTATATCTTGTACGCACTACATCTAACACACCAGTACGCTCGTATTTCAGCAACAATTCGTAGTAGCTCTAATCGTGTAACTGCGCCGCGTTTTTCTCTTGTGCGTTCACTTGCAACGAGAACAAACTCCTGGTCGAGGCTCTTAGTCGAATCACGAGATAGAGCTAATAGCATCACGGTTTTAATTGTTTGAACAAAATAAGCTATCCGTCCTCACATCATCGGTCGTCGAACGTGTCGAAACGCTTATTCCTTTGCCGTTTGATGAGCGGGGCCAAGCTAGTCCCGTAAGACACGGGAGACTGGTGACCTGCAGCTGGCCTGTCTGCAGTTAGGTTAGGCAGACATTGAGCAACCGTGGGCAGCGGTGGCTGCTATTGCTGGTGTTGTCCATCATCCATGCAGCTCATCCATATGGACAAGGTCGCTGCCGAAACCTCCAGGTCGGCGTCCACGGCAAGTCATTACACACTAAGTGAGGCCATTTCACAGCAGGTCGAAGGCCTTTAAAATGGTGGTCGAAGGTTCGATCATGGGACGAGCATTCTTGCGGGTATAGCTACCGTGATCATTCATAAACGGCCCACTATCATTACTGCTACGACGAGAGAGCACAGCGATGAAAAACGTCCTCTGATGACTCTACCTTGGGTGCAGTCTTCGGGATCTGAATCCTGAACATCCGCCGGCGGTTCAAACCGGACACTAAGCCTGGTCACTACGGGCTGTAGTTGCAATATATCAGCACCTCGACCATAGTGAGCTAGGTAGCACACCCGTTCCTGCGTCGTAGTCCGTGACCCGTTTCCTAATAGGGACCAACCTAGTCGCCAAATGATTTATTTTAGTGTTTAATAAGTCTTATTTACGAACTATATATATATATATATATATATATATATATAAGTTTGTTTTACCAAACATATATATATATATATATATATATAAGTTTGTTTTACCAAACATATATATATATATATATATATATATATATATATATATATATATATATATATATAAGTTTGTTTTACCAAACATTGGTAGATATTACATAACGTTCATGTCGGATTATAACATCTTTCACTACTGCCTGCATTGAACCAGCTTCTATTTCCTTGCATTGCATTATGTGGTATCGGTCAAGATTACACGTGCCATAATACATACACACACAGTCTTCTATTTCAAAGCAATACCCTTTAAGGTAGATATATTAGTAGCAACCATACCAGGTAAGTCTACAGGGTATGCGTCTGTTTGCTTGCATTCCCTGCTTCCAACGGTGTGTCGTGAATGCAGGACCGTCTTCCACAAAGCTTTGCTCTCGGCATAGTTTCAGCGTCAAATTTGTCGATGCGTTACTCGGCAGTCCGAGCGTATACTTCACAAAATTTGCTCTTACTTTGTCCATCTCTTTCATGTTGTCTAAGAGTAAGGTTGGTGCAACAACCTAATGCAAAATCTAAAAAAAAAGGATTAGATACATTCATTGTCAGCTGGTTGAAAAACAAATACTTCGAAATGTTCCGCGGCAAAATAAATGAAATGCAATTGTTGTTGCAGTCACAATAAGAATAATGCAGAAAACCAGCGGTGCCACTATTGTCCAATATTGCCATTCGGTCACTCCCGGCTCCTTAGGCTGGAACGTTGTCGGTGTCTGAAATGTCGGCACTCGATGACAAAGGTTAACATCTCAGTACCTCAACATTAAGTTTTTGAGCAATTTTAGATCCGAACCATTTCATAACGAGTGGTGGGTGGGTGGCTGGCGGAAAGGGCCATTCGTTAAGACACAGGATGTGCAAATGCCCAGATATGATGCTCAAACAATAATAATATTCACTGGCACAACGAATCAAATAGAATTTTATGCTCCGGGCAAGCAACGAAAGGGCAAACAAAAATTTGAGACAGAAACTGTGTCTTGTAGTGTGCAAAAGAAACGCCGCGTTCTTTATCTGCTTTATGAGATCATTCATGTCGGATGAATTGACGCAACAACCATACATTAGTGCAAATATAACAACAGCAACAACAACAATTACAATAACAAATATCGAAATGTCTTTTAAGTTCTGAATAACTGGCTAAGACTTTGTGCAAGAATTGCCCTTCGAGCGTATTGACGAAGGACGCAACCGGCAACAAATATTAAACAGTCATGACCCGAAACCTAACTCGAAAAAAAATTGAAATCAGATAGGCTTACGTTCAGCTTAAACTTCGGCTCCACGTTCTTCCTCCTCCTTCTCCACCCAGTGTCTTTTTTCAAAGATGTATTGTTAATGTATGAATTTGAAATTTTATTTCAAAGGTTCTTATCATGTGTCATTATGTAGTAAGTTACTCAGTCACACGACAGAGTTGCAGCCTAAACGGTGCAAGGAAGCCAGTGCACTGCAGGCGAATCGTTTTGTGAGAAGGACCGCCCGTATTACGGGCGTCCCGACAGTGATAAGGCGGCTGAACGTATCGCGAAGAGATGTTACATAAAAGAAAAAAAAAATATATATATATATAGTCTACATTTGCCCGCTGACAAAACGATGCAAGCTAATACTGGTAGTATCAGTAGTTTAAATGAGCACAATAATTGCCATCACGAAAAGGACAATTTATCATTGCCGAAATGTCATTTACTGTTGTGGTTATTTCTCCTGTTGTTGTCATCATCATCATTATTACTATTATGGTCAGTTCAACGGAAGGAGTCTGCCTTTCGCGCAAACTCACGGCTGAAACCACTCACTTGCAACCCCTATGCGTCTCGACTCCCTTTGGCACGGCAGCGTGACCACTACTTCGAGGTTCGACGGGGGAAAACAATTCGGATAGCGTAATCGTACCCACATGTCGCTCACGTGCGTTGGCTGGTCAGTGATTACTCTATGCACCAGCAGCGTTTCGTGTCTACCCCTTCAGCCCCAGAGCATCGCGTTTTCATAATGAACTTGGAAATTGATGGGCTTTTCCGGCAGATAGATACAGCAGTAGCGGCAGCAGGACACTGCACAACCAGATCTAATCATAAACGAGCGATGCAGCGACAACCAACGAATTCAACCACGGCCGAGTGATTCGAACTGGTTAGCCTAGGTCAACTGGTTGTGGCTGATACCGCCGAGCCCTTCTGTCCACAATAGGCGTAAGTGCCGCCCAGGTGCCACAGGCACAAGCAGCCTGTAACAAATCGAATGCATAAGTGCCGCCGATTGAATGCCACCGTTGACCGCAAGTCAACTACACGATTAGTGAATGCAAAAAGTATGTATTCGACGATAACTGTCAAAAAATTTCAATGCCTTATCGACGCTCAGGTGGGCGAATGAGGTAGCTGCGGCTTGACCTCACGCACCATCGGGTCACATCGGTAGCGCACCGCCACTTCTGGGATCTGCTATAACCCAATCACCAATGTATCTGTTGTTGGTGTTCTTGCTGCTTTCTGCAACAATCAGTGGCGACGATGTCGTTGTTTAGTCTTCATGGTACTCATAAATAGACTACTACCATTTTAGAATATATATATATATATATATATATATACACTTAGAGATGTAGCCCCATTGCTGCGGATGCCGTTGTTGTTTTTGTTGTCGGGAGTTTGTGGTTGATTGAAAAATTGAGATTGCTGTTTTCGTTGTCTGAGCAAGCATACAGCCGCAGCTGAACATTGTTTCCGCCTGTTGTTTCTATAGTGCGTGTTTCCAGAAATGATTTCAATTGTTGTAGCGGCCGGCAAAATGGCTGTCGTATCGAACGCAGTGGTAATAATAGTACAGGTAGTATAGTACAGTAGCAGTTCTTTGTAGAGACGATCGTAGCAGAAAAGCCCCCGACGCCAGGAAGGCACTGGTGCTGTAATGGGGCACTTTCCGTTAGAGAGCATTCCCAGTATCCGCCTACGAGCTTGCATAGACCCCTACAGACTTCGCCCACCTAGAATCATATTCGCAGGCCGGTCGGACGGTCGGTGGGCTGTGGTTACAGTCAAGGTTGTCGTTCTAAAAACGAGTTACCAGTAAAAATTATCGTTGCAACTGTAGTGGCAGACCCCCGACGTGGTGGCGCGCTGGCGTGCCCCAATGGTGCTTTCTCACCCCCAGCTCCAGCTTTCTCAGCTTTTTACACCTCCAGCTTTCTCACCCCCGCCACCGCCTCCTTGAGTCTCTCTTGACAAGGCGCTGAAGCTTCTTGACAGCTGTTGTCGTTGTCGTAGTTGGCTTTCTCGCCATTCAAGTCGCTTCCAACAACACCGAGGCTAACTTCGGTCGATAGTCGATGCCCCCAGACAGTCTCGCAAAAGCATAGTAAGGCAAGCAACGCCAAGCGTCATCTCATCCCATCCGTTCTTGGGTTAACGCTCGCAAAAGCCGGGGCGTCAGAGCCGTGCCGTTGTCGTTGTTGTCCGACTGGCTGTGGTTGCACCCCACCTGCACCTCCAGTAACAGGTGCAGCAAGGAAGCTGCTTTTGCTGATACTGCAGCGGCATCAACTACCCCTTTCCCCCCCCCCCGTGGCAGCAACAGCAACAACCCCTATGGGAGCAACAATTTGCCAGATGAAAACAGCCCACTGTAGTTACAATGATTATGTGTATTATTAATACCACTGGTGCAACAACAACAACAACGACAACCACAACAACAACAACAACAACAGCAGCAACAACAACAACAACAACAACAACAACAGCAGCAGCAGCAGCAACAACAAATGTTGACTCTTCTTCTGCATACGCAGCAATAAACACGCGGACGGAAGCAATAACAGCCGGCAATCACAACAACAACAGCAACAACAATAAAAACGGATTATTTATTTTCTAGTTAGTTATTATGTTTCCAGTAAGATTAGTTACAACCCTAGTCGGAATAGAAGACCGAAAGGAAACGTAACACCAGCACAATCTTAGTCGTCACCGTTGTGTACAACCGCGAGAGTACAACCGCCTCCATCGCTACTGCCCACCATACCAGGAGAGAACCGCCTTGATCGTTGAGTTTGACGACAGAGTCGGGACGCATTCGATCGATCGGCAACAGCAGGGATTCCAACTCGAATTCGAAGAGCGTATCAGTTGACCCCTGAGCAGCGGGCGGCGCGATGCAGCTGGCAGCAGAACGACCAGCTGCACCTCGTACTTTTCCGCCGCCTCGCCTCCCCAGACAGATGAAGGTCTGCGTCTGAATGATATATATATTGATAACATTCGCAGAAGGCAAACACCTCTCGACGTCCGAGAACCGACCAGGCACTGGGACTCCCAGCCAGATTACCTGGCTCGCCACCTCGACATACCTGCGGCCATCCGCAATAACCTTTTACGGCGGCTGTTCGCGCTGATCTCTAGGCGCATGAAGGGTGAATAGCTAACCTTCTTCGTCTCGTTCTTATCTTCTTCCCTCTCGCTGTATGGGCCGTGGACACGCCGACGATCTCACAGCTGCTGCTTTCGCGAGATTGATTCGAGCTTTGCCGCGTCAATAATGTAATATTCGTAGATATGCAGTTGCAGCAAAAGACAAATAGCAAACTTGGTTTTGTACATACAATGCAAAATCTCTTCCTCCTCCTTAATACAGGTCTATGAACAATAGTTAGTTGAGGTCAGCATTTTCATGTCGACGCCGTGCCTTTATCTAAACAAACTGTATATATATAAATATATATATTTTAATATTTATATATAAATATATATATATATATATATATATATATATATATATATATATATATATATATATATATATATATATAACTTAAGTACATATCGCGCCATTCGCTGTCTGTTATTCAACCGAGTACATTTGGCATTTATGCTTTCAGGTGTACGATATTTCATGCGTTTGCCTGCCTGGCCCCTGTAAAGATATCACTGCACTGCCTCTCTCGAGAAACATGCCGAAAGCAGCTGACAACTATAGAAGTCTCAATGTTATATACATACTTAATATGAGTGAAATAAATGTGATGATGATTTATGTGAGGGAGTTTTAGATACACTTTAAACCTATTATGAACGTTCTTTAGATACCATTAGATGTGTGGATTGAGGTGATTCTTTTGATATCCTCGTTACGTCGCGTTTTGTCTAAAGTCACCGCAAGTGTCTGAGGCCCAGCGCCGAATGCATTTTTAAATTTATGCACTATGAATGTAAATTTAATATCACATCGAAGGCGGAGCAGCGGTATCCTATTTTGTTTGTATCCATCCTGTTTTAACAATAATAATAATCGTGGTTTTCATCAGAAGAGTCCCAGTAAATTACTATGGCAAGGTTATCCCGTGATATTGCCAGAACCGCGACGTTAGTACAACTCGGAGATGATAATGATATTAACTAACTAGATCATGATTATGGTACTAAAAATAAAACTGGCACCGTCTGAAATTCCACATCGGAAACCGCGTATCTCCACTGCTATACACAATATTTATTTTACACATAAAATCTGATATTGTGTCGAGTGCTAAATGCCTGCTTGCACGCTGACGACATGAAATTCCATCCTCCATTGAACTCAGTCAGCGCACGCTGCGCTGAAGTCCGCTGTCGGCGGTGTTGCAGCCGTTGGTGCAGTGACAATGAAATGGAGCTCTCCGTTTCGAAAGGTCTTGCTCTGAAGCGCGGCTCTCCTATTCTGCGCTCTCAAAACTTATCGCAGAAGCCGAAATCAACAATAATACGTTTGCTTGGCGTGCAGCCACAGACTCACACAGCAACGACGGCTTTGCAGGCTATCTTGCAATCCTGCCTCATCACCTATTACTCTGTAGATAAAGGCGTTTTTTACTCAATTCAATCTTGGTCAGAACGCCTAGGGTTGAGAGATCCAGTGCGATCTGTCAGATTACTGTAGCACATGCTCAGCTAATATTCTACCGTCGAAAGTATTTGTGTCATTAAGAGCCGCACGCCTTCTTACGGTTACGGATGTTAGCTTGTTCCGCTATTTCAGTGAATCGTCCAGAGTGGGGTCACCGGGTTTAGATATACCAATATATACTACAAGGCTTTATAAATAAATTCAAATACCATCCTCGGGTTTGCCCCTACGACACGCGGCCGGGTAGAACCAAAACTCATGTGACCTGCGTCACTTTTCCTACAACCCCATACCAATATTGATGCGTGCTAATGCCCCTTTAAGAATGCTCGCCAAAAGTTTTAAAAATTGGTCTCCAAAAGCTTTAAAAACTTCTTCTTGTGTCCCACATTTAATGCAGAAGTGGCTAAAACGATTATAAAGTAAATCATCTTTAGCACTTGAGTTACAAATAGTAGCTCATTCATTTAGTCAGCTACACGAATAAGAAACTTTAGGTCATTAAAATTGCCATATATATTGATTGATTGATTGATTTATTCGCTTGATAAGTGTGTGTACACATATCACCCTTTTATATCAGGGGCGCATTGTGCTGCAGCTATCAATTACCTATATTGTAGTCCTCCCTTATTTGTCCTTATGTGTTGAACATCTTCCATCGGGATAATCTCTGCTTAGTAATTTCAACCTGTGCCTTTTCTGCATCCTTACCTAGTCCTAGCGCTTCCCCTAATTTTAAATTCCTAATCCCTCCCAATTGTTCACATTCCCTAACTAGATGCTCTATCGTTTCTTCTCTCTCACCGCATATCCGACAAATCGTTGTTCTTAATTCCTCATAACAGCTTCGCTGCACCCTTGTATCTAACATACCGGCTCTCGCATCCGCTAACAGCCCGCTGCCTCTTGTATTATCATATATATACTGCGTCGTTCGTGCAAGTTTTATTTCTCAACTAAGCATATAAAATGCCAAGAGCGTCTTTGTCGTGATTGAACGCCGTGACTATAACGAAACTATGTTCTAAAAATTCGATACAAATGTCTCCTTGAAAATAGTTGTTTATTTTATTGCAAGCTGATAAGTTCTTAGTTTTAATTGTCGTCGCAATTAGCTGTGGCAAAGCCACAAATGTTTCATCTTTTTCAGTTTAAACAATAAATTGTTTCTTGTTGTTGTTGTTCCTGTTATTGTTGTTGTAGACGCACGCAAGTTATTGCAATTGAGGTCATCACCAATATCTACGCAGCCCCGGTCGCCTTGACAGACGTGATTCGGTCGCCGCACGCTGCTGTTGTCGCAATGACCAGCTTTGCGATGGTGTAGATCAACAGAGCCTAAGCTACCGTTGATTGTTGCTGATTGTCTATCGCCACATCTACAAGCCTTCTATTACTACTACTACAGCCGCTGCTCTCTCCACTAACTACATATCGTTAAGCACCACGCCGTCAAAGACATTGCATCGGAACCATTCGGTTACTACGGGAGCGGGCTCTCATCTGTAGCTAATCAGTTAGCTCATACACCTAATCAAATGAGCGCAAATCACGCATGCATTCGATTTTCACTGGGCGCTACTCGAGAATAGCGCTGCAGATGCTAGAGATCGAAGTGTGGTGTTTTCTATAGCGAGTGTTTCGTTTTGCCTTTCGCTCAATCCAACTGGACACTGGCCGCTCCTCACAATGATCTGCGCTGTAACTGGATGTCTAGCATAATGCTGGCGTGTGTGGGTGTGTATTCACATATTATTATTATTATTCCTCTAGGGGACCCGCTACGGATACCGTAGTGGACAAGCGTTTTTCCAACACAGAGCACATCACTTCCCCTTCTGAGTAACTCACTTTTCATGAGGCCGTTGTCATGAGCGCGAAACTGTGGAAATCTAAGCCTTTGAGTAATGCTCTGTCTCTGTGTTGTCCGGTTTACAAGTTAATAAAAGACTTGTTATTTGCAAAACAACATACGTTTTAAGTGGGTTTCGTCGGGTCTGGGCACTACGAGTTCGTCTCACCATTCTTCGTATATACAGGTAGTTCAACAAGTTCTTAAAATGAGCTTTCCAGAATTTGAATTTTGGCGCGCTTTCACCGCTATTGGAAACGGCAACTTTTCGAATGCTAGCAGTTAAAATATTATGGTGATTGGCCGTTGCGATTTCGTTTGATCGCTTTTCCCGTGCAACGTATCGGCGTGATTTTGAAAAATGGAGAAAAAAGAGTTTCGAGTGGTTATCAAGCATTTTTATTTCAAAGGTTGTAATGCGACCCAAGTAAAACTGAGTTAGACGAGGTGTAGGGTGACTCTGCGCCATGTTTTGCCACTGTTTCCAACTGGATTAATGAGTTAAAAAGAGGTCGCAGGAGCACTGAGGATGAACTACGTTCAGGACGCCCAAAAACGGCAACTGATGAGGAAAACGTGGAAAAAGTGCGGAAAATCGTTGCCGCAGATAAGCGAGTGAACATTAGGGAGATAGCGGAGGCCTTGGGGATCAGTTTGGGTAGAGTGCATTTCATCCTGCACGAAAACTTGAAGATGAAAAAGCTCAGAGCAAAATGGGTGCCGCATTTGCTCAACCAAGGCCAAAAAGACGCGCGTGTTTCAGCTTCACAGCGAAATTTGGCCAAGATGTCGAAAAATCCGTCGGATTTTTGGCGCAAATTCGTGACCGTCGATGAAAGCTGGGTCCATCACTACACTCCCGAGACCCAAGAAGCATCTCGTCAATAGTGTGCACCTGGTGAAGGACCTCCGAAGAGGGTGCGGACAACGGCATCGGCCGGAAAGATGATGGCTACGGTTTTTTGGAACCAACGTGTAATAATTCTGGTCGACTACCTTGAGAGCGGTAAAACGATCACGGGAGAATATTATGCAAGACTGTTGGACTGCCTGAAGCAAGAACTCATCGTGAAACGGCCCGCTTTGCAGAAGAAGGTTGTCCTGTTTCACCAGGACAATGCTCCCGCACACAAGTCGCGGCAAGCAACGGCAAAACTGGCCCAACTGAGGTTCGAACTTATTGAACAACCTTCCTATTCTCCAGACCTGGCCCCCTCTGATTATTTCCTCTTCGGACATTTGAAGAATAGTCTCGATGGAAAGCGTTTTTTCCAGCAATGAAGAGGTTAAGGCTGCTGTCAATGCCTATTTTCAGTCTAAAGACGCGGAATTCTACTCAAGAGGTATAAATGCTCTGAAATCTCGGTGGGAAAAGTGTATTGAGCTTCTCGGGGAGTATATCGAATAAGAAAAAATTAAAAACAAGATTTGGAAAATGCTTGGTTTTCATTTTAAGAACTTGTTGAACTACCTGTATATTGTAATAGTTTTTGCCGGGTGCAGGCATAATTGTCATGATATCATTGATAATGCATATGTTCGATCGTTTAGTTTGCCGATTGCAATGTACAACTATACAGGCTTGTCTATCAACATTGTCGGCATCTGTTTCCAATATGCATAACCATTTGTATTCGTGTGGGCGAAGGCGATAGTGGAACAGAACTATAGATAATGCATTCTAACGAATAGGTTACTCTCTTTCACCAAGGTTCCCTGCGTGTGCCAGCTGTTAAGATAGACCGCACACTTCTGCAAATGGCCAGACAGTTTCTTATCTTGACCAAAAACTACCACTGAACGCGCCATCATTTTTTAGTAATTTTGGCTACTAGTAGTGGGTTTTGTTTCTGTTAATCTTGGTGAACAGGGAAGTGGTCACATTATTATTATTATTATTGGGGAGTGTGTTCAGGTACAGTTGCTGCACCAATGCATCCAGCCTACGTTATCTCATGGACCCGATAATACAAAGAAGCAGCATTTCCTCTGCACGCTGCAAGAAACTGATGCTCTCTGCCTTTGCTGACAGGTCCCGGGGTTTTTATAAAAATTGGTACGAATAGTATCGGACTATGATCTCTATCTATATCCTCGTTTCTTTTCAGCTTTTGCGCGGTTGTAGCCGTTGTAGCCGAACGCCATTATGACGCCATTCTTAATTAAGGGGCTACGTTGCAGAACGCTATGGCATCCCAGGACAACCTTTTAGCACGACACTACGATGGAATAGTGACGCATAAAGTGGAACGGGCGGAGGAAATCATCGAGCCCTGTTAGTGCGACCAACGATAGACGCGCTTTGAGAAGAGGATGGTGACTTCAATTTGGAGAAGAGCAAGCTTTCACCTGGCTCCTTTCCAAAATGATCACCGGTGGAAACATCGTTCAGGTGGAGAAGGAGCAACAGCTGTGGAGGGCGGAGTTGCGCTGGTGCCATGAGGAGAGGACAGATAATGTTGCCAAGATAGACCGGGCTGCTATCGTGCAGATTGCAAGAGCTCCTGCAGTCATCGCTACGAAATCTATGAAAATTCTGCTAACACGAAATTGTCAGCGTCAGCAGCGACTATACAGTGTGTCCGTGCCACAGGCATACGAATTGTCTCATCCTGCTGATATGATCTTGAAAAATCTTGAAAAACCTCGATAAAATCGTGACAATCTGTGAAGACTTCAACCTGCGCGAAAATATAATACATGACATAGCCGGGCTTTGAACTACTCTAGCAATCGAAAAGGTTCGGGAATCATTGACGACAGGGTCGATTGTGTACACTTTAACAAGCTAATGTAGGTTAAAGTAGCCACACGCATTTCGGGCATTGTGTGTGTGGCTTTCTGGGGAAATGACTAACCATACTGCCAAACAGTGTTACCTCACACCCCGGCATCAGCGTAAGTGCTTCGAAACTGAGGAGATATTCTGTATATATATATGAGAGAGTCCCAACTCAAACTCTCAGTCTCCATTTCACCTTTTCCTGACGGGTTGCCGACCCCCAGCAAATCAGCAAAGCTGTGGGGAGGGAAACTGCAATGGACGTTTAAATTTAAAGATTAATCAATAACAAATACGTGGCCAAGGTCGACACCAATGGCAACATACCACAAAACAGCATATAAAGCTCAACAGGTAGCACCAGACACAATTCAATAACAATCATCATCATCCACTGTGGATGGCGACAGGACACGAACACGCAACAGAGCATTCGGCTAAACCGAATAATACCAAACACATTGACCAATTTATTGTCGCGCTTAGAGCAGCTGAGTCTTGCAGTCGAAGCACTCAAAAACGCTACGGTTACCACCAACCCTGGGGATCATAAACGATCTGAGATTGGCAGGTGGTATAGTTTTAATTGTTTATATCTGAATGCCCGCGCAGTAACCACTCCGTGTGCGATAGATGCGATTGCAGATTATTACTTATCACACAACATGGATGCTTTTTATTTTAGATATGTGGTTTACTAGTGCAAAATATTACTATTATTAAGTAGTGACAGCGAGGTTTCACTTGGTGACCGATACTCTATGCATCACATGGATCGAGAATCCAGGGGTGGGGGCGTGTGTACTTTGACACTCAAACGACTAAACTGTCGCCAAGTTGCGATACCCACGTGCTCGGAAACCGTAACGGTGGATTTGCATGCTGATCATATTATCGTTCGAATCATATGCTGCTATGCCACTAATGCCGGAACCCAAGGAAATGCCCGTATGCAAAAGGTAATAGAAGTTTTAGAATAATGTCCTGTTGTTTTCGATCCTGTTTGGGCGATTGGCGATTTTAACATGTCTGACACTGACTAGTCATACTTAAGCAGTGTACGGACTTTACATGACAAGCAGTGTACGGATTCTGCATGACCAGGTAGTGCACATTCTTTGAGACCCAGGCTTTTTTTATGAAACCCAAATTTCTATAGGGAAAGCGCGCAATCGACAGTCAGCTCTTAGCGCTTCATGATGAGTCTACCCTTTAAGCGTACTCTCGACATTGTGATTAGCCCCCCCCCCTCATTTCCATTAAAAAGCTCTGAAAGAGCCTGGAGATATGTCAAGTGCCTTTTACCGTCTGATAAGATTTTGTTAAATCGGGCAGCATTGACTCTCCAAACGCACTCAGTGTTCGTAAGCGCAGCCATCCGGAGCATTATTCTACTCCAAAGTTCTCGCTAGACGCACGTAAGTTCTGCTCTAAGTCAAACTAGACTCCAAGTTACTCTTCTGTTGGCGGTTGTGGGCCGAATAGACAGGAGCACGTCGCAAGGAGGTGAACTGTGAGCCTCCCGTAGGCTCACAATTGCAGAGGTGGGCTCTAGATATAGGCATATGTGCATCATCGTATGCACAGGCATGGACCCTTAAGATTCCATTTATATATATATATATATATATATATATATATATATATATGTATATATATATATATATATATATATATATATATATATATATATGTATATGTATATATATATATATATATATATATGTATATGTATATATATATATATATATATATATATGTATATATATTCCGCAAAATCAAAAATATTCGTTTAATTTTTGTTAACATTGAAACCCCCCATTATTGCATTAAAAGCTTCAGGTTGCTCACTGGCAGCCGGCAGAATGCATTGTAGCATCTAAGCAATAGCCATTTGCGCTAGGATTTTTTGGCTTAAATATAAGTGTTCGAAATAGGCTATTTCCGTAATGAAATACATCTAGTGCATTCCAACCCGAACACAGGAAAGCCTCTACAAAGATGTGCGATATCAACGGGCCGTGTGAAAGAATAAGGTACGACCTAGCCAGAAGGCTGACTCATGCTGATCCTGTCGGAAGCCAAGTTTGCGTCATCGAGCCCAAACAAAGCTTGTGGGTGGAGAGTGCGTCACAACCTGCATTTCATACGTATATCAGGCAACTCTGGCGACGTTCGCAGCTGCTTCGAGTTTTGTCGACTCTTGAGTTCGAGAGAGAACATTATCTAAAGTGCCCGCGCCGATGACGTCCTAGCAAATTAAAAGTAATGGCGTATTGCCTGTATTTACGGATAAGTGTATAGACACGATGTTAGGCCCTTTGCTTTATTTCTTTGTCTATAGTTTGTTTATTTCATCGTATGTAGTTCGTTCGCCCTAGATGCCGTTACAGAGTCACTGATTAAAAACAAACCGTTAAATTCTTGCCGAAATTGAGGGATTTATGAAAATGCTGGAGCTTGTGTTCTTTTGACGAGATTTAACACTTTTTATTCTGTCTTTCTCTCGCCTTCTTTTAACAAATTTCTTCCGTTTCAGCCTGCATACTTAGCTGCACCTTCAGAGGTTTCTAAATACTAATGCGGAACGAGAACAAATTTATGTTAAAAATAAGATAATACACAGCTTCGTATTTATTTCTCGAGACTGGGCTCGAGTGTGAGCTCTGTTTAGTGTGAGCTCTACCCACGCGAGTCTTGTATAGTGTGAGCTCTACCCACGCGAGCTCTACGAGCTTGGCACTTAACCTGAGGTATATCTTCAATGCACCGAGGGCCGGACATGTTGAGATATCTAGGGTTTCCTCAACAGTCCTTGTGGCAGCATGGCCGCTGACTCTTGGCGGTATGGTTTATCATCTATTCCAAATGAGTATCGCTCAAAGAAAATTCGAACAACAACAGGAATCGAACCGGCGACACCCCGGTAGATGACAACCATGACTAGCGCACTAGTCCCTAGACCACGCCGCCACTGCTTTAAGAGTATGGCGCGCTCTAATTATCCGAGACAAAGGCGTTACGACAAAGTAGATCTAGCTAGTATTTAAACATTTTTTTAGATGATTAATTGGAAAATGCGGTCGCACACACGGATACCGCGGCAGAAAAGCTCTCTGCAAGCGCGGGCCGGTAGTGCGGGACTCCAACTTACTAAAATCATTTATGTCCTCGCTCTTCGCTCTAACTAAGAAGTCAAAGTGGGGCGACTCAACTACTCATGGATGGTGTGTTTCCGGGACCCAAGGGTAGGTGCAAGCGAATACAGAGGGCGGCCTGTGTATTCTCCTGTAGTATATTCTTAAAAACGTGTGACGATTCGTTCTAATACGATGCAGATCCTGTCATTTTCGTGATTATGTCTCGCATGTTCAAAACTGTAATGTTCCTTGAAAGCTTTACTTCGCGCTAATAGTCCTCTACGCTGCGATAACCCTAAGGATTTCGACCCGACGTAGGCGAGTCCTTTGCGGCGAATGTTAGTGTGTCGGTGGGCCAGGCCGGAGCTCCGTACAGGGCGACTGACTCGGCCGCGGACATAATGATTTGTTTTCTTAGCTGCCGTAGCCCATAGGCAGTGTGCATGAGACGTGCAAAGTTATTGGCTGCCACTGTTGTTTTCTCCGTCACCCGCCGCGCGTGTTCACTACCACAGACCCTTTCCAAGAATAACCCGAGGTATCTAACTTTGTTGAAGAGTGCTCTCCTAGTCATCTAAGCGGAAGTGAACGGCGGGGCATTTTTCCGGCCTAGCAGGAGTATCGCCGCGCCCTTGGAAGGGGCTAGAGCGAACCCCGTCGCAGGCAGCGTCTACGATCTCGCCGCTTGCATCCAGCGGGCGACGTCGGCAAGTGCGTCGTTTGCACGGCTCCGCAGCAGGCCTGAGGTCCGAGCGGTAAACAGTTAAAACGAGGTCGTCAGCGTTAACAACAAGGTTAACCCAGAAGATGAAGTCCCTCAACTGCGACTCGTCATCATAGGTTATAATCCATAGCAGGGGGCCAAGTATGAAGTTTTGTGGCATCTCTGCACTCCTGTTGAAAACCATTCCCTGGCACTGGATTGTCCTATAATGTGGTTAGTTGGCTATGAATTTCCGTATCCAGGATAACTCTTTCTTAACAGGAAAAAACTCTCGTGCTCTTAATGCACGACAATTGTAATGTTAAGAAAAATATATACGCATATATTGTTATTGTTTAGGTGTCATTAGCTAGCAAGATCGTCATTATCACTGGTGTTGAAAACTTTTAGCTCTAAAGCATCATGCTCTTTATGCATCTTTGTCGACATGTTCGATTTTCTGGCAGGTTGGGTGTGGTTTTATTTTAGCGTGCGTTTACTAGCATAGCACAGCCAGTGCATGTATGCTAGATGGACCTTAGTACTCTGGGAGGGGGGGGGCGGGCTTGCGGGTGTAAGGTCCTTGAGACCATTCCGTTGTAGGCACAGCACATGCATACTCTTCTGTTTTGGGCAAGCATTCCTTTGCGAGCTTCTTTAAAGCGTCCAACAACAATAACAACAACAAACATGCCGCTTAAGTGTTGAGTTTTTTTAGTTGTTGTGGATATTGTCGCGTCATTTGCCACCGCTGTTGTTGTTGCTGCTGTCATTGTTGATATGCTGGATGTTGATGTTTGTCGAACATGCTAGTACGCTTAACTGTAGACAATTGCTACAAGAACTAGGGACTACTTGTGACGGTGGGTGGCCCTACCCACCGCAACAACAGAAACATCAACCACCGTAGCAACAATAACAACAACAAAGCACAGAACAACAGAAACAACAACAACAACAACTTTAACGACTGCCACTGTATTGCTACTACTATATCGTACGGTTCGTACGTATTGCTATCATTCACATCACCATCATCAATGGCGCGTCAATGCTATAGGTAGTACACGTAGTCTTTTATGGTTAGTATTTTGCTTATTTTCTTATGAGTGTGTAGGGCCAGAGAGCCATTGCTGCTGCCGCTGCTGCTACAGCGGCTATGGTTGGCTTTCGTGTGACAACACACAGAGAACACTCTTATTAGAAGAAGAAGAAGAAGAAGAAGAAGAAAAAGAGACGCACGAACGACGGAATGACCAATCGAGCTCACTAGGCGCTATAGTAGTAGCAGTAGTAGTCGTTGTACTACCACGTCCAAAAGACACCCCCGCTTCATCCATTCCTATTCGCCCCTTTCTTGCCCCCCCCCCCCCTCGCCCCTCGGAGGTTCCATCACTCGAAGCACTCAAGGCGGCGGTCCGTTCCTCCATCCATCCTATCCATCTGTCTGTCTGTCTGTAATTCCGTTTGTTTGCCCGCTACCGTCTAGCCTTTGGCGGGTCTTCCCCGATATGACAGCGCGGTTTCCGTACTTTAGCGGCAGCGTCAACAGGACGGGGGTGGGGGGTGAAGGGGGCTGCGGCGACGTGTAGCATGCCAGCCAATGGAGGAAACGAAGGGGATAAATGTCCCTCCCACAGGCCCCCTCAGCATACTACGGCCACACTCGCTGATACGCACACACCCACGAAAAAAGGAGGTATCGATCTCTTCGTCCTAGTACGGACAGCGTCCACCTAATCAATCCAGGACGTTGGTGAGACGGCCGCCAGTCACAGCAGGAGGACAGGCAGTCACTAGCCTCGTAATTCTGGTTGGCGTAGTGGTTTTTGCAGTAAACGCAGTGAGTGAGCACGCAATCAACAGCAACAGCAGCAGCAACACCGGCCGTAACGTCACCATTATGTAGTTAGAGGACGAGTGCTGCCAGGACTAGGCATCGCCTAGCGCAATGCGGGATGTTGCCAATGCTTGCGTCGCTTTCGCTGCTCCGTCCAAGAGCTAATAGGCCAACGACTGTTGGCGTCTCTGCTGCATCTGCAGCTGCTGTCTCGGCGATTCTGCAGCTGCGGTCTCGGCGATTCTGCAGCTGCGGTCTCGCGGCGGCGGCTGCAGCAGCCGCCGGTGGAATTGCGTGCCGAAGTGGTCGAGTTGCGTGACAAGGTGGTGGAATTGCGTGCCGAGGTGGTGGGATTGCGTGCCGAGGTGGTGGAATTGCGTGCCGAGGTGGTGGAATTGCGTGCCGAGGTGGTGGAATTGCGTATCGAGGTGGTGGAACTGCGTACCGAGGTGGTGGAATTGCGTGCCGAGATAGTGGCAGAGTTGCGTGCCGAGGTGGTGTTGGTAAAATTGCGTGTCGTGGCTGTGGTGGAGTTGCGTGCCGAGGTGGTGGTGGTGAAATTGGGTGTCGTGGCTGCGGTGGAGATCGTAGAGGTGAAGGTGGCGGTCGTGTAAATCGTAGTGGTCTAACGGACGACGGCCAAGGATTGCACATTTGGACGTGGTACCACCGTAAGGTAATCGACGAAGCAGTACGAGCAGCCGCTCGACCCCGAAAACAACCCCAAGGCATGATCACGATCCATGCGCGGTGCGCCATCGTGCTCGTCATCCTCAACACGATGCTCTTCGTGTTTGCGGTCGTGTGCTTCTCGATGCACGTCATGGACCGTGCGTCGCCCGCCTGGAAGGGCGGCTCGGGCCTGCCTAAGATGCACCAGCAGTATCTGCCGCAGCGCACCTACCGCAACCGCAATCGGCTGCTCACGAAGGAGGACGTCGCGTGCAGTTACAACAACACGATGACGTTGTTCGTGCTATCGGATGGCGTCAACCGCGATCGGCGCAGCTCGCTGCGCAAAATCTACCGCGGCCGTCAGAGTGTGCACAACTTCTGCCTCAAGTACCTGTTCGTGATCTACGGTGAGGTGCAGAAAAGTGAGAAGGTGCTGACCGACTACCTCGTCATCTCGTCGTACATACAGGGATACGTCGAGCCGCGCAAGATCCACTTCGCGTACAAGAGCAAGCCTAAAGTCGACCTCAAGCTGAAGTCGGCTCTCGGCGCGCTTCAGGATCCGACGAGCTCGGAAAGCTCAAGCGAGGAAACGACCGAGGACGAGTCGGAAGAGACCGTCGAGGAGACCCTTGAGGAGGACGACACCCAGAAGAAGAACCGTACGCTTGGCGTCAATGCTACACTCGCGCACACGTTATCGGCAGGACGAGATGTCACCAAGAGACACTTAAACCGCCGTGCCCAGGCAACTGACGCGCCAAGACCGCCTCGAAGCAAGCCGGAAGGCATCGAGGCACTTCTGCTTGCCATTTCGACACCGAAGGACGTCGGACTGCCGCCGACCCAGGCAATTAGTCCTAATGGGACGACGAGGAGTGCTGCTGCGCCGCCAACCAGATTACCCTGCAACTATCGGCTACGCTCGCGTCGCGACGAGGAGGTGGACGATGACACATACATGAGCGGCGAGCAGGATAAGCGTTCTGTGCCATCTGCACCAGGTCTTTTCCATGGTATTGCGAAGGGTATCAAGCAGCTATTTGGGGGCTCAATGGCCTCGCCATCAGCGACGGTGTTGCCAATGGATGACGAAGAAGAACTGATACTGGAAGAGGTACTGGATGAAGACAAGGAAGAAAAGCCTCTAGTAACGCTATTTGCTACGCGGTGTGACGGGCGGAATTGTGTGCCCATTGAGCCAGCGGAACCGTGCAACTGCAGCGACAAGGTACCTGAACGTCCTGCACCCGACACGCCTAGCCGCATGAACTCACTCATCAGCATCTCAAAGATCCAGGACACGCGTCGACTCGAGGAAGCATCCTCAAACTCGCGCTGGAAGGTGTTCATGCAGGACCAACAGCCGGTAGAACTGACTAGCCTGGTGACGTACCTCAACCACGAAGCTAAGGTGCTGGCAAAGTTAGAACCGTGTTGCAGTTCGCTCGATGGCTGTCCCGGTTGTAATCATATGTTTCGCCAAAAACTGCTCGTATCGACCAAACTCGCCCCGACCATATCTACAAAGGATACGTTTGCGTTGGAGGACGACGTGCGGAAGGTCCTTTGGAACGATCCCAATGATGTCATTCTGGAATTTCATGTCGAACCACGCGGTCGTAAGGTCACACGATACTGGAAGGTGTTCAACATGTAATACGACGACGGCGATTGACACATTGACAAAGAATAGTTTCGACTACTCGATAATCGTTGACGTCTGATACTCGCCGTCTTCCCCGGGGCTTCCTGCACCGACAAGACTAACCTCCGGCCAGTGAAATGCCGCAGGTCGTGTTACCAGAATCACCGGGAGACAGGTTAGGCGCAGCAGAAATATACAAGCAGCGTTGAGGTGAACCACACTGACCACCACCATCATCATCATCATCATCATCACCATCCGTTTCCATAGTCAACACTTTCCCTCATTGTGTTGTTCAAGACGACAATAGGCATTTGCAGAAACTGCTGTAGCAGTTGGCTTGCTGCAGTCTGAGGTGTTCAAGTGTCCTGCCGGCGCCACAGATAACTACGTCCAACGTTAGCCAAGGAACGAATAGCGAAGAATACAGAACTCGACGACGCCACAAGCTCTTTGCTTCGCTGTGGACTTGGCTCTACTTGGAATTCTAAGTCGACCAGATTGATACACATACGTTTTACATTATGAGTGTGTAAGGGGCGAATTGAGAAAGAAAGTGAGAAATGTAAAGTGGGAGAAGTCGTTTCATATGGTATTATTATGCGTGTTGACTAGCCGCTACCCTCTTCGCGTCGCCAAAGTGGCTAAATCATATCTCAAGAGGCTGCATATGCGTTGAGCCTCGCGTACATAGGGCCACGCCAAAACGACGATGCGAATGCAGGGTCGTCCGACCCAACAAAAACCAACCGACTGTATAATAGGTGACTCGGGTCGATGATGAGATGTATATTTCGTAGTTAGAATTTATATATATATATATATATATATATATATACATATATATATATATATATATATATATATATATATATATATATATATATATATATATATATATATATGTGTGCATGCAAATAATTATACTGTTGCGTTGTAATTCAGGTGGTTAATAATCTCTGCTCCGAGATGGAGCAAACCTACTTTTAGGCAAATAATGACATAAACGATTAATTAATAAATTTGTATCGTATGTCTAACTCAACTCAAACGAGTTCTGTTAGCATTTCTTAATAGTTACGCTTTCTAGAAAGATAGCCACTACTACAGGATCTACACTGTTTGTAGATATGTGTGCAGTGTTTTTGAATCCATTCGATATCTTCTCAACTAAATGGTTAACTAATTTAATGATCAATTAAATTCGTGAGACCTCTTAGTTGTATTATTATTATTTTTATCTATTAGGCTCTTCTCGATACGGTCGTATATGCTATTTGTTTAAAGTTTGCAGAGAGAGAGAAAGAGAGCTTGAAAAGGGTTTGAAGTTTAATTTAAGCCCGCTTGTTTGAAGTGTTAGCTGATAGGAGACCAGATATGCTCGCATTTTATCTTTATATTTTGGCCACCTTTAGCATACTCATACTGGCCTTATTTGTACTCTATCAAGCAGATGTACGTAACGCCAGGGCAGCACTCAACCCGATTTAACCATCAGGTAAGAATAAATAGTTCTACCCGAGTACGATTCGATTATAAAGATGGCAATGCCTCTGTTTTTTTTAAATTAAATATTTGCCGCCCAAGCCACCACTGCTATATATATTACATATACACTCAGCGTTGGTCATCGTTGTGTGTCGTTGTGTGCTCCTGAAGGGAGATTGAATATATATATATATATATATATATATATATATATATAACCAAACCTATTTGTTTTACATCACGTGCTTTCGAACGCGCCAAAATTGTATAGAAACGGTGGGAATGACCCTCGGAAATGATGGGTATGGAGTTTAGCTTGTCCTAGGCCTGTAGTCCTCTGGAATAGCTTTTTAGCGAGAGAAAGTGACGCCGCACCCACCCTGCCCTGGGAGGCTTCGGCTCGTATGGGCATTGAGTGATGTTACACAATCGACGTTTGTATTAAAAATAGAACTTAAGAACACACACACAAGCACAGCAGCCCCAGCGCTGCGGCAAGAGCCACGATTGCTGTGGAAAAACAAAAACGAAAAACAACAACAGCGACAACAGCAATACCAAAAACAACAACAATAACAGTAACGTTAGCAGCAGCAGCGGCGGCGGCAGCAGTAGCCGCAACAGCAGCAGCAACAACAACGACGACATCAAATGTCAGCGGGAATGATTACCGGACAGATAGTCCAAGCGGACATCTTCCTCCTCTCAAACGTTGTTGTTGTTGTTGGTGGTCTTGTTGTTGTTTTTCGACTGGCTGCGAAACGACCGCTTGAAAACGCTTGAGTGAATCGCCTTCTTTTTGTGCTACAGTTGGCTACAGCTGTCTCATGCCGATAGCAATGCCGCGGCGCGTTTACGTTACCCAGCACGACTACCAGCGACCGGCGGAGCCGCGTAAAAATCCAGGCCTAGAGGCAAAGAAGTCTTTGCCCTCACCTCAGCCCCTCCAAGAAACTCAGCCCCCCCCCCCCCCCCCCCCCTGCCCCACTCCCCATCTCCCAACGACCAGACTACCAGACTTCTAGACTAAACCAAACCCCCTCCTCACTCTTGTCTGTATGTTCCCTATACGACAGCTACAAAGTGCGTTCGTTGTTTCCCGTCGGACGGCCAGACAGTGCGTTGTTCGTTCCCCGACGAACTTAGCGTTTCGTTTCCCGACAACGATCGGGCGGCCGACGCCTGTCCACCTGACGAAGAAGCGGCCAGGGGCAAACTTCGGTCCGTCGGGCGTTGACCGAGCACCCAATCGACATCAACATCAACAAACCGACGGACGAACAGATGGACAGATGGACGGACGGACGGGACCAATGAACAAGCATGCCCAGCTGTAAAGGTAGCAGACATCAGAAGAGGACGTGGTGGTCGTCCAGCCACCATCCGCCAGCCAACTCGCCGAAACGAGCTAACTGTCGTGGCCAGCCCCAACAGCAACAACGATGTCTTTCATGTTGTGGATGGTGTTGATGGCCGTGATGATGATGACGAAGACGACGTTGATGATGATGACAACGACGCTGATGATGATGATGATAGTGACCATGATGATGATGGTGGTCGTGATGCTGCTGCGTGTGCTGAGAATTGTTGTAGTCAAAGGGGTGACTGTTGTTGTAGTAAAACGTTAGTGACGGTTGTAGTGCTTGTTAGTGAGGTGAATGGAGAAGCTGGCCATCTTGGTGTGGATGGGGGTGGGTGGTTGATGAGTGATGGGGGGTGACGCGGGGAGGAGGAGGAGGAGGAGAAGGGCACTTGTGGAAGGGACCTTCGTCGTTGCTTGCGTTCATACGGGCAACGTGTCTCGTCGAGCAGCAGCGATCAAAAAACGCGTCTCTCTGCTCGTCGGACTCGCGCGAGATCTGACGATGGCGCAGATCTACTCGGACAGTTGCCGGCGACGGTTGGGCGACGGCAACCGTCCGGGCAGCTCGGCGGTCTCGCATGCAGGCTGAGTGGCCCAGCACTCAGTCCAAACCTGCGTGCGAGAGGTCGCGAGAGGAGCGAAGCAAAGTGGGGGGGGGCACGACTTTAATGTCCTATAAACACCGAACCGCCAACAACATAGGCAGCGAACGCAGACGTAGCCAACGTAACGATGATGTTATGAATAGTAACTGTTGACAGACAACGTAACTATTACTGCTGCAGTAGCAGCAACCACAGCAGCAGCGTCGTTGTCTTCGTCGTTGTCGTTTTCCGTTCGTCGATTCCGTCCGCCAAGATTAGACGCTCGACGCGCTCCTAACTAGACGCCCTCGCGTGTGCCCTCTATACGATATCCGCAATGATTCGCACTATACAGTATGAACAAGTGATCTAGTCATAACAATAGGCAATAACGGAACACGCAGAAATCGTTAACGAGGAGTAGATATTCTGAGCTGGCTAAAAGGTACATTTTTGCATCATGAGACTCTGGGATCCGTCGGTAAGAGACGGAATCCTTTGGTTACTCAAAGGATTTATCATGGAATGCATTCCAGAAATCAGAGCAGATCGACACGAGGCACAGATTTTAAAGCAGATACTTTCTTTGGCTGTCTGTAGAGGGATTGTGGGTGGCATTAGCTGAGCTTGTGAACAATGAATATTTAGCAGACGTTCACACCTTAAAGTTATAGTATTAGTTGAACGAGTATGGCAATAATAATAATAATAATAATAACCAATCAGCAAGGGAACCGAAGCATTTCTCAAAGATTTAAGTACGCGAATGCAGGAGGTCACGAACGACCGAAGAGAGGGTCAGTTCTTGAGGCAAGCGTTGTCCTTGGCCGTTTGCAGAGGGAACGCGGCATCTATTTTAGGCGCCAGGAGTGAACTAGTTATTTAAAAAACTTTGCAATAATACGTTCAGACCTCACAGCTGTAACATTGTTTAACATGTAATAAATAATAATAATAATAATAGTAATAGTAATAGTAATAGTAATAGTAATAGTAATAATAATATTAATAATAATAATAATAATAATAATAATAATAATAATAATAATAATAATAATAATAATAATAATAATAATAATAATAATACTCACTACGCATTTTCCTCTCTATCTCTTGTCTACACAGCGTTGCCGCGCACACCGGCTCTGAGCTGGAGAGTATCAATCAATTTAAAACCAATCTTAATACGAAAATTATTTATCTCTCTCCTTATCTGCAACCCACGAACGTACCCCGATCGTAGCAAAGGGCCAAGTAAGGATCAATCGCCCATTCGGTTAACAACACTCAGTAGACGCTGCTTGCTGTCCGTTGCATTTAGAGAATAAAGCCATATGCATCACAGTAGATGCACTCGACCTACATATTTTTCGTGAACGTCATCGGCCTTCTGGTATTGCTGGTTGTTTGCCCGTTCGAGATCTGCACACGCTTCCACGTGCTTTAAAAAAAAACACCCAAAAAAATTTCTCCGTATACGGTTGCACATGCGATTTCAATGACGAACAAAAAACACCTGCGCTTATTCCACCCCGACAAGAAAGTGCAAAGGTGTCATCAAAGCGTTCGGTAGCCGTGGAGATTGCGTGGTGCGTATACTAAGGCAAATCCCCAAGCAGTGAGACTTTGAGATCCGTCCATGAAAAAACGTGTTTTTCTTTTAAAAAAGAATAAAGAAACAGCGGTGTCGGTCATCAGCCCGGTGACCGATACTTCTTAGGTGGCGAAGCACACACCTAAGATATGCGATGGTGGGAGCCGTGCACAATATACCCTGTCTATGTATGTTCTGTATACGCGATCGCAATACGATAAGCGTAAGAGCTTTTGTTTGCGTTTGTAGCAATGGTTTAGCGCCGCAGTTCGTTTAGAAGCAAAACATTTTGGTGTTCAACTACACAGTTCTATGGTGCGGGCCACCTTGACCTACCACTCCAAGCTAGGGCGCCGAAACACAACAACTCTATCGTATCGATCGATGGCTTTTCCGCGGCTCCGCTCTGCATCCCACACCTCCAGCCCCCCGCACCTAAAGCGCGACTAAACACACAAGGACGCTGCTTTGCGTTGTTATCGGCAACCATGCCACTACCTTCGTGTCAGGGGTCAAGAACCTCTTAAGCTGGCGTCCAGCGTTTCCTGCTGGAGGAGATGACTCTCTCTTTCTAGAACCTTAGGTGACCAACACTTTTTTTGGTGCGCTATTAAGCTTAAAAAGTTCTTAAATGACGAAAAGATGTGAGGCAGTCGAACGAACACCACAACCAGTCGACTTCCCTAATAAATTGTATCGCTTTTGCTGTTGCCCGTGGTCTTGCCTGAAAGCGTTTGCACCAAAGGTGGCGCCTTCTACGATACTCACCACGATATACCGAGAACGGTACCGAGGCCGCAGTGGGTGGACTACCATGATGTCATTCGCAAATACCAGGTTGGCTCGTAGTTGCAAAACCAGGTTGGTTCGATTAGTGGTGTGTCGATTTCCTGGTGGCTATTGATTACACGTTTGAATAACTAGTATTACGTCAATGCAAGTCATTTGTAATAAATGTCCATGTGAACTGAAAGGCCAGTTGCTATCAATCAACAAAAAGAGGAGACGACTACAGTGTAAAAACGTACAGCAATACTAATAAAGAATATATATATAGATATATATATATATATATATATATATATATATATATATAGATATATATATATATATATATATATATATATATATATATATATATATATATATATATATAGATATATATATATATATATATATATATATATATATATATATATATATAATTGAAGCTTGTTTGTCAGTAAAGGTAATATTTTATATAGATAGATAGCAATTTTTCCCAATTACTTTAACATGTAGAATCCTTTTAAACCTATACATGCTGTACAGTCTTTGGATGGCTCGGTGAAAGTACACTTGGGGAATTAACTTTTGAAATTAGCACTGAATATCTGGAATCGAGTCGAAAACACGGCTTTTGAACTGTGGCCGGAAACAATCGAGTCTTTTTTTTTTCAGAGCCAACTAAAGGGTGCTTAGTTGCTTCTCTTCATTCTTCCTTATTGAGGTTATTATTAATTAAT
This sequence comes from Dermanyssus gallinae, assembly GCA_003439945.1. Lineage (NCBI taxonomy): Eukaryota > Metazoa > Arthropoda > Arachnida > Mesostigmata > Dermanyssidae > Dermanyssus > Dermanyssus gallinae. The sequence goes on from QVRM01006662.1 coordinate 145,750, forward strand.
TACCCTTCAAAAATTGCAATCTCGGACAGACCTGCGCCGTTCTCTTTAACAAGCAATCGTCATAGTCTTTATAATGAAGATCTGGAAATATATACGATCAGGGAAGACCACTGACTTCAGTTTGTCAGTGACGGCATAGCCAGCTAGGATAAGGACAATAAATAGAATCAATATATCTGTGTCCATTGTCTATATGCCTTAAATACGCTCTTGACGTTTAGGTTTTTTACTAAGATTCACTCTTGTCCAAACACTTGGACAAATAAAGACACAACATAATTTAGACCGCTGTATATATATATATATATATTATTGTTATATATATATATATATATATATATATATATATATATATATATATATATTATATATATATATATATATATATATATATATATATATGTATATATTATGTATATACATTATTGCAATCGATTATTGTGTGCTGATCCGACATAAACGGGCAAAACGCCGTGCGGTGAGCGTCATGTTTTCAGCGCTTAAAAAGACTTCCATTTTTGAGGTTTATTTCCTCAGATTTCAAATTAATAGCGTTGTTTTGGCATTCGGTTGATGTTGCACATAGTAGCAGATCGCAAGGTGGACATTTAATCCGTGCTCAGCGCCTCGTATCCACCCTCAATGTTTTGTGTAACACATCTCCATTCAGGACGTTGTTCGTCAAAAAACCCATTCTCGCTTGACCTCTTAACAGTGAGTGACAACTCGACAGATTCGATTGAGTATACGTGCATATACCTAGAAGCCACGTAGCGACAACGATGCACACATCATAGCCTTACTTACTAAACAAAATACAAAACACATCTTTTGAATTGGAAGCGCAGAAAAGCGCAGAGTAGTTTGATGTCTATTTTTATTGCGCATTGAAAAAAGACACTCATTGCACGTGCACAACACGGGTACATATTTCACTCGACCGAGTTGTGCAACAAAGCAGCCCGTTCGTTACACGGCGGCCTCGCCACCGCAAAAGGCGGGGCAAAAAACTTTCTTTTTAGCATCGACCTCAGTAAATCTGGCACGGCACATGGCAATTCATCGTAGTTTCGATGATCTTTGATGACTCTGCTACGAGTCCTACTGCCCTTACTACTACTACAACGACTCCTGCTCCTGCTGCTGCTACTGTACTCTAGGTCCATTGCTAGCCTTACTACATCTACGACTACTGCTACTATTACTACTACTACAACAACATGGTCTACTCGTTCGACGCGTCACGCTCTACTCTCTGAACTGACGCTACCGAGTACTAGCGCGAGGGCGCGCGCCCGCCCGCATCTAAAAAGCTACTAACGTGCTACTACTACTACTATTATAAAACGAGATCACGTGCCCGAACCCGAACCCGAGATCATCACTTTTTCAGCCTCGTGCCGGCGTGGATCGTTTCTCTTCGCGTGGTGGTGGAGGTGCTGGTCGTCGTCGTCGCGGCCGTCTTCGTTGTGACGTCGTCGGTCACCTTTCGACGCATACTTCGTCGCGGCGTCAGGGTGCTCCCGCCGCCGGGCTTGTTCGCGGCGCCGACTGAGGCTGTGGCAGATCGTGCTGAATCAGCGGGAGGACCGTTGCTGACACTTGACGCGGCTGTCCCAGCTACAGTAGCGGCGTTGGCGGCCGCGGCGGCTCCTGTCGCAGCTACCTTTGCCGCCGCCGTGGGCGTCGCGCTCGACGAAGCGTTGTTGGCAGGTGGCCGAGTTCGGACGGCTGCTGGGTTCTTGGCTGTCGCTCGCTCATCAGCTTTTGACGGCTTGCCCACCTTGGCCGAGACCTTTTCAGCAGCAGCAGCAGCGGAGGTGGACAAGACAACTTTCGCTGTTTTGCTGCTTTTCGGCTGCTGTTCCCTAACGCTGGTCGTTGTCCTTCTGGCAGTCGATGGCTTTTTCGATGCCTCACCGCTGGAGGCCACTGTAGCTGCTGCTGCTGCTACGGCGGGGGTTTTCGAAGTATCGGACAGCTGTTCTGTTCGGACGGCTGATGTCGTCGTTAATGTCGAACCATGACGTCCGGCTTCGTCGGCGGCGGTCGTGGCGGCGGCGGTGGGCGCAACTACGTGAATTGTTGCTCGAGCTCGGCGCGAGGATCTTCTCGGTGTACCTGGAGATTTGAGAAAGTCCGGTGGCTCGCGTATCGTCGGTCCATTCATCCTCATTGCGTGACGCAGACGAGTTTCTTCCGCATCAGCAGCAGCCTTTGCAGCAAGTGTGGCCTGCTTAGAGGGTTCAAGTAATTGTTGCTGTTGTTCTTCTTCTTGTTTCTGCTGTTGTTGTTGTTGTTGTTGATCGTGTTGTGGTTGCTCTTCTTGTTGTTTCTCGTGTTGTTGTTGATCGTGTTGCTGCTGCTCTTGTTGTTGTTGTTGCTGTTGCTCGTCTTGCTGTTGTTGTTGTTGTTGTTGTTGTTGTTGTTGTTGCTGTTGCTCGTCTTGCTGTTGTTGTTGTTGTTGTTGCTGCTGCTGCTGCTGCTCATGTTGCAGTTGTTGTTGTTGCTCTTGCTGTTGCTGCTGTTGTTGCTCGTGTTGCAGTTGTTGTTGTTGTTGTTCTTGTTGTAGTTGCCGTTGCTCATGTTGCTGTTGTTGTTGTTGCTCTTGTTGTCCACTGTTCCCTAAAGTTGCTGGCTGATCCTCCGATAGCGCCGATAGTTCAGTGCTTGCTGTTCGCTCTTCGCTAACCGATAGAGTCACAGATGATGGAAGCGAAGAACTTGTCGTTTCGGCAGCAGGAAACTGCTCGGTGCCGGCAGCGTCTGACTGGCGGTCTGCGTCGACGTCGATAGGTGATCCATCGCAGGCGTCAGGAGCGTCCTTAGAGCCACTCCCAGCCTCCGCTGTGGAATCACGACTTTCGGACGCCGGCTCCTCCGGTGTGGCTGACAGAGACCTCGTACAGAGATCTTCACTCTTCCCGTGTTGATCGTCCGCATTTTCATCAGCATTGGCGCCGCTGTTGCTAGTCGCCGCTTGGCTGTCCAAGCTACTAGAAGGAACGGAAATATGCTGTTCCATAGGTTCAGGATGTTCAAGAAGGTCGTCACCACTTTCGAGCGGTGTCCCTTCGCAGCGCTCACTGTCTGACACAGCGAGAGCATCTGACGAATGCGTGGAGGCTGGGTCAGCGTTGTGGTTTGTTTTTGTCGGTATTTGTTTCACGGATCCGGATTCGTTGTCATTTTCGACAAAATCAGCAGGCGCCGACGACGATGACGACGACGACGACGTCGATGAAGGCCCGCTGGCCGATGCAACACTTTTCGTTTCATCGTCGATTGCTTTCGGTGGTGAGCCGGTGCTTGGGTCGTTCTTACTGAGACCAGTAACGAGCGGCTCTTCTATTGAGATTGTGCCATTTGAACTGCCTACAGGATTTCCTTCAGCATCGTCGTAAGACGCCTCTCCATGACGTGGCTCGACGTTGGCTGCTTCATTGCCTGGCAATTTGGTGTCACGAGAAGTAAGTGGGGCCTCGTTTGAAGCCACCAACAATGGACGCACAGATTCAGCGGGCGTTATGCCCATCGAAACGTTGGGAGTGTTCGGAGGCGTAGGTGCCGGCATGCGGTCAATAATCGATAAGTCAATCTTGCCGTCGCTGCAGGCCTTTTGGAGAAGCTGTACTTGTTCCAGCACTACTGGCGGTGCATCCCTGACCGTTGCAGGGTTTTGAAGCGGTGAACGAACGGACGCGGCGTCATCGCTTTCTCTACGAGTATTCTCTATGACGTTATTCGCTGATCGACGATCTTGCGCCGATGTCTGTTGTTTATCGAATGGCATTGAGCCACAGTGTTCGGATGTGGCGCACCTCACACTCGTCACGGTGGGTGCGTTAGTATCCGCCCGCGTATCGATCTCAGAAGTGGCGTTTTCTGTCGGTGAGGTGGATTCGATCGCCTCGATATCATCCACATCCATGTCCATCGGTTCCTCCTCGTCGAACACCACCTGGGATTTGCGCTGTTTGAACGCATCCACATGCGATGACGCCAAACCCTTCGTTTCCGCACTCGCTTGCGGCCCAGTTGAACGGAGCTCAGAAGATCGACAAGGTGGGTCGCTTCGACTGCCAGGTGTCCCCCCTTCGATTGACGCCGTATAGCCTGCGCCGCTGGTAGGAGCACCTTCCTTTTCGTCATCCACAATGCGCTGAACGAGGTCGTCTACAGCCAAACGTGTGCTGCCCTCCGTTGACGGACGTGGCGCCGCACGTGCGGGAATCAATCTTTCGGCGGCTGGAGACGTCGCGGTTGTTGTTGCCTTCGACTTCACCTCGTCATCTCTACGCGTTTGGGTACGGCCGGCCAAGACAGTACTGGGAAGACTCAGTCGCTTAGCCTCGACTCCGGTCGATGAAGGCGCCTCGAGTAAGCCAAGATGACGTGGTGCATTCCAAGACACGCGAGCTTGATTCTTTGTCGCTACGCATAATCCCGACTTTAGCACAGCATCCTTTTCTGCGACCTTCAAATCAGCCTTTTGTGCGACAAACGCGTTCGATTCAGATACGATGCGAAGAGGCTCGTCGCAGCAGGCTTCAGCATTAGCAGTGGCAACGCCAACGGTCGAAGATGAAGACCATGCTTGCATCTCAGCACCAGAAGTTGATTGACCATCGTCAGCCTCAGCCTCTTCAAGCCTCAGCTCGATCTCATCGGAACGTTCACTGTCGCTACGGGCACAAGTGCTATTTTGCACCGTTGTTGTTTCCGAGTCGCATCGGTCATCACTTGCTGGACTTACAGGCGCTTTAGCTGAAACTTCATCTTCGACTCGACTCGTGTCTCCCTTCGATCGACCACTGCCAAACATTTCCGAGCTTACTGCTGACAAAGGGAGGGTAGCATCATCTTGTTCTTGACTCGATTCCCCATTGGAAGGTGCTGTGCTGATTCCGTCTGACAGTGATTCTACCTGAGGCGCGTTGTTGCCAGTATCGCCAGTCTCCGTAACGACGTCCGGATTCGTGCGAGGAGCCTGAGTTGCCTCGTCGTTATTTCTCTCACTCGCAGCGTTCGTCGCTGTTTTCGTTTCAGTGGGCGGCTGAGTCTCTTGTGTTGCTGTAGCACCTTCTCTACCCTGAGTGATCTTCTGAGGTAAAGGATGTGCTAATGACACCAGGCGTGCGGCAAGCCCCTCGCCTGCATGACCAGTTGCGTGCGGCTGTTCAGATGATGTTTCTGCCTTCTCCACCTGGGTTTTCGAGACTTCGCACTCGGCCACTGAGGTGCCGTCGGCTGCCTGATATATGATTGGCGGGTCACCCCCTTCGACGGGCGTGTCGCCACTAACGCCTTTGGCTGGACTTTGGTCGCACATGTTATTCTCCATGATTTCGATCGACGCTGGCTTAGATAGCCCTTTCCCTTCTTGAGGTGCAACGAGGGGAACGCAGGCGGCTTGAGCCGTACCGTTTGACGAGGCATCGTCCTCTATGTCGAAAAACACTTTCTCCAAAGATACCTTTCCTTCAACAGCTCCATCTGGCCCTTTCGTGGAGCTCTCAGACTCAGCAGTGCAATTCAAGTCGTCGTTAAAAGAGTCAATGAACATTTGACACTTCGCGGCACTGAAAACAAATTGCCGAAAAAAAAGTCATTACCATGATGAGGACTGGTCGGTTGCAGGTATCAGCAAGGCACTAAAGTCTGCCGCGGTGAGGTTCTCGTTTAGTCAATGAGAAGAGGTAAAACCACCGTAGTGTCGCTCGAAAAGTAGGCAATTGTTATGGTCTTAACGTACACAGGACAGCCATATAACTTGCGACGTAATAGTCGCTACCTTCAGTATATCTATGCATATAGCTAATGTTTTGTACAAAATTTATAATGTTATAAAATTACAAACATTTCTAAGCTAGGTATTTACAGATATATGCAAAAAAAAGATTTACAGATCGTTTAGCAGCCAGCTAGTAAACCAAAAGCTTAAAATGACTTACGCTTTATCTGCGGCTGAGTCCGAATCAGAAGTAGAATCAACGACCAATATGTTATTCTGTAAAAAGTAAGTGCAGCATTAATGTGAGTGTGCATATTACGAAAGCTGTAGATTGTTAATGAGGCGATATCAATTTGTATAAGGTGACAATGAACATTCGAATGGCTACAGTCGCGCGAATCCGTTGGGTTAACTCCACTGTGTGTACTACTTTATTTCGGCGAACTACGGAATAATCTATCGCTGTATTTCCATTCGGGAGCTAACAATTATCGCAATAAGGTGGTACGAGCAAAGAAAAACGTAAACATCCTCGTTATCCGACAAGTGCACTGGCGCCGTTGGGGCTAGTTGGGGCCCTTGTCTCTCGGGCGTCCCTAGTCGATTCTCGCTTACCGCCGGTCTCGGTGTGTAGCGGTACTTGGGACGCGCCGCCGGCTGCCGGGAGGCTCGACGGACGTGCGTGGTCGACACGCGGCCCTCGGCGTCCTCGATGACGACGCTGGCGAACTTGCGGCGTCGCTTCGACGGCTGCAGGTCGGCCTCGTGCACCGGCGAATCGGTGGTCGGCGAACCTCGCGACGAGAACGTGCGCAGCGGGCGGGTCGCCGGCACTCGGCACTCGGAGTTTGACTCGGAGTCTCCGCCGTCGGATTTGACACCGCGTACGCCGCCACCACCCACCACAGATACGGAACTCGAGAACTGCACTCGCCTGGTGGCAGCGCTCGAATTCCCAACTGAGCTGGCCGCAGTGATGGCAGGACCAGGACCAGGGCCAGGGCCGGCGGCTGCAGCGGCGGCAGCAGCCGCAGAGGCTGTAACGGTTGCCGAATGCTGGTCGGGCGGCACCATCATTGCCTGTCGTTTTCGTAGTTCGGCCAACGGTGGTTGGCCCAGCTGCAGTTGGCCAGCACGACGCACGAAACGAAACACGCCCGTTAGGTCGATCTAACCGGTCAACAAATCTATTTAATTTAGTTATAGCTAAATTACGTTAGACACTGTTCGTATATCACTTGTGCGTCAGTTGCCGGCCAGGATCAGTTACGGCCTTGATAGACCAAATTTAAGATCCCCTGCTTCAGAAACTCAACGCGCTGACAAATCTCATACTCCTTCCGTGTGGGCCTATTAGGCTGTCCAGCCTCCTGTACGATCGAATACGCTTTCTTTTCTATGCATTCATATGCAAGCGCAATTACTATTTTGAACACATTTATCAATTCGATATTGCAACTCTTAAATAGTTGATTAAGAGTAATAATTCGTTTTTCTTTTTTTGAAGGGATCGCACTCAGAACGAGAGTACGATAAGTGTATTTAATGTTTCATATGCTAGTAGTCAAATAATAGTTGTTACTGCTACGGCATTTCTGGCAGTCCTTCTCTTTCGGCGATGGAGGCAACCCCACTACCGCCACTGCCTTACCACGTTGAACTTCTATGGAGATACGCTGCACCCCGGTACTCCCCGGCTCGCGCATCCTTTGCAACCACAGTTAGGTTGGTTATGTGTGCCACGTGTGTGCCAATGAAACAATAGCATGCAATAGCAGTGACTGGTGACAACGTCGTGTATCTCATGCTTCACCTTGCAGCAGTCAATCGTCTACGGCTTCGCGGGTACTAGGTCGCGCAAATTTGGCAACGCATTAAGCCTTACGAGTGAGCAAAATGAGAAGGGACAGGAAAAGTAGTATTATCAGTAGTAGTAGTAGTAGTAATAGTTATAGTAATAGTAGTAGTACTAGTGTCGAGCCCGGTGGCGTGGTGGTGGATTAAGTCTGCGCCTCGCAACCGGAGGAGACACATAGCAGGTGCGCGGGTTCGAGCCCCACCGATGCACATTTGTATTTATGGGGGTTGTCCGTCTATGAAGCAATGTGAACAACAGTTCCGTGGACGGTTAATCTTGGCTGAGGGTCAACCCAAAAATATTACTATTTAGTATGCATTCTTCGAGCTCATTTTGGTAGTCTAGTTTAAACGGTCAAGTGGTTGGAATCTTGGTAAAATCATAGGCTTGTATCATCAATCGCGGTACACGGCCACTTATCCTGTAGAAGTACGAGCTTGCGGGAATGTGTTAACCTATCGTAGTCCTCGGCACTGTCTCATTACCACTACGAGCGCCGACCCGCCTTTGTTTGCCTGTTCTGGCTCTCCCTATTTGTTTCTCTCGTTACGCTAAACTAATGAATCGCGAGACAGCAGGAAGGCGATGACAAGTTGAATTTAATTCAACTCAATTTATGCTTTTACATTATACACCACACAAAACTATTGCTGCAGCAGGACTCTGTCTCTCAGCTAGAGCTAGGCTGGCTTGCCGCTTGGCCAAAGCGGTCGATATATTTTTCAATCTAATCCGCACATCAGACCAAAGGTCAGAAAAATAGAAGCGTAGATTTAACGTTTTAATTTCAGATTTTCGGCTCTCCGACGCCGCTGTTATGTCATTCTTCGATAAATTCATTGAATAGCTACAGATACTGTAAGCGCGAGTTACTTGTCGCAATATACTAGTAAGGGTTACTTGCCACAGACTAATGGTAAGAATTAATTAATTACACGTCTGCTTCTTATACTTGGTATACTGCATGCGTATCCGCACTGATCGCGTCAAGGCGTGTGACGTACATTGTTTTCTCGCTATGCATAGCATTGTAATCTTTAAAAAAAACTCGGAAAAAAAGATACTTTTCCACTAAGCTATTTAGAAAGTAAATAATGTAAAAATATATCAATTAATTTGATTGCCTGCATTTGTAAAAATGTATGAGCAAGTACAAAAACATATTAGAGAAACAATATGTGAATGTCGCGTAAACAAAGACATTCAATTTACCTATTCGTTTTACGAGAACTTAGCTATATACGATGATGACAGCGAAAACAACAGCAACAACAACAACTACAGCAAAAATATTACTACCAAGAACCATCGTAACGGCAAACAACAATTACAACAGCCATATCAATCTCTAGCACGAACAACACTGTATACAACGTGATATGACAACTCGCCATATTTGCACTCTACCCACCTGGCAATCCGTTATAGGTATACGAGATACGGTGAAGCCATTCACAACAGCAATCACCTCGCGCTCTATGGACTGTTTATGTCCTGCCTTCGCCCTGCCGAAATAGAAACACATTTCGAACAATTGTTATCATTTGGCGCTGACACAATGGCACCCGCAGAGTGTGGCAGTTTAGGGTACACAGCGCTTTCCTTTTAAGCGGTGGTAGGTTTCAAACGCTTTGATGGAGATTTCATTCAATTTTAGTGCCAAAGCGGTGGTGGTTCAACTCGTGATAAGAGTTGTGTCGCGGCGGAGCTCGTTAGAGCAAATCTTTTTTTAAATGGAATATGGTCTCTGAGAAGTTTTGTTTCCGGTGGAAGTGAAATTACTACAATTTGTGATACTGGGTTACAATTTGTGACACTGGTGACAACATACGACATGCCCGCCGGAAAATCGTAATTATTCCGCAACCACAACCTTCGCCTTGCCGTAAGTTTGGTACCAGAATGATCGTCATGAAATGTGCGTTTGCCTGAATGTGTTAGTTTTGAGCGCTGTGAAAGCTCGTACAGTAGTGCTTTTGAAGTACTTGGTGTGAAGGCGAATAAAATAACTTCATTTTACGAGACTGGTTGTCTCGTAATTGCATATTTTTCAAAACAATACTTCTTTGAGACTATGTTCCATTGGAAAAAAGATTTGCGTTAATCTTGCGTTAATAATAAACCAGCTCTACAATTCCATATATCGCTCTTCAAGTATTTCTGGGTCACCTTGTATATATATATATATATATATATATATATATATATATGTTTTTGCTGTTTTTTTGTGTGGACCGATCTAACCGGTCGACAAATCTATTTAATTTAGTTATAGTTAAAATACGTTAGACACTGCTCGTATATCGCTTGTGCGTCAGTTGCCGGCCAGGATCAGTTACGGCCTTGATAGACCAAATTTAGGATCCCCTGCTTCAGAAACTCGACGCGCTGACAAATCTCATACTCCTTCAGTGTGGGCCTATTAGGCTGTCCAGCCTCCTGTACGATTGAATACGCTTTCTTTTAAATGCATTCATATGCAAGCGCATATTGTTTTGAACACATTTTTTAATTCGATATTGCAACTCTTGAATAGTTGATTAAGAGTAATAATCATGCATAGCGTTCTAGTCCAACACGGTATTGCACTTCAACATTCAGGTGAGACTTCGAGTGACCAAAATAATGAATCAGGAAAGTATACAACGGTATCTTTATTTAACATAAACAACATGAAACCTTCTAACGACCCGGGAAAAGGATATTAACAAATTTAAGTTGAACACAGTTTGAGAGACCAGAGCCGTCCCCGTATCTCTAAACTAAGGAGTTCCCCGTATAGCTAAGCCAAACGAATTAAAGTAAATGATCATTTTTTTTAATCAAATTGTTTATGACTAATTAGAAAAAAATAGAGCATCAAGGCTTCATTATCCCTTCGCTGTTAAGCAATTTTCAACAGTTTTGGCTGCTAGTCTGTGACCGACTAGTAGTGAAGTACATAGGAACAAGATACATCGGAGAAAGTCACATACCACGAAGGACATCCCAAACAAAAAGTAATGTTTTCGAAGGACAAACACCATAGCGATGTGTTCTGTCGACATCATTTTCGTTGATTAGGATGTTTTTGCAATAATAAATTTGACGCCCCTTTAGTCAGCGATAGCCTTGCTATAATTGTGGGTGACAGCGTCATGGGAGACGTTGACGAGACGCTTTGGATCTAGTTAGTAAAAATACGCATACACAGCCGCGTGCACCACACACAACGACCAGCTAAATGGTAAGTCTAGAGTCTAACTTACTTGCGTTGGGCTTCGCGTCGAAGCTTGGCCCTCCTCGGAACTTTTCTGATGCCCGGTGTCTGCCTCGAGCTACTGCTGTCCGACAGCCTGCATGACAAATCGTAACATAGCGAAAAATGAGTTTTTTTTTAATAACAATGAACGAATTATAACAATTTCCAAATCGATAGGTTCACAAGGTTCTTTACGTGCGTGCACAGGTAAGCCTCCATTTAGCATGTAAACAAGTAAGTTGTAGAAAGTCTTCATTTTGCGAAATGCACTTTAATGTCTTGTGGCCGGTGCGGTGTATGTACTAGATCGTTTGCGCTTCTCTCTAGTCTCGTATGCACATGCGTACTTGGCATCGTTAAATGTAGTTATTCAAGTGTATTTGTAAAAACAGGTATATCATATATGCAAATGTAGGCGTGTGTATATGTGTCTATGCAAGTTCCAGGCACGAGGTGTACAGTAATCCACCACGATGCACAAGTAACTTATTTACACTGAACGAATTTGTGCAGCATTGTCGAGGGAGCGACGAAGAGGGTAGCCTATTCCTCCGTGGCAGCGTTCCACACCCACCTGCCATTTGAAAGCGATGGTTTCGTCATCTGGCTCTGACGACCGGCGAGGTTCCGAGATGCTCTTCCACCGTTGTCTGATCTGCAGGTCGTCAGCGAACTACTCTGAGAGAGAACTCTCGAACTAGAAGGATTTACGTTACTCCACTTCGCAGCTTCGGGCAATCGTCAAGACCTTTCACTTAGCCAGCTAGGTCGGCAATATATCTATCGTGTTTCACAAGGGGACACCGTGTGAAACAACCCTGCTTGCGTGCCTGAATCGTCTGCTTCAGCTAAAAACTCAACTCGAAAACTGTGCAACTTGGTGCATCACATAGATGGGTAGCATGAACGGTGTTCATGCTGATGGAAAGCACAAATTGGCTTTATCGGCGCTGCCGGTACTGTCTCCTGGTCAGTTTCGAGGTCAACTGGCACCAATGTGGCTCCAGCCACCGCGCCTTTCTACGGCGACAAGCTGCCGACTCCAACTGTCGTTGTTGTAACGATCGTAGCACGTAGAGCAGCACGTCACTAGCGGACGCCAATACGCACTGACTGACTGCACGTCGTCATTGTTGATAGCCGTGTACAATAAAGGGTTGTTGGAGGCATGTTGTTTACTTTGCATTATATATATATATATATATGTATATGTATATATATATATATATATATATATATATATATATATATTTATATATATATATATATATACATATATATATGTATATATATATATATATATATATATATATATATATATATATATATATATATATATACATATAATTTGCAGCACTTGGCACAGGAAGCAATTTCCCATGTCGCACTACCACCGCCCTGCACCAAGTGCATTCACTCATACTGTCTTGAGCGAAGAACTCAAACCACATCGGGTTTGCAAACAGCAGTCACGTGTCAGTCAGTATATGCCCCTACGGGACAATTCGTTGCCGGGTATTGCCGTCCACGGCTTCCGTCTGAAGATCTGTGCTCGCGAGAAGTTTCATGAAATCTCGGCAGAGTGTATGTGTAAACTTTGTGGCTGCCCGTGTGATCTATATTACCTTCAGCGTTGTGAAAGAGCAATTCCGCTGTCTCAACTCTGGAAATGCGATGTCTATGATGTATATTCGTAAACCAATAATTGGTTAATTAAACTATTATATATATATATAAATATTTTTTTTATACGCCTCAATTTAGTGAGAATATATATATATATATATATATATATATATATATATATATATTACCAAATTGAACATTGCGCGCCATCTTGAGCTTGCGTAGAAGAACTTGCACCAGACGGAGCCTATAGCGGGATAGGCGTTGTTGTTTATGGTATTGTATAATGCGAACATTTGCTAGGATTCTAGCAGTGTCAGTTGTAGCCGACGCTTGGACGGATTATAGACCGCTTAAAACAAATCGGGTAGTTTGGCAGGGGGACCCGAAAAGGAAATAACGAATCTACTTTTTAGCCTGATTTAAAGGTAGTTTTTGTTGTTAATTATGCGGGATCTTGTTAGATGATGGTCCTCCTTCCACGTTTCTGTATTACCTACCTCTCGGCTAGAGAAAGCCCATATACGAGCATCGTAGCTAGAGAAAGCCCATCGTAAGCATACGAGGGCGGATCGGCAAGTTATAGTACTTTGATATGAAAATTTAACCGCAACCACCGAGGTCTTCCGGTTCGAATTTTGAGGAGCCGAGTATGGATGAGCAACAAATCTGCGCGCAGATCTGTGTTTAAAACAAAATCATGTGTTCTAAAGTGGTGGAATTCTTGTGAACTGCTTATGGTGATCATGTAGAGTCCCCGAGACACTATGTTGGCGTTGTACCGTCGACTTCGCAACGAACGAAGTTGTCGTTCGACAAGGCTCTCGACATCAATAACAGACGAAAACATTAAAATCATTGTGATATATTACTAAACAATCGCCTAACTACTATCAAAGAGATAGCTAGAGAATTTGGTATGCATTGTGGGTTAGTTGTAACAGTTTATTTTATGCGTCAGAAGACTGGCAGTAAATATTGTTAAAAAATATCGAAGTTCCAGCAATGGACGCCCGTCGAGAAATGTCTGACCTTGGATTGCTTCAGAGAGTGATTACAAGAGGCGGGTCATAGGTATATAGTTGCGACATCGAGACCAAAACTCAATAAATTCAGAGATAGTAGGGTGAACTTTAGGAAGGGGTACGCCTCTGAAAAGGCTACTATGTTTATCCACGTGAGCTCAAAAAGCTGTAAATTTTTTGCTAAGTGTCCTCATTCGTTGTTTTTACTTTATTAATTCTACCATAATTTGATGATTTAAGGTAAAAATAGAGTAACATTTTATTTTTAGTTTGCCAGACAAAGTGGCGTTCGTTCTTGAATCGTATTGTTACCTGTGAAAAACAACAATGTGAAACGTGGAAGATCCTGGTGACCCCTGGCCAAACTCCTGAATTCTTCACATTACACCGTGGGACTATCACCTATTCAAATGTCTGCAGAACACTATACAAAGGAAAACTGATATTTTATGCGCCAGAAGACTGGCAGCAAATATTGTTTTAAAAAATGTCGAAGTTCCAGCAATAGACGCCAGTCGAGAAAAGTCTGACCCTGGATTGCTTCCGAGAGTGATTACAAGAGACGGGTCATAGGTATATACTTACGACATCGAGACCAAAGCCCAATCCTCGAGAGAGATCATTAAATAAAATCAGAGATAGTAGAGTGAACTTTTAGATGTGTTTCTTGTTTGCTACGCCTCTGAAAAAAACTACGTTTTTTTATCCACGTGAGCACAAAAAGCTGTACATTTTTTGAGAGTTTTGTTAAGTGTTCTCATTCGTTGTTTTTACTATATTAGTTCTATCATAATTTGAATGATTTAAGGCAAAAATAAAGCAAAATAATCTTTTTAGTTTGCCAGACAAAATGGCGTTCGTTCTTGGATCGTATTGTTACCTGTGAAAAACAATAATGTGAAACGTGGAAGATCCTGGTGGCCCCTGGCCAAACTCCCAAATTCTTCACATTACACTGTGGGACTATCACCTATTCAAATGCCTGCAGAACACTATACAAAGGAAGAAATGTAATTCATTAGAAGCAGTAAACACACATGTGTATATGAGATGCAGAAACCAGAATGATTTGCCATGGGAATCGATAGTCAGGCCCAGAGATGAAGGAGGGTTGTGGCTATCAATGGGGAGTTATCTTCGAATGCATAATATCAACTAACTCGTTCAAACTGTTAGATTGATTTTAAAGTTAAACGGTTACTTTCTGTCATCTTCTGTCCAACATTTTATATATATATATAAATATATATAAAAGTATATGCCTAAGTAATACCACCAATATATATACATATATATATATATATATATATATATATATATAAATATATTGGTGGTATTAATTAAACAAATAGATTAAGTATAATAGATTTCACTACTAGTATCACTTTAGTTTCGACAGGCTGTGCAAGTCGTTGCGTTGTCGTGTGCACATCGGGCTTTTTGAAAGCCTATTTGTGGCGTGAACATTAGACTTTTAAATGCGTGTCATATTCGTTAAAAGAGAAGTACAACGTTTCGACGAAGTTCCGAGAGGGACTGATTAGTTCATAATATAAATAATTATCCCAAATTAGGTAATTATTAAAATGAGTAATATATTATCTTATTACATAAGCATTTTTTCATGATTACTTGAAGACTTGGGTTTCACTAAATTATATATATATAGATATATAAGGAATATTCAAAACAACAAATTACTCCAATTTCATGTTAATTTTTTGTGTCAGTTGATCTCTTTAACGTTGTGAACGTTCTCTTTCTCGCTTTCTATTTGTATAACTACGTTGTTGTATCTCTACACAGCTTGACCAGACAACCGAGCCAGTGGAAGGGGAAGGGGAGCAAGAATTAGAAAAGGGGGGAGAGGGGGCATAGAGGCAGAAAATTAACCGGCATGTGATATGTATGTTGCGATGCGCACCCTGGTGGTGTCGGCTCCCGATGAGGTCGGGTGGCAGAGAAGTCTTGACGTGAACGACGTGAGACGTCGTAGGCTGCGGCAGTGTAACCGCTTCAGCGGTGGTTGGCCGTTATGTTTGAGTTGTTTATTTTCTCAATAAACCTTACGTTGTTGAAAGCCATTCAGTTGTACTCTGTGTGTATAAATAATATATATATATATATATATATATATATGTATATATATATATATATACTTTTTTTTTGCCAGTAAACGTTCATCCAACCTAAGACTTAATATTAAGTAGAAGTTTGTAACTAAATAATAACGCTGGTTATAATTCTGGCAATCCGACTCCTTATGTAATGAACTTAAATGCTGGGTCTGCATAAAAGCTTCAGCCGTATTTGTATCCTGCAGAACAGCAATTTGCATTTGGGTTTATTTTTTGTCGTTAAATTGGCCGCTAATCAATTCGCCAATAAGATTGAAAGCTGACGTGTCTATATCCATTCATCAATAAGCTTTAAGGTTACGGCTTTTGGGATACAAATAAACTTTCTAGTATTACATCTAGAGGTCCAGTGGGAACTGACGCCCAGGTCAATGACTAAGTGAAGGAAGCACATAGTGTGACCCAATCGAAATCCATTCTGAGATTATTACATGAATTCAAACAATTCTTCTTATTTGCTTTTTCTCTTTATTATATTTTATTTATTATTATCAAGATTACAGCCGTTTCATTTAAGGTATGGCGTCGTCAGCCATTAAGACAGATGATAGTAAAATACAAGCCGTTTTCTTTGCTATATATGTAGCATTCCATAGCTTCGATGTTGATGCGTATGACCGATTTTAAGATGCGCGACTATTCCTGGCATTACACTGTGCTCCAAGAAGATGGGAAACCGATAAGCGCATTGCTGCAAAGAGAGCTGTCTTAGAAACGCGCAATAACCTTTCATTGTCCAGAGACTTCGCTCCGTCACTGATTACCGACCAAGATGTAACTAGAGACGCGAAGTATAACTTCAAGACGAGAAGAAAAGTCGAGATACTGCGGAACGCTTGAATCCAACCTTATGTTTGGCTCCACGGTAGCGGACCGATACGGGGCTTCACTTGGAACTTCGTCGAAACTTTGTTACCTTATATGAAAATCACACCACTAGCATCGTATGGTACCTGTGGAGCCCGGTAGCGTAGTGGCATACGTCTGCGCCTCGCGACCGGAGGAGACACATAGGTGCGCGGGTTCGAGCCCCACCGTTGCACATTTGTATTTATAGGGGTCCGTCTATGAAGCAATGCGAAAAGCAGTCCCATGGACGTTAAATCTTGGCTGAGAGTCAGCCCCGAAAGAATCGTATGGTATCCAGCTGATCTGGAGATATGAAGCAAACCAGCGCAAATTGGAGCATTCTAAATTGAGTCAAAGTTGTTTGTTCAAGTTTCTTAAAAGAAGACTTGGCAGACACGCACATCAACTCAAAAATGCCTCGTACATTTGCTGACAGAGCCCCTATTAAAATACACCCTGTTTGGAAAAGTGCAAGTGCAAACATTGTGAATGTGATACATATAGTAAAATCGCTCTATGAGTATTCCCGCTGGAGCTGGGAGATCGACACGGATTCAGTACAGCCGCTGAGTTGATACAGGGGGCTTATGGGACATGGACCGCCACAACAACGACATACGCAGTGGTCTCTGGCACTTCATGAAATTTAGCACATCGACATAGTAAATGATGAAATCGACGAACACTGTAGCAAGTGGCAAGATGTCGTCATGGACGGAGAAACTCTTTCCGAGCCTAGTTTGTTAGGCATAGATGGCGATATTAAAATTCTCTAGGAACTTCTTAGAACCGACTCGTTCTTAAAACCGGCTCGTTCTTAAAACCGGCTCGTTCTTAGAACCGACTCGTTCTTAGAACCGACTCGTTCTTAAAACCGGCTAGTTCTTAGAACCGACTTGTTCTTAGAACCGACTCGTTCTTAAAACCGGCTCGTTCTTAAAACCGGCTCGTTCTTAGAACCGACTCGTTCTTAGAACCGACTCGTTCTTAAAACCGGCTCGTTCTTAAAACCGGCTCGTTCTTAGAACCGACTCGTTCTTAGAACCGACTCGTTCTTAAAGCCGGCTCGTTCTTAAAACCGGCTCGTTCTTAAAACCGGCTCGTTCTTAAAACCGGCTCGTTCTTAGAACCGACTCGTTCTTAAAACCGGCTCGTTCTTAGAACCGGCTCGTTCTTAAAACCGGCTCGTTCTTAAAACCGGCTCGTTCTTAAAACCGGCTCGTTCTTAGAACCGACTCGTTCTTAGAACCGACTCGTTCTTAAAACCGGCTCGTTCTTAGAACCGACTCGTTCTTAGAACCGACTCGTTCTTAAAACCGGCTCGTTCTTAAAACCGACTCGTTCTTAGAACCGACTCGTTCTTAAAACCGGCTCGTTCTTAAAACCGGCTCGTTCTTAGAACCGACTCGTTCTTAGAACCGACTCGTTCTTAAAACCGGCTCGTTCTTAAAACCGGCTCGTTCTTAAAACCGGCTCGTTCTTAAAACTGGCTCGTTCTTAGAACCGACTCGTTCTTAAAACCGGCTCGTTCTTAGAACCGGCTCGTTCTTAAAACCGGCTCGTTCTTAAAACCGGCTCGTTCTTAAAACCGGCTCGTTCTTAGAACCGACTCGTTCTTAGAACCGGCTTGTTCTTAAAACCGGCTCGTTCTTACAACTGGCTTGTCCTAAAAACCGACTCGTTCTAAGAACCAGCTCGTTCCTTAAACCGGCTCGTTCTTACAACCGACTTGTTTTATGAACCGGCTCGTTTTTAGAACCAGCTCGTTCTTTAAACCGGCTCGTTCTTAGAACCGGCTCGTTCTTAGAACCGGCTTGTCCTAAGAACCGGCTTGTCCTAAGAACCGGCTCGTTCTCACAACCAGCTTGTTCTAAGAACCAGCTCGTTCTTAAAACCGGCTCGTTCTAAGAACCAGCTTGTTCTAAGAACCGGCTTGTTCTTAGAACCAGCTTGTTTTAAGAACCGGCTTTTTAGAAACTTGGTGTTAGAACCAGCTTGTTCTTAGAACTAGCCCGTTCTTAGAACCGGCTCGTTCTTAGTACCGGCTCGTTCTTAAAACCAGCAAGTTCTTAGAACCAGCTCGTTCTTAGAACCAGCTCGTTCTTAGAACCAGCAAGTTCTTAGAACCAGCTCGTTCCTAAAACCGACTCGTTCTTAGAACCGACTCGTTCTTAAAACCGGCTCGTTCTTAAAACCGGCTCGTTCTTAGAACCGACTCGTTTTTAGAACCGACTCGTTCTTAAAACCGGCTCGTTCTTAGAACCGGCTCGTTCTAAGAACCGACTCGTTCTTAGAACCGACTCGTTCTTAAAACCGGCTCGTTCTTAAAACCGGCTTGTTCTTACAACTGGCTTGTCCTAAAAACCGACTCGTTCTAAGAACCAGCTCGTTCCTTAAACCGGCTCGTTCTTACAACCGACTTGTTTTATGAACCGGCTCGTTTTTAGAACCAGCTCGTTCTTAAAACCGGCTCGTTCTTAGAACCGGCTCGTTCTTAGAACCGGCTTGTACTAAGAACCGGCTTGTCCTAAGAACCGGCTCGTTCTCACAACCAGCTTGTTCTAAGAACCAGCTCGTTCTTAAAACCGGCTCGTTCTAAGAACCAGCTCGTTCTAAGAACCGGCTTGTTCTTAGAACCAGCTTGTTTTAAAAACCGGCTTTTTAGAAACTTGGTGTTAGAACCAGCTTGTTCTTAGAACTAGCCCGTTCTTAGAACCGGCTCGTTCTTAGTACCGGCTCGTTCTTAGTACCGGCTCGTTCTTAAAACCAGCAAGTTCTTAGAACCAGCTCGTTCTTAGAAGCAGCTCGTTCTTAGAACCAGCTCGTTCTTAGAACCAGCTCGTTCCTAAAACCGACTCGTTCTTAGAACCGACTCGTTCTTAAAACCGGCTCGTTCTTAAAACCGGCTCGTTCTTAAAACCGGCTCGTTCTTAGAACCGACTCGTTCTTAGAACCGACTCGTTCTTAAAACCGGCTCGTTCTTAAAACCGGCTCGTTCTTAGAACCGACTCGTTCTTAGAACCGACTCGTTCTTAGAACCGACTCGTTCTTAAAACCGGCTCGTTCTTAAAACCGGCTCGTTCTTAAAACCGGCTCGTTCTTAAAACCGGCTCGTTCTTAGAACCGACTCGTTCTTAAAACCGGCTCGTTCTTAAAACCGGCTCGTTCTTAAAACCGGCTCGTTCTTAAAACCGGCTCGTTCTTAGAACCGATTCGTTCTTAAAACCGGCTCGTTCTTAGAACCGACTCGTTCTTAAAACCGGCTCGTTCTTAAAACCGGCTCGTTCTTAAAACCGGCTCGTTCTTAGAACCGGCTCGTTCTTAAAACCGGCTCGTTCTTAGAACCGACTCGTTCTTAAAACCGGCTCGTTCTTAGAACCGACTCGTTCTTAGAACCGACTCGTTCTTAAAACCGGCTCGTTCTTAAAACCGGCTCGTTCTTAGAACCGACTCGTTCTTAAAACCGGCTCGTTCTTAAAACCGGCTCGTTCTTAGAACCGACTCGTTCTTAGAACCGACTCGTTCTTAAAACCGGCTCGTTCTTAAAACCGGCTCGTTCTTAAAACCGGCTCGTTCTTAAAACCGGCTCGTTCTTAAAACCGGCTCGTTCTTAGAACCGGCTCGTTCTTAGAACCGGCTCGTTCTTAAAACCGGCTCGTTCTTAAAACCGGCTCGTTCTTAAAACCGGCTCGTTCTTAAAACCGGCTCGTTCTTAGAACCGACTCGTTCTTAGAACCGGCTCGTTCTTAAAACCGGCTCGTTCTTACAACTGGCTTGTCCTAAAAGCCGACTCGTTCTAAGAACCAGCTCGTTCCTTAAACCGGCTCGTTCTTACCACCGACTTGTTTTATGAACCGGCTCGTTTTTAGAACTAGCTCGTTCTTAAAACCGGCTCGTTCTTAGAACCGGCTTGTCCTAAGAACCGGCTTGTTCTCACAACCAGCTTGTTCTAAGAACCAGCTCGTTCTTAAAACCGGCTCGTTCTAAGAACCAGCTTGTTCTAAGAACCGGCTCGTTCTCACAACCAGCTTGTTCTAAGAACTAGCTCGTTCTTAAAACCGGCTCGTTCTAAGAACCAGCTTGTTCTAAGAACCGGCTCGTTCTTAGAACCAGCTTGTTTTAAGAACCGGCTTTTTAGAAGCTTGTTGTTAGAACCAGCTTGTTCTTAGAACTAGCCCGTTCTTAGAACCGGCTCGTTCTTAGTACCGGCTCGTTCTTAGTACCGGCTCGTTCTTAGAACCAGCTCGTTCTTAGAACCAGCAAGTTCTCAGAACCAGCTCGTTCCTAGAACCGACTCGTTCTTAGAACCGACTCGTTCTTAAAACCGGCTCGTTCTTAGAACCGACTCGTTTTTAGAACCGACTCGTTCTTAAAACCGGCTCGTTCTTAGAACCGGCTCGTTCTTAGAACCGACTCGTTCTTAGAACCGACTCGTTCTTAAAACCGGCTCGTTCTTAAAACCGGCTCGTTCTTAGAACCGACTCGTTCTTAGAACCGACTCGTTCTTAAAACCGGCTTGTTCTTAGAACCGACTCGTTCTTAGAACCGACTCGTTCTTAAAATAGGCTCGTTCTTAAAACCGGCTCGTTCTTAAAACCGACTCGTTCTTAGAACCGACTCGTTCTTAGAACCGACTCGTTCTTACAACCGGCTCGTTCTTAAAACCGGCTCGTTCTTAGAACCGACTCGTTCTTAGAACCGACTCGTTCTTAAAACCGGCTCGTTCTTAAAACCGGCTCGTTCTTAAAACCGGCTCGTTCTTAAAACCGGCTCGTTCTTAGAACCGACTCGTTCTTAAAACCGGCTCGTTCTTAGAACCGGCTCGTTCTTAAAACCGGCTCGTTCTTAAAACCGGCTCGTTCTTAGAACCGACTCCTTCTTAAAACCGGCTCGTTCTTAAAACCGGCTCGTTCTTAAAACCGGCTCGTTCTTAAAACCGGCTCGTTCTTAGAACCGACTCCTTCTAAAAACCGGCTCGTTCTTAAAACCGGCTCGTTCTTAAAACCGGCTCGTTCTTAGAACCGACTCGTTCTTAGAACCGGCTCGTTCTTAAAACCGGCTCGTTCTTACAACTGGCTTGTCCTAAAAACCGACTCGTTCTAAGAACCAGCTCGTTCCTTAAACCGGCTCGTTCTTACAACTGACTTGTTCTATGAACCGGCTCGTTTTTAGAACCAGCTCGTTCTTAAAACCGGCTCGTTCTTAGAACCGGCTTGTCCTAAGAACCGGCTCGTTCTCACAACCAGCTTGTTCTAAGAACCAGCTCGTTCTTAAAACCGGCTCGTTCTAAGAACCAGCTTGTTCTAAGAACCGGCTCGTTCTTAGAACCAGCTTGTTTTAAGAACCGGCTTTTTAGAAGCTTGTTGTTAGAACCAGCTTGTTCTTAGAACTAGCCCGTTCTTAGAACCGGCTCGTTCTTAAAACCAGCTCGTTCTTAGAACCAGCTCGTTCTTAGAACCAGCTCGTTCTTAGAACCAGCAAGTTCTTAGAACCAGCTCGTTCCTAAAACCGACTCGTTCTTAGAACCGACTCGTTCTTAAAACCGGCTCGTTCTTAGAACCGACTCGTTTTTAGAACCGACTCGTTCTTAAAACCGGCTCGTTCTTAGAACCGGCTCGTTCTTAAAACCGGCTCGTTCTTAGAACCGACTCGTTCTTAGAACCGGCTCGTTCTTAAAACCGGCTCGTTCTTACAACTGGCTTGTCCTAAAAGCCGACTCGTTCTAAGAACCAGCTCGTTCCTTAAACCGGTTCGTTCTTACCACCGACTTGTTTTATGAACCGGCTCGTTTTTAGAACCAGCTCGTTCTTAAAACCGGCTCGTTCTTAGAACCGGCTTGTCCTAAGAACCGGCTTGTTCTCACAACCAGCTTGTTCTAAGAACCAGCTCGTTCTTAAAACCGGCTCGTTCTAAGAACCAGCTTGTTCTAAGAACCGGCTCGTTCTCACAACCAGCTTGTTCTAAGAACTAGCTCGTTCTTAAAACCGGCTCGTTCTAAGAACCAGCTTGTTCTAAGAACCGGCTCGTTCTTAGAACCAGCTTGTTTTAAGAACCGGCTTTTTAGAAGCTTGTTGTTAGAACCAGCTTGTTCTTAGAACTAGCCCGTTCTTAGAACCGGCTCGTTCTTAGTACCGGCTCGTTCTTAGTACCGGCTCGTTCTTAGAACCAGCTCGTTCTTAGAACCAGCAAGTTCTCAGAACCAGCTCGTTCCTAGAACCGACTCGTTCTTAGAACCGACTCGTTCTTAAAACCGGCTCGTTCTTAGAACCGACTCGTTTTTAGAACCGACTCGATCTTAAAACCGGCTCGTTCTTAGAACCGGCTCGTTCTTAGAACCGACTCGTTCTTAGAACCGACTCGTTCTTAAAACCGGCTCGTTCTTAAAACCGGCTCGTTCTTAGAACCGACTCGTTCTTAGAACCGACTCGTTCTTAAAACCGGCTTGTTCTTAGAACCGACTCGTTCTTAGAACCGACTCGTTCTTAAAATAGGCTCGTTCTTAAAACCGGCTCGTTCTTAGAACCGACTCGTTCTTAGAACCGACTCGTTCTTAGAACCGACTCGTTCTTACAACCGGCTCGTTCTTAAAACCGGCTCGTTCTTAGAACCGACTCGTTCTTAGAACCGACTCGTTCTTAAAACCGGCTCGTTCTTAAAACCGGCTCGTTCTTAAAACCGGCTCGTTCTTAAAACCGGCTCGTTCTTAAAACCGGCTCGTTCTTAGAACCGACTCGTTCTTAAAACCGGCTCGTTCTTAGAACCGGCTCGTTCTTAAAACCGGCTCGTTCTTAAAACCGGCTCGTTCTTAGAACCGACTCCTTCTTAAAACCGGCTCGTTCTTAAAACCGGCTCGTTCTTAAAACCGGCTCGTTCTTAAAACCGGCTCGTTCTTAGAACCGACTCCTTCTAAAAACCGGCTCGTTCTTAAAACCGGCTCGTTCTTAAAACCGGCTCGTTCTTAGAACCGACTCGTTCTTAGAACCGGCTCGTTCTTAAAACCGGCTCGTTCTTACAACTGGCTTGTCCTAAAAACCGACTCGTTCTAAGAACCAGCTCGTTCCTTAAACCGGCTCGTTCTTACAACTGACTTGTTCTATGAACCGGCTCGTTTTTAGAACCAGCTCGTTCTTAAAACCGGCTCGTTCTTAGAACCGGCTCGTTTTTAGAACCAGCTCGTTCTTAAAACCGGCTCGTTCTTAGAACCGGCTTGTCCTAAGAACCGGCTCGTTCTCACAACCAGCTTGTTCTAAGAACCAGCTCGTTCTTAAAACCGGCTCGTTCTAAGAACCAGCTTGTTCTAAGAACCGGCTCGTTCTTAGAACCAGCTTGTTTTAAGAACCGGCTTTTTAGAAGCTTGTTGTTAGAACCAGCTTGTTCTTAGAACTAGCCCGTTCTTAGAACCGGCTCGTTCTTAAAACCAGCTCGTTCTTAGAACCAGCTCGTTCTTAGAACCAGCTCGTTCTTAGAACCAGCAAGTTCTTAGAACCAGCTCGTTCCTAAAACCGACTCGTTCTTAGAACCGACTCGTTCTTAAAACCGGCTCGTTCTTAGAACCGACTCGTTTTTAGAACCGACTCGTTCTTAAAACCGGCTCGTTCTTAGAACCGGCTCGTTCTTAGAACCGACTCGTTCTTAGAACCGACTCGTTCTTAAAACCGGCTCGTTCTTAAAACCGGCTCGTTCTTAGAACCGACTCGTTCTTAGAACCGACTCGTTCTTAAAACCGGCTCGTTCTTAAAACCGGCTCGCTCTTAAAACCGACTCGTTCTTAGAACCGACTCGTTCTTAAAACCGGCTCGTTCTTAAAACCGGCTCGTTCTTAGAACCGACTCGTTCTTAGAACCGACTCGTTCTTAAAACCGGCTCGCTCTTAAAACCGGCTCCTTCTTAGAACCGACTCGTTCTTAAAACCGGCTCGTTCTTACACCGGCTCGTTCTTAAAACCGGCTCGTTCTTAAAACCGGCTCGTTCTTAGAACCGACTCGTTCTTAGAACCGACTCGTTCTTAAAACCGGCTCGTTCTTAAAACCGGCTCGTTCTTAGAACCGACTCGTTCTTAGAACCGACTCGTTCTTAGAACCGACTCGTTCTTAAAACCGGCTCGTTCTTAAAACCGGCTCGTTCTTAGAACCGACTCGTTCTTAAACCGACTCGTTCTTAGAACCGACTCGTTCTTAGAACCGACTCGTTCTTAAAACCGGCTCGTTCTTAAAACCGGCTCGTTCTTAAAACCGGCTCGTTCTTAGAACCGACTCGTTCGTCAAACCGGCTCGTTCTTAGAACCGACTCGTTCTTAAAACCGGCTCGTTCTTAAAACCGGCTCGTTCTTAAAACCGGCTCGTTCTTAGAACCGACTCGTTCTTAGAACCGACTCGTTCTTAAAACCGGCTCGTTCTTAAAACCGGCTCGTTCTTAGAACCGGCTCGTTCTTAAAACCGGCTCGTTCTTAAAACCGGCTCGTTCTTAAAACCGGCTCGTTCTTAGAACCGACTCGTTCTTAAAACCGGCTCGTTCTTAGAACCGGCTCGTTCTTAAAACCGGCTCGTTCTTAAAACCGGCTCGTTCTTAGAACCGACTCGTTCTTAGAACCGGCTCGTTCTTAAAACCGGCTCGTTCTTACAACTGGCTTGTCCTAAAAGCCGACTCGTTCTAAGAACCAGCTCGTTCCTTAAACCGGCTCGTTCTTACCACCGACTTGTTTTATGAACCGGCTCGTTTTTAGAACCAGCTCGTTCTTAAAACCGGCTCGTTCTTAGAACCGGCTTGTCCTAAGAACCGGCTTGTTCTCACAACCAGCTTGTTCTAAGAACCAGCTCGTTCTTAAAACCGGCTCGTTCTAAGAACCAGCTTGTTCTAAGAACCGGCTCGTTCTCACAACCAGCTTGTTCTAAGAACTAGCTCGTTCTTAAAACCGGCTCGTTCTAAGAACCAGCTTGTTCTAAGAACCATCTCGTTCTTAGAACCAGCTTGTTTTAGGAAACCGGCTTTTTAGAAGCTTGTTGTTAGAACCAGCTTGTTCTTAGAACTAGCCCGTTCTTAGAACCGGCTCGTTCTTAGTACCGGCTCGTTCTTAGTACCGGCTCGTTCTTAGAACCAGCTCGTTCTTAGAACCAGCAAGTTCTCAGAACCAGCTCGTTCCTAGAACCGACTCGTTCTTAGAACCGACTCGTTCTTAAAACCGGCTCGTTCTTAGAACCGACTCGTTTTTAGAACCGACTCGTTCTTAAAACCGGCTCGTTCTTAGAACCGGCTCGTTCTTAGAACCGACTCGTTCTTAGAACCGACTCGTTCTTAAAACCGGCTCGTTCTTAAAACCGGCTCGTTCTTAGAACCGACTCGTTCTTAGAACCGACTCGTTCTTAAAACCGGCTTGTTCTTAGAACCGACTCGTTCTTAGAACCGACTCGTTCTTAAAATAGGCTCGTTCTTAAAACCGGCTCGTTCTTAAAACCGACTCGTTCTTAGAACCGACTCGTTCTTAGAACCGACTCGTTCTTACAACCGGCTCGTTCTTAAAACCGGCTCGTTCTTAGAACCGACTCGTTCTTAGAACCGACTCGTTCTTAAAACCGGCTCGTTCTTAAAACCGGCTCGTTCTTAAAACCGGCTCGTTCTTAAAACCGGCTCGTTCTTAGAACCGACTCGTTCTTAAAACCGGCTCGTTCTTAGAACCGGCTCGTTCTTAAAACCGGCTCGTTCTTAAAACCGGCTCGTTCTTAGAACCGACTCCTTCTTAAAACCGGCTCGTTCTTAAAACCGGCTCGTTCTTAAAACCGGCTCGTTCTTAAAACCGGCTCGTTCTTAGAACCGACTCCTTCTAAAAACCGGCTCGTTCTTAAAACCGGCTCGTTCTTAAAACCGGCTCGTTCTTAAAACCGGCTCGTTCTTAGAACCGACTCGTTCTTAGAACCGGCTCGTTCTTACAACTGGCTTGTCCTAAAAACCGACTCGTTCTAAGAACCAGCTCGTTCCTTAAACCGGCTCGTTCTTACAACTGACTTGTTCTATGAACCGGCTCGTTTTTAGAACCAGCTCGTTCTTAAAACCGGCTCGTTCTTAGAACCGGCTTGTCCTAAGAACCGGCTCGTTCTCACAACCAGCTTGTTCTAAGAACCAGCTCGTTCTTAAAACCGGCTCGTTCTAAGAACCAGCTTGTTCTAAGAACCGGCTCGTTCTTAGAACCAGCTTGTTTTAAGAACCGGCTTTTTAGAAGCTTGTTGTTAGAACCAGCTTGTTCTTAAAACTAGCCCGTTCTTAGAACCGGCTCGTTCTTAAAACCAGCTCGTTCTTAGAACCAGCTCGTTCTTAGAACCAGCTCGTTCTTAGAACCAGCAAGTTCTTAGAACCAGCTCGTTCCTAAAACCGACTCGTTCTTAGAACCGACTCGTTCTTAAAACCGGCTCGTTCTTAGAACCGACTCGTTTTTAGAACCGACTCGTTCTTAAAACCGGCTCGTTCTTAGAACCGGCTCGTTCTTAGAACCGACTCGTTCTTAGAACCGACTCGTTCTTAAAACCGGCTCGTTCTTAAAACCGGCTCGTTCTTAGAACCGACTCGTTCTTAAAACCGACTCGTTCTTAAAACCGGCTCGTTCTTAAAACCGGCTCGCTCTTAAAACCGACTCGTTCTTAGAACCGACTCGTTCTTAAAACCGGCTCGTTCTTAAAACCGGCTCGTTCTTAGAACCGACTCGTTCTTAGAACCGACTCGTTCTTAAAACCGGCTCGTTCTTAAAACCGGCTCCTTCTTAGAACCGACTCGTTCTTAAAACCGGCTCGTTCTTACACCGGCTCGTTCTTAAAACCGGCTCGTTCTTAAAACCGGCTCGTTCTTAGAACCGACTCGTTCTTAGAACCGACTCGTTCTTAAAACCGGCTCGTTCTTAAAACCGGCTCGTTCTTAGAACCGACTCGTTCTTAGAACCGACTCGTTCTTAAAACCGGCTCGTTCTTAAAACCGGCTCGTTCTTAGAACCGACTCGTTCTTAGAACCGACTCGTTCTTAGAACCGACTCGTTCTTAGAACCGACTCGTTCTTAAAACCGGCTCGTTCTTAAAACCGGCTCGTTCTTAAAACCGGCTCGTTCTTAGAACCGACTCGTTCGTCAAACCGGCTCGTTCTTAGAACCGACTCGTTCTTAAAACCGGCTCGTTCTTAAAACCGGCTCGTTCTTAAAACCGGCTCGTTCTTAGAACCGACTCGTTCTTAGAACCGACTCGTTCTTAAAACCGGCTCGTTCTTAAAACCGGCTCGTTCTTAGAACCGGCTCGTTCTTAAAACCGGCTCGTTCTTAAAACCGGCTCGTTCTTAAAACCGACTCGTTCTTAAAACCGGCTCGTTCTTAGAACCGGCTCGTTCTTAAAACCGGCTCGTTCTTAAAACCGGCTCGTTCTTAAAACCGGCTCGTTCTTAAAACCGGCTCGTTCTTAAAACCGGCTCGTTCTTAAAACCGACTCGTTCTTAAAACCGGCTCCTTCTTAGAACCGACTCGTTCTTAAAACCGGCTCGTTCTTACACCGGCTCGTTCTTAAAACCGGCTCGTTCTTAAAACCGGCTGGTTCTTAGAACCGACTCGTTCTTAAAACCGGCTCGTTCTTAGAACCGGCTCGTTCTTAAAACCGGCTCGTTCTTAGAACCGACTCGTTCTTAAAACCGGCTCGTTCTTAAAACCGGCTCGTTCTTAAAACCGGCTCGTTCTTAAAACCGGCTCGTTCTTAGAACCGACTCGTTCTTAGAACCGACTCGTTCTTAAAACCGGCTCGTTCTTAAACCGGCTCGTTCTTAAAACCGGCTCGTTCTTAAAACCGGCTCGTTCTTAAAACCGGCTCGTTCTTAAAACCGGCTCGTTCTTAAAACCGGCTCGTTCTTAGAACCGACTCGTTCTTAAAACCGGCTCGTTCTTAGAACCGACTCGTTCTTAAAACCGGCTCGTTCTTAAAACCGGCTCGTTCTTAAAACCGGCTCGTTCTTAGAACCGACTCGTTCTTAGAACCGGCTCGTTCTTAAAACCGGCTCGTTCTTAAAACCGGCTCGTTCTTAGAACCGACTCGTTCTTAAAACCGGCTCGTTCTTAAAACCGGCTCGTTCTTAAAACCGGCTCGTTCTTAAAACCGGCTCGTTCTTAGAAGCGACTCGTTCTTAGAACCGGCTCGTTCTTAAAACCGGCTCGTTCTTAAAACCGGCTCGTTCTTAAAACCGGCTCGTTCTTAAAACCGGCTCGTTCTTAAAACCGGCTCGTTCTTAAAACCGGCTCGTTCTTAAAACCGGCTCGTTCTTAAAACCGGCTCGTTCTTAAACCGACTCGTTCTTAAAACCGGCTCGTTCTTAAAACCGGCTCGTTCTTAAAACCGACTCGTTCTTAAAACCGGCTCGTTCTTAGAACCGGCTCGTTCTTAAAACCGGCTCGTTCTTAAAACCGGCTCGTTCTTAAAACCGGCTCGTTCTTAAAACCGACTCGTTCTTAGAACCGACTCGTTCTTAAAACCGGCTCGTTTTTAAAACCGGCTCGTTCTTAAAACCGGCTCGTTCTTAAAACCGGCTCGTTCTTAAAACCGGCTCGTTCTTATAACCGACTCGTTCTTAAAACCGGCTCGTTCTTAGAACCGACTCGTTCTTAAAACCGGCTCGTTCTTAGAACCGGCTCGTTCTTAAAACCGGCTCGTTCTTAGAACCGACTCGTTCTTAAAACCGGCTCGTTCTTAAAACCGGCTCGTTCTTAAAACCGGCTCGTTCTTAAAACCGGCTCGTTCTTAAAACCGGCTCGTTCTTAGAACCGACTCGTTCTTAGAACCGGCTCGTTCTTAAAACCGGCTCGTTCTTAGAACCGACTCGTTCTTAAAACCGGCTCGTTCTTAGAACCGGCTCGTTCTTAAAACCGGCTCGTTCTCAAAACCGGCTCGTTCTTAAAACCGGCTTGTTCTTTGAACCGACTCGTTCTTAAAACCGGCTCGTTCTTAAAACCGGCTCGTTCTTAAAACCGGCTCGTTCTTAGAACCGACTCGTTCTTAAAACCGGCTCGTTCTTACAATTGGCTTGTCCTAAAAACCGACTCGTTCTTACAACCGGCTCGTTCTTAAAACCGGCTCGTTCTTAGAACCGGCTCGTTCTTAGAACCGGCTCGTTCTTAAAACCGGCTCGTTCTTAGAACCGGCTCGTTCTTAAAACCGGCTCGTTCTTAGAACCGACTCGTTCTTAAAACCGGCTCGTTCTTACAACTGGCTTGTCCTAAAAACCGACTCGTTCTTAAAACCGGCTCGTTCTTAAAACCGGCTCGTTCTTAGAACCGGCTCGTTCTTAAAACCGGCTCGTTCTTAGAACCGGCTCGTTCTTAAAACCGGCTCGTTCTTAAAACCGGCTCATTCTTAAAACCGGCTCGTTCTTAGAACCGACTCGTTTTTAGAACCGACTCGTTCTTAAAACCGGCTCGTTCTTACAACTGGCTTGTCCTAAAAACCGACTCGTTCTAAGAACCAGCTCGTTCCTTAAACCGGCTCGTTCTTACAACCGACTTGTTTTATAAACCGGCTCGTTTTTAGAACCAGCTCGTTCTTAAAACCGGCTCGTTCTTAGAACCGGCTTGTCCTAAGAACCGGCTCGTTCTCACAACCAGCTTGTTCTAAGAACCAGCTCGTTCTTAAAACCGGCTCGTTCTAAGAACCAGCTTGTTCTAAGAACCGGCTCGTTCTTAGAACCAGCTTGTTTTAAGAACCGGCTTTTTAGAAGCTTGTTGTTAGAACCAGCTTGTTCTTAGAACTAGCTCGTTCTTAGAACCGGCTCGTTCTTAGTACCGGCTCGTTCTTAAAACCAGCAAGTTCTTAGAACCAGCTCGTTCTTAGAACCAGCAAGTTCTTAGAACCAGCTCGTTCCTAGAACCGACTCGTTCTTAGAACCGACTCGTTCTTAAAACCGGCTCGTTTTTAGAACCGGCTCGTTCTTAAAACCGGCTCGTTCTTAGAATCGAATCGTTCTTAAAACCGACTCGTTCTTAGAACCGACTCGTTCTTAAAACCGGCTCGTTCTTAGAACCGGCTCGTTCTTAGAACCGACTCGTTCTTAGAACCGACTCGTTCTTAGAACCGACTCGTTCTTAAAACCGGCTCGTTCTTAAAACCGGCTCGTTCTTAGAACCGGCTCGTTCTTAGAACCGGCTCGTTCTTAGAACCGGCTCGTTCTTAGAACCGACTCGTTTTTAAAACCGGCTCGTTCTTAAAACCGGCTCGTTCTTATAACCGACTCGTTCTTAAAACCGGCTCGTTCTTAGAACCGACTCGTTCTTAAAACCGGCTCGTTCTTAGAACCGGCTCGTTCTTAAAACCGGCTCGTTCTTAAAACCGGCTCGTTCTTAGAACCGACTCGTTCTTAAAACCGGCTCGTTCTTAAAACCGGTTCGTTCTTAAAACCGGCTCGTTCTTTGAACCGACTCGTTCTTAAAACCGGCTCGTTCTTAAAACCGGCTCGTTCTTAAAACCGGCTCGTTCTTAGAACCGACTCGTTCTTAAAACCGGCTCGTTCTTACAATTGGCTTGTCCTAAAAACCGACTTGTTCTTACAACCGGCTCGTTCTTAAAACCGGCTTGTTCTTAGAACCGGCTCGTTCTTAGAACCGGCTCGTTCTTAAAACCGGCTCGTTCTTAGAACCGGCTCGTTCTTAAAACCGGCTCGTTCTCAGAACCGACTCGTTCTTAAAACCGGCTCGTTCTTACAACTGGCTTGTCCTAAAAACCGACTCGTTCTTAAAACCGGCTCGTTCTTAAAACCGGCTCGTTCTTAAAACCGGCTCGTTCTTAGAACCGGCTCGTTCTTAAAACCGGCTCGTTCTTAAAACCGGCTCATTCTTAAAACCGGCTCGTTCTTAGAACCGACTCGTTTTTAGAACCGACTCGTTCTTAAAACCGGCTCGTTCTTACAACTGGCTTGTCCTAAAAACCGACTCGTTCTAAGAACCAGCTTGTTCCTTAAACCGGCTCGTTCTTACAACCGACTTGTTTTATGAACCGGCTCGTTTTTAGAACCAGCTCGTTCTTAAAACCGGCTCGTTCTTAGAACCGGCTTGTCCTAAGAACCGGCTCGTTCTCACAACCAGCTTGTTCTAAGAACCAGCTCGTTCTTAAAACCGGCTCGTTCTAAGAACCAGCTTGTTCTAAGAACCGGCTCGTTCTTAGAACCAGCTTGTTTTAAGAACCGGCTTTTTAGAAGCTTGTTGTTAGAACCAGCTTGTTCTTAGAACTAGCTCGTTCTTAGAACCGGCTCGTTCTTAGTACCGGCTCGTTCTTAAAACCAGCAAGTTCTTAAAACCAGCTCGTTCTTAGAACCAGCAAGTTCTTAGAACCAGCTCGTTCCTAGAACCGACTCGTTCTTAGAACCGACTCGTTCTTAAAACCGGCTCGTTCTTAGAACCGGCTCGTTCTTAAAACCGGCTCGTTCTTAGAATCGAATCGTTCTTGAAACCGACTCGTTCTTAGAACCGACTCGTTCTTAAAACCGGCTCGTTCTTAGAACCGGCTCGTTCTTAGAACCGACTCGTTCTTAGAACCGACTCGTTCTTAAAACCAGCTCGTTCTTAAAACCGGCTCGTTCTTAGAACCGACTCGTTCTTAGAACCGACTCGTTCTTAAAACCGGCTCGTTCTTAAAACCGGCTCGTTCTTAAAACCGGCTCGTTCTTAGAATCGAATCGTTCTTAAAACCGGCTCGTTCTTAGAACCGGCTCGTTCTTAAAACCGGCTCGTTCTTAAAACCGGCTCGTTCTTAGAACCGACTCGTTCTTAAAACCGGCTCGTTCTTAAAACCGGCTCGTTCTTAGAACCGACTGTTCTTAGAACCGACTCGTTCTTAAACCGGCTCGTTCTTAGAACCAGCTCGTTCTTAGAACCAGCTCGTTCTAAAAACCGGCTCGTTCTTAGAACCGACTCGTTCTTAAAACCGGCTCGTTCTTAGAACCGGCTCGTTCTTAGAACCGGCTCATTCTTAGAACCGGCTCGTTCTTAAAACCGGCTCGTTCTTAAAACCGGCTCGTTCTTAGAACCGACTCGTTCTTAAAAACCGGCTCGTTCTTAAAAACCGGCTCGTTCTTAAAACCGGCTCGTTCTTAGAACCGGCTCGTTCTTAAACCGGCTCGTTCTTAAAACCGGCTCGTTCTTAGAACCGACTCGTTCTTAAAACCAGCTCGTTCTTAGAACCGGCTCGTTCTTAGAAACCGGCTCGTTCTTAGAACCGACTCGTTCTTAAAACCGGCTCGTTCTTAAAAACCGGCTCGTTCTTAAAACCGGCTCGTTCTTAGAACCGGCTCGTTCTTAGAACCGGCTCATTTCTTTAGACCAGGCTCGTTTCTTAGAACCAGGCTCGTTCTTAAAACCGGCTCGTTCTTAGAAACCGATCGTCTTAAAACCGGCTCGTTCTTTAAACGGCTCGTTCTTAGACGGCTCGTTCTTAAACGGCTTCGGTCTAGAAACCAGATCGTTCTTTAGAACCAGCTCGTTCTAAAAACCGGCTCGTTCTTAGAACCGCTCGTTTCTTAAAAACGGTCGTTATTAGAACCGGCTCGTCTTAGAACCGCTCATTCTTTGACGGCTCGTTCTTAAAACCGGCTCGTTCTTAAAACCGGCTCGTTCTTAGAAACGGCTTGTTCTTAAAACCGGCGCGTTCTTTAGAACCGGCCTCGTTCTAAAACCGGCTCGTTCTTAGAACCGCTCGTTCTTAAAAACGTCTCTTCTTAGAACGACTCGTTCTTAAAACCAGCTCGTCTTAGAAACCGGTGTCTTAGAACAGCTCGTTCTTAGAACCGACTCGTTCTAAAAAAGCCGGCCTAGTTCTTAGAACCGACTCGTTTCTAAAACCGGATCGTTCTTTAAAAACCGGCTAGTTCTGAACCGGATCGTTCTCTTAAAACACCGGCTCGTTTTAGAACCAGCTCGTTTTTAGAACCAGACTCGTTCTAAAAAGGGCTCGTTCTTAGCAACCGATCGTTCTTAAAACAGGAGCGTTCTTAGACCGGCTCGTTCTTAGAA
>QVRM01006663.1:0-101021 GCA_003439945.1 Dermanyssus gallinae
CAAAACGAAAGAATTCCATTGTTTTGCACCGTATATGATTGACCGCATATTGTGCGCAAGTCACAGGCGGAACCTAGCATTAACGAACACAACTTAGGTGTCCACATACAATCGACGTACTATCGAACCTGTGGAACAAATGAGTGTGAAACACACGACAGTGCTTTGTAATTACATCTTATCTATGTTTGAGCATATATGCTGAACACTAAAAGACGAGAAGTAAACGCGGCTTTACTTTGAACGGGTTACCTTGTTACAGTCGCTTTCCAAAAAAAAGGCCGAGGCTCCCCTAAAAAAACATTCTCCTGTTGAGCAGAGTTCCAGCATGCCTCACACGGAAAAAATAATCGATTACCTGCTACTTAGAGGACAACGTTTACTTAGTCCACGACAAGATGATTTCACAGCAGAGCGATACAGCTAGGCAGCGACTTGAAGGTGCTCGTAACTGGTTTTTGCTCAGCGTCGAGGAACCGCTCTCTACGTGGCCTATTTTGATTCGTTCACTCAGGCGTTCGATCGCGGAAGTGAAGGATATCGGATAGAACCCTGAATAATCGAATGGATCAAGGCGTTTTTGAGCGACCGTTTCTCTCTTCTGTCAAGATACGCAACAGTCCCTTGAGCCGTGCGCCCCGCAGAATTGTCGTGGATCTTGGAGCACGCTTGAAGAGTTTTTTTTTAAAATGTATTCTAGCAACGTTGAACTCTATACGGTATAAGAATGATGTAGATATCTACCGTGTGGGGTCTTACTACCACTGTCAATTTAACGGGCTTTGCAAAATATTTGCGATGTATATATATATATATATATAATATATATATATATATATATATATATATATATATATATACTAGTATCGAACGCATGTTTGGTGCTCCTTGATTGTGCAATGATAATTTCAACTAAGATGCTGTCGGCGCGTTCAACAAGGTTTCTGCTTATATGCGTCAGAAAGACCGCCAGGGACGAGCACTATACTTGCCAATGATTGCAATCACAGAGCTAACAGTGCAATTACATGACTATTGATACATTTTGTGGTAATTTCTACTCACTTTATCGTAACCTAGATAAGCTGTGTGAAGGCGGAATTTTGCCTTTTATAATCTCGGTATTAATAGTCCTGGAGTTTTGCAACGAGCAAGAGTTCATACAGAACTGATAAACAGACTTAAATCGCTGCTTCGACACGGATACTGGAGCTATAGTAAGTTTAGCGCGACGTCCAGATGTACAGAATTAATTACCGATTTATAAATTCAATACAGTTTTTTCCTGCCTTTTTATTATAAAAAAAAATGTGAAACAACTTGTCCCTGGTTGATTCCACTTCCATTGCGCGCCGTGTTGAATGGGCGTGGATGACATTGTTCTGTGATTTCCGTCGCGTTTCGGAAAAATTCTTGCTCGGTGGTGATTACGTTGTGCTTAGTGCTAGGCTTAGCCCCAGGCAAAATA
Source organism: Dermanyssus gallinae (assembly GCA_003439945.1). Lineage (NCBI taxonomy): Eukaryota > Metazoa > Arthropoda > Arachnida > Mesostigmata > Dermanyssidae > Dermanyssus > Dermanyssus gallinae. The sequence continues at coordinate 1,469 of QVRM01006663.1, forward strand.
CTGTCCTCTCCCGATGGACCTGTTAGGCGCTCGAGTGTGCTTTCATTAGCGACCATTATTCGCCCGATGCTTTTAAACGAATCCCATCCGAAATTTTTGTAAACTAACCGTGCAACGTGCAACGATAGTGGTCCGCGAGAGTCAACAAACCGTGTGAGAGGGGCAGCTCAGACAGCTTAGTACGAGTATCGCGTGCTCTCTCTCTCGTTCAGAAGGATAAAGTACGAACTACGAAGAGAGTAGCTATCCCGCAGAGACAACCGGAAACAACATTTTGAAAAGCTCAATTGTCTCCTCACTAAATAGACTTCACTAATATTACCATGTTAACCAATAAGATCTAGTTTACTCGCTTAAGCCCCCCCCCCTAAACAATCGTGTACCGACACGATTACATCCTCGTAGGAGACCGATTGGAGTAGCAGACTGCGAACTATTTAAGCATCCCTTGATGTTCGACAGGTATCTCGTATATTGCTGAGTTCTCCAAAAATGCGAAAGTACTCTTTCCAAACCGCCCGCCGGATATGTAGATATAAGTTAACTGCAATACGCAAGATACTCCTAAGGCAGCCTGCCAAAATGCTACTCTCGTGAGATTTAAGGTGCTTCTGACAAAGCCGAAAGCTTTACCCCACATGCCCCTGCATGTGGCAAAACATGCATTCTATGAAACTTCATTTCATAACATGACACACATCGGCTCTGAGACTTTACTTTCATTTTTCTAATTTCATTCTCTATTTTAGTCTACGTGTGGTGTAGGCAAAAAACATTTAGTGGATCTACCCCTCCACTGGCTGTACTCGTAACCAGTCCGTAGTCAATCCGAAAGATCCAAATCGATGAACCGAATCTCCACTTGCAACCATCGGTTCGCAGACGGGTGCTATTTGCCAAATTCTGGTCCAACGAAAATCCCCCATTTAAGCTAGATCGTGTGTCAGCCTTTGGTCTTTGCTGCGTGTCTTTCTCAGCAAAGACCCGATGTCTAAGATCTGGTGCACCCCGGCGTATCCGGAAGACTATTTTAGCTAGCAGCGCCTTCTAATGCTGGACTAAACCAATTGAATGCAGGAATGAACTTTTGTGATATTGCTTTACAAAAATAATGTGGCACAGCACTGCCATCGAGTTACTGTTTAATGTTTCAGGTCAATATGCCTATATAAACGTAATGATAATATATGACGATTTCCATCTCTGTTGTAATCACAGTCCTGCGGTCCTACATTTCGAAATACGTTTAGCCAGTCACCATACGACCCCGGGGCGGGGCGCGCTTATATGACATTAAGCTAGTTAAACCGAGTTTCCATGCTTAAAGTCAAGGCTACCAAAAAAGATGCCTTTGTGCATTGTAGTTATTTACATGCGTTTACACAAGCGTGTATCTGCCGGACGTGGAAATGGAAAATAATGGGCATTCTGAGGACCATCGTAGTTGAAAAATGGGCAGATTAGCTAGAGCACACGAATATTTCCAGCTCAAGTTACGTGATCGTTCCAACGAGCAGTAAGTCGTTTCAAGTGTATCTATTTATGAGCCATTATATGAGCTAGCAGCACAAAAGTGCACCGAAACATCATGCATCGAAACGCGGTAGCAGACCTCTGGGGTGTCTTGCGGCCAAGCCCTTCTAAATTACCAGATCGCTCCATCATTTGTCTAACTGAAACGTATGTTTATTACAAGAAAGTGCGTACATAATTTGCATGATTCGCATGTGAAAATATTGTCTGGCAGCCCTATGTTTGCCCCTCAAGCGAGACAAACATACTTCTATGGCTTTGGCCTTTCCTCTGGATCTACGCTACCGGCTTCGAAACACGTCATATCATCTCGTAAGAGGTTCTTAAGGACGCCTCATATATGCTTTATAAATTTAGCTAAAACATTCTTCCATCGTTTCATTCTATACTTTCAGAGGAACAGACGTATCCTCGGGAAATGGAATTACGGTTAGATGCATTCACTGAGAACGACACGATGTTCATATACAACAAAATCCGGCCTAAGGACCCGCCCTTCTGGGACACCTGCACGTACATATGTTTGCACTATTAAAAATCGCCGGTTCATCGGGACCTAAATGGTCCTTGCCCTCTAGATACGATGTAAATAATTATAAAGTGCTATTAGATTGACGCCTAAGTGAGACATCATGTTAAACAGGATGCTATTGTCAAGCAAATATACAATCTTAAAACGCCTAGAGAGATACAGGCAACGACACCGCTCCCGTCCGCTCTCGTCTGATAAGCTTCCTTAGATCCGCCTAAGAGCTAGTTTGATTTATCTCGCTCCACAAAAGTCATACCACACTTGTATTGGACACACGAGGACACTTGTATTTGGTCTGCTATCTGAACTTTACGCTGCGTTTTCAACACCTTTACCCTGGAATCAGCTTACAGGCCTGAAGTTACTACTCTGGCCTGTACCCTTATGAACGAGTATATTGTTATATATATAGTTTATTTGCACCAATGGGAATATTCGATAAAAGCTTGCCTTCTCGCTCGATAAAGGGCCCCTAACTATCTCTTTCTCATAGGCCAAGTTGCTGCTGTTATACACTCACATCAGAAACTACTGCCCTACAAGCACTTTAGCAGTGGCGAGTGGCGTTCAAAAATGTTCGGTGATTGTATTGCTCTAGACTTATATGTTTGTTGTCGGTTGGTATAAAGTTGTGACCCTTTTTTCGCGACATCGAGACAATAGCTGTCGTGCTGTCACCGCTACGGCTTCTGCTGCTGCTGCTGTTGCGGTATGTGCTGTTAGTATATTAAATCAAAAGGGCGTATCCACTCAACTAACCTTGACCCAAACGGGCTGTCTCCCATAGAGGGTGTCAAGAATTATGCTGTTGCTATTGCCTATCATCCATACGTATCACTTATGTGATAAATCATTTGCCCCTCATTCCGTGCGGGCACACTTTTAAAGTGGTTCCGGCCTGGCCTAAACGAAGCGGACACGTGACAGTCACAATACACCCCCGCTAAGCACACTGGCTTAGCTAATCATAAGTGATATGTGTAACAACTACATAATGTATTCTAGAATCGCCCTGGTCCGAACTCTTTCAGGGTAGTTAGGCCAACAGTGCAGGCCGCCGAACACAGAAAAATTACGAGAATACTATAAATATTGAATTGGCAATCATATTAATAATAAGTTGATAATATTAATATCGATGTAGACGAAATATTATTGATTGCCATTCCAGCACTCCGTAGGTTACAACACACTGTTCACCGTTTCACAGCAACAAGCCATAGCAGTCTTTAAAACAAACACTTAAGCGGAAGAACCTCGCCAAGCTAAAAGTCCTATACTCCTTGTGGTACATATGCACCGCGAACACCATGCATCATCAAAACCTCTATTCTGGCCTCATCTAGCAGATGTCACCGTTACATGGCCGGCTGGCCGTGCACGCGCCAATATCTGTGTCTGTATGAAGCGTTGCCACCTCATAGACGAGGCAGCCGTCTCCGTCAGGCACGTTTCGCGCTGGCATCGATATTGAGGCCCCGTCGGCTGCGACAGCAGTACGCAGAGAGAGCAGTTCACTAGACCTTCGGACTCCATCGATTGCCGTTTGCCTGTTGAGACCGGCGTCAGAACGGCGTTACGTAGTCGAGCACTAAGCACGAAAAGCGCCTGGCGAAGCTCGTGGGGCGTGAGATGCATTGACCTGTGTACAAAGCTAACAATAACACATCGCCCTGACGGACGCCCACACCAGACCAGATAGCCATGGAAAACGGAAGTAAGAAAATGATAGTGGCCGATCAAGAAACGGCTATGGCGGTAGCCGCTGCCGTCGCCGGCAGCCTTCAACCGCTGCCTAATCGACATTTCCTATTTATTGCTATCTTGATAGCAGCACGGAGGACAACGACTCGAAGCGTTCCCCTGAGCCTTGCCATTGCCGAGGCGATCTCAGCGCTTGGGGTTGGCACTTGGCTGGCGGGACGCCACAACGAGTCCTTTCCACCTCCCCCCCCCCCCTCCTGCCCACAACACACAGGGATAAGATTCAAGCAGACGAGCGGAAAACTGCTCTGGCCCCCGGTCAGCTACTCACCCAGCCGGAAAATGGCCCATCCCCATATATGTATATATATATATATATATATATATCCCGCAGACTATACGCTGGCCGATCTCGTCATCTGCAACACACTTCCAGGGAAATCCATGTTTGTGCTACGGCGACGGCTCGCCCGCTTCTTTTCCGCAAGGCAAGGAATGCCCTGCCCTCTTTCTGTCCGTTGTCTAGCCCAACCGTCCGGACAAACCAGCGAGCGGATGGAATGTTATCCTGATAGGTCGCTAGTGCCTGGTAACACAAGCATGTCCTTTTGGCGCTCACTGCTTTCTTCCCCCCGTATAGCTCATTTGATTCTTTTCTCTTTCTTGCTTTTCTTCCATCTCATCATCTGGCCGGCCGAGATCCCTCGAGACGGCCTGCACGGCCTTTCTCAAACAAAGAGCGTCTCGTGTTGCGGCCGCAATGGCATCTCGGTCACGGGATGAGGAGAGGAGGAACGAAGGCAAACTGATGAAGGCGATACCTTACTAAGCCCCGCTGCCCCACTTCCAGGGCCCGTCCTCATCTTCGACGGGTGGGAAAACCCAGTCTTTCCTCCTCTCTCTTTTTCTATTCTGTTTTCTTTCGTCTTCCTCATGCCGTAACTAGATACACTGGTTCTCGTTTCTGACTATGTGACCTCTTGTTAGCCGGCCCAAACAGCCGGTGCTAACAGAAAACGTGTGCGACGGCACCATTCATCGTACGCCGAAATACGCAGAACGTTGTGCATAGGATACATGGGCGGCTCATTGTCGGCGGCAATAGGTTGCACTACATCGAGAACTTCTACGCCTCTACGCCAACAGACATGTACAGGCTACAGCAAACTATGCGAGACATATTCCAGCGTGCTTAGGTTAGTTAGGATAACATGTAACAGCGTTTCCAAATATCTACATGGTTCTACAGCATTACGTTGCCTAGCACGTTGAGATGCCTAGCGGATATGGTCGTCCATCTATCCACCTATCCATCTATCTATATATCTGTCTGTCTGCCTGGCTGTCGGAGGCCAGAATGAGGACAGGCGGCGATCGGAAAGTTTGGAAATTTAATCACTACTTTATGACGAAGGGGGCGTGACGGAGGACGGGAGGCACGAGAGGACGAGCGGTCGAGGGTCGCAAACCGACGGCCAAGGCGGGAACCGTGCCCCGGGGCTGCTCCGATGGCAAAAAGTCGATGGCTCCGTTTTCGCTTGCTGTCCAATAATTAGGGCACTACCGCCGGCTACCGCAAAACACCACCACCAGCAACGCTCGCTGGCAACGTGTTCAAACACCCCAGGCCACCGCCGAGGGTGGGGAAGGCTCCGACGGGGGGTGGTGGTGGGGCTGGTGGGGTAGAAGCGAGGAACGCATGACAAGCGGGGGAGATGCAAACAGAGCCTGCAAGGCTGTGGGGTACACGCGATAGACGCGCAGGTCGCCTTGTGACACACTATTCTCTCGCAACTACAACAACAGCAGCAGCAGCAAACGATTGTGCTTTCATCACGCGGCTTGATAGACAGAATAGAGAGCGTTTGTCAAAGGTCACGGCTACGACTATTGTTGTTGCTGTTGTTGCCATTATTGCCCTGTGGAATGGTAGCAAGTCAAAACGATGAACGATGCATTACTATAAGCCGCGTTCAAACGACGATTATTGAGCAGTTCTCGATGACTTTGGCGTACACGTATCGCGTATATGTAATTGTCTTGTGGCTCCAATAGAATAGTCGGGAGTTTGTCAAGAGGGGTCTGTTCCTGACTATAGTGGTATTTACATGCATTAACCCGGAAGGAATAGTGAATGCTTTCTGTGCACATGTGTGTATGTGTGTCGGTGTTTATAGACTCGACCGGCACCGCCAACGCCTGGGGGTTATAGGAGAGGACACAGCGTGAGGATGACAGGCGACATGCGAGCAACACGGTCATAGGGAGCTTACGATCAGCACAAAATGGCGTTTTTCAACACTTTACGTGTGCGGAATTATGAGTAGAAACCGCCTCACGTCAAGGTGCACGTTAGCAGAAGCTTACGTCCTTAACCAAGGTGTGCTGCATAATGCTACATACATATATCGAAGGGGAAAAAAGTATCCTGCAGCATTTTGTTGCTAGGTGTCTACTTAGTATAAAGTAAACATTGTACGAGAGCAGAAATTTGCGTCAGAAATTGTACACACATGCCGTGTAATTTTGTTTGAAGTTTACACATGCCATTATAAAAAGTAGAACCATTTTATATTGACAGTGTGTAAACATTTAAATGCATACAAAACGTATTATATATATATATATATATATATTAACCATAACGCCATGATCTCATTTTGTGAGAAAAAGCCGAGGCTATAACGTCGGGCAACAACAACTATGTATTTAATATTCGCAGAGGAGACGCCAATGCATACATTTGTACAATCGTACGTACATCTCGATATATACCCGTAGGTTTGTCGCGCCCGGTGGCGTGGTGGCATGCGTCTGTGCCTCGCGACCGGAGTAGACACATAGGTGCACGGGTTCGAGCCCCACCGTTGCACGCTTGTATTTATGGGGGTCCGTCTATGAAGCAATGCGAAAAGCAGTCCCATGGACGTTAAATCTTGACTGAGAGTCAGCTTTGAAAGGATTGTTTTATATACCCGTAGGTTTATGCTGCTACTACTGCCACTGCCGCTTAAAACGGAGATGAGAACAGCAATAAAACAGAGAAAGTGAAAAACGAAAGGGACTGTACCGTAAAGCTTGTCAATCTCTTTAGCGGCATCCGCTCCTCGGGCAAAGACAGAGGGGTAGCTTTAGGTGCATTGCTGGCATCATGCCGCCTTGCCGAATGTCGGTGATCCCGTCGCGATGCTCGTGCTACAGCGATAATACGCGCTCTGCGTACAATGGGTAAACATTCCTTCTCTACTCCATGCCCCCATTGCCTCTCACCTCTGAGACGAAGGGGCAATCCAGCAATCCTTAAATCGCAAGGCCGCAATTATGAAGTAAGGGCTATGGTCTGTTACTGGGAGTGGAGGACTATCCCAATATCAGTATTGACTGATGTACGGGGGTATTCTACCTGAGAGCCCAACGAGTAAAAAGGTATCGGACGATCTATGGGCCTAGAACTCCCAAAAATCTCGTTCGTGTGCTTTGTACGCTGAAAGTTTAGAAGAAGCGTAAGTATGCATATGTACGGGCGAAGTTCCCGCTTGTTAGCTCCATCCGATGTCTTAGATCGTAGACATGACATTTTTTAACCCTGTTTTTTCAGCAGACTTTGTACGTGTTGATATTGCGTTGACATGGATGAGGTTGTCGATCGTCGTCGTTGTCGTTGCTACACGGCTTCCGAATATTGAAACAGCGGCAATGCCAGCTAATCCTGATTGCGGGCGCTAACACGTCTTCCACTATTGGCAGTATACGAACATTCCGTTTGCTATAGGCGAACAGACTTGCCTCGACGGGCGGTTGAAAATCACCTGTGACCATGATCCACTGTGAAGCCGTTCATTGCAGTCCATTGTAGAACATAATAGACAACGCGCGGTGTGGTAAAGATTGAGGGTAGCAGACTCGGCATGTCGACGCCGCTATCTATGCGACCATCAATCGCGCTCGGCCAGGTAATTCGATCATTCTCTACTGCAGCCTACACACACAGTATATTGTTCCTTTGGGAAAGCGAGACAATTTGACACAACCAATACTCGCATGATAACACGAATCAACGTAAAGCAACGCCAATTTGATGACGAAATTACAGGTGCAAAAATTGGATCTTGTCATTCGGAGGGCACGGAGGGCTGTACAGAGTTCAAGGCTTTAGAAGACGATTTAATTAACGCTGTTAATTAATCAGTAACATCACATGTATACTAGGCCATAAACAGACACGCGCCGAAATTGATTCCAATATATATATATATATATATATATATATAATTTGATGATAAATTTACGCGTTGCAAAAATCGGATCTTGTCATTTAAAGGGCAATAACAAAGAGAACATGAACTAATGAACGTAATCACTTATCAACAGCCCGCAAGGCACAGAGTTTTGAAAATTAGCTCAACCGAGGTCAGGGACGTTATATTCGAGGCTTGGCATCAAATGCAGACCTAATAGGCAATAGGGATCTACAATCATATTTGGCTTTACCCGTTAGGCTTAACCCATGCAGGAAAACCGCACGATGCGCAATTTATCATTAAGAGACGCTGCTTGGACGGACAATTGTTGTTATTGTTCCTCATGTAATGTTTGTAAGCGTTAGTTGCCGGACAGTTAGCAGACAGTTGTTGTGTATAAAGAAGGAAACTCTAACCTTATTAAGTTAGATTTTACAAGTAGTGTACGTTCGTAACCACCGTTTGTTACAGCCCTGTGCTGTCTTTATGTCGCTGTCAGGTTTACGAGAGCGCGACTATCGTCCTACAGAGCAGTGAGGAGTCACTTAATTGGCGCACAAGGCATATTGCGGCTGCGTGACTCGAAGCACGCGAAGTATCGGCACGAGTCGGTTTTCCTAGCTGTCGGGTGCAATATATGAGCGAACATAGGCTACTTACTATCAGTGTGTAGTAAAACAACAAGCAGGTCGATTGCAGGCACCTCTAGAGCGTGTCTTACCACACCACACACAGCGGCGCGTATCATTCAAGCCATTTGCTAGCATTAATATGCATCCACAACGAATGGCACAAAACAACGTCATCTGCGCGGCTAGCCAGCATGTATTCAAAAAGAAAAGACATTGATTTGAATGCTTCTTTCATTTTCTGCGTCACTGCTGCTACTGAGCCGTGGCCTGCTGCTTGATACGAGAAAGCCTACAATCGTATACTAATACGGCTCACAATGAGCATTCAGCCATCACCAGTTGGCCAGTTCCCAATTGCGGTTTCGCAATGTCGTGTAATGGAACTTTGTACATTCAGGTTAGGGTTCGGCATCATAGGATTGTGCGCGCCACCCACTAGGCTGTGGTGTCTAACGTCAGAAGCTGTCCTTTACACCGTTGCCTGCACTGCTCCAACGGTGGCCGAACGATAGCGCTGCGAACAACTGAAGGTGGTGTGGTGGTGGTTGTGGACTAAACGCGTGATCATAGTGTTTCGCTGGAACAGCACACACGCCTAAACCCGTAGGCACACAGGGGCACCTCTAGCAGGTCTGTCTATTAAAACAGATCAGAACGGGGCAATCCCGTGCAGACAAGCGTCTCCTCCTCCTTGATCTCGATTCCGCATCGATTCGCATTGGCATAGATTAGCCCCAAAGACTCTGCTGCTCGCACCCATGAAAGAGCCACCATTACAGCTCTCGTGGCAACGTTTTCTCTACGCTTCTTCACACTACAGCTCTAATACAGTGTGTCGTCGGCCACGATGTCAGAGACGGTATTCTTCGTATACGTCAGCGGTGGCGGTAGTTATTCACCAGAAGCTCTCTGTGTCTACTCATGTGGTGGCGTTTGCAAACGGCTTTTGTCGGCTCCGCTGATGCTTCTGCATCCGTCGATACTATACCTCAGTCATCATAGCAATGCTATTCGTGCAGACGATTCGCGCGCACGCCCGCCTCACGTAGGTTTGTGTTTGTCTTTTCCTTCATTGCGCGACTTCTGTTTCATCAACGCATTCACGCGCCCTCCGCCTTCCCCAGGCCCGCCTGCCCGGAGTTCGGGGTGCGGCTTGCTCTTTTTCCTCTACCTCTTGGGGTTTTTCTTGTTCGTTGTCGTCGTCGTCTTCTTCATCCTTCCCTCTTTCTTGCAATCTTCTTCCCACTGCAAGACGCCTGCTTGCAAGCCGCATTGCAAGACCCTGCTTGCCTTGTACGGCGGTGAATTCCTCTCACATTCGATAGATACTGCATAAGTCTTGCCGTGGCGCACGCACGCACGCACACATCTCGTGGCATCTCGACGAGTGCAATCCGAAAAGCGCCCGCCACAACCCATGGGCGTATGTGATGATGGTGTATGGTGGTGGAGGTGTTGTTGTAGTTGGTGGAGATCGGGCCGCTGGCAGTGGAAGCTGGCAATGATGACGCCATGGCTGGGTGATCCTCTCGTCGGCTTCGGGTCTCTCTAATGGAAGTTTGCTGCTGTTGCCGTGGTTGGCATTCACTGCTGCTGCGGCTGATGGCGGTGCTGCGGGCGCCGTCTTCGCGCATAGTCGCCGCTCGCCGTCGACGTCAACTTCCAGAGCCGGCCCCCTTTTTGCGGCAGCCAAAATACAGGCTCAGTCTAGGTCTATCTGGCGGTCGCAGGACAAGGCCCTTCAAGACTAAGAGGGGGGCGGGGGGGGACGGAGGAGGCTAGGCTATAGGTAGATAGCCCGGATATGAGCGAGTACTGAGTGAGTCAGTCAGTGTACCCGACCCTGCCCTACACGATCCCCTACGATCTCGCTACCTCGCACGACCTCACAAACATCCGTAGGCAGCTTCTGCTGGTGGTGCTAGCGCTTCTCATGCATGGCAACCAGCACGTGGTCGTCTTCATGTCTTTCTCTCATTCGTTTGGCCTTTCCTACTGCACGTCAACGACTCGCTGAGGTGTGAGGGGGGGGGGGGGCAGTCTTTTCTGGCGATGAAATGACGGCGCTCCTCGACTGTACCGATACACTCTGACTCGGCCCCACAATGAGACTCTACCACAACGCTGGCAACTGCACTTAGATCGACAAAGAGCAGATACCCGCCGACACAAAACTGAGCCGAGGCCATGAAGACGGCCATGAGAAGAAGCACGGAGTTTACTCCGCTGACTGCCGGCTAACGGTCCCACGCAGAGCTGCGGCTGCAACAGAAGCAGCGGGAACAACGCAGACAGACCGCAGTCAAACGGGAAATTCACTCTCGACCGTAGGAATATGTCGATTCCTTGGGGGGTCACACGCTTCCCTCGTTCTCTCGCCGCCGCTTCGTTCCTCTCGCTCTCCGTATTCCTCCCTCACTCTGAAGCCGGATGTGCTAGATGTACCCCATCTGTAGCCCGCCCCCCCCCCCCCCCCCCTCCCCCGCCTTGGTGTACGAGACCCCGAAGTGTCTACGTTTTTTCTTATACAGCTAGGCGACTATAAAATAGCAACAGACAGAGAGCTGCGCCGCCGCCGACAACGACGACGATGACAACGACAACAATGTCAAGAATAACAACAATGCAGACCAAGAGTAGTGACAACGCAAACATCAACAACAATAACAACAGTAATAACAAGGACAGCAGAAAGCAGCAGAACGGACAGTAAGGGTCGCAACCAGGGAACAATAAATAACACGCCTACTGTCACAAACTAGCAAAATAGCGAAATAGGGTTATGGGACAAGGAAAAAAAAAGGATACGTAAGCATGATACCACTGCTGGTCAACGTAAAGTTCACCCTACACCGATCCAAGCAGCTAGACGATGGCTCGCCTGTGTAAAATTGGCATCGACTTACCGCAAGAGCAGTTTCAGCGAGCAAACAGTACTCGGGTGTTCTGTGTCCATCACCTGCTACTGACATGTAGACGCTCTCGCAATGTTATATATACATATAACATTTTTTTTAGACCAGCACTGCCGAGTGTACAAACGTATTGTAAATATTTAATAAATCATCACAATATTTTCAATATATATATATATATATATATATATATATTGTAAGGTTTTGCTGGAGAAACTTTACTAATTCAGGAAGATTGCATTGCTAGGACGATCTAAGTTATTGTTATGCGACTTCCTATGTATATATATATATATATATATATACTGCTCAGGAAGTCCCATGATTATAACTGCAATCTTTCTGACTTTGTGCATTTATATATATATACTGCTCAGGAAGTCCCATGAACATTATTGCGATCGTCCTAGCATTGCAATCTTTCTGACTTAGTGAATTTTCTGTAGGAAAAGCCTTACATACTACACGACTGAGTGTTGATTCAACAGCTCGAAGACAACGCGCATAGGACATCCACACGCCCATACGCACACCAGGACAATGGGATCATACTTCAGGCGCAAATGAACTTGATGGCGCGTGCGACTAACTATAACAGCGGTAAGATTGTGGGAGCAGTAGCAGCAACAGCTGTCGGAGCGGTGCGGATCCGGCCAGCATGACGACCACTCTACATTTGTATAACAACAATTATTTTTACAAATTGCTTCCGGTTTACAGCAAAGACGGTAGCGGTTCATTGTGGACCTATTCTACCACGGAGCGTGCTGTGGTGTTGCTGTCGTGCTTGTTGCGACTGAAACGTCCGGCAAAACAATGACAATCATAATGATCAACCGACAACAGCAGCAATGGCAACATCAACAAACACAACAGTTACAACTGCAACAATAACAACAACAACAAGAACATCAACAACAACCACCATTACTACTACTACTACTACTGCTACTTCTACTGCTGCTACTGCTATTATTTCTCGAGACGATAACAAAACAATAAATAAGCCCGGGCAAATGTACAAGCATGAGGCGACTCGTTGCGCCTATGTTCTCGTTGAAATGCTTAGTGCGGAAGCAGCAACAAACAAGTAACTGTTCATTTACCGTAGTAGTAGCAGTCGTAGTATTCGTGATATTCGAAGTACAAAAGCACTAGAGATCGTAGAGGAATATACCTGCACCGCCGTTACGAGTGGCCGTTGATAGCTAGAGTATGAATTCAATTCAATTTAAATGCACCTTTATTTTGTCAAAGCGGGGACATTATTTACATTTTACAAACCGTTACCTACATACATACGATAGTCAGTTTACTTGTGTGCCGACATTTGCACTGTTAGCGTTTTAAGTTCCCAGTGCTCTTGCCATCCGCCACGAAAACATGTTATTTACACGATCTGTATTGGCAATTTGTTTCGACGAGATGGTGTTATCGCTTCTAAGATTGTTTAACCGAATGCTAAAATAGTTCGATGTATTTGATGAGTTTATTATACGATTGAACATGCGATAATTTGTTCTGGACTGAAGTTGCCGAATAGGGCTTATCACAATAGAATGACTGTCGCACAACTTGCTATGGCCTCTGTCCTACCCTACGAGCATGGTGGACGCTGCTGTCGTATGGTGTCAGAAGGTGGAAATTGTGATGTCGACGATCATGATCATGGCCAGCAGAACGAGGGATTCTAGTATCTGCTAGTAGTACCTGCATGCACACATGCGCGGTAATGGCTAGACTAAGCGGCTAGCGATGGTCTGCTGGCGTCGCCGGAGTCGGTCGGTCAGCCAGCCACCCAGCCAGTTAGCTTTATTGCCTCAACCTATGACCGACCCCACACGCGGCCCCGACGACGACGGCGACCGCGACGGGGACGTGTGGCGAAACGACAGCGACGCCCCCGTCGAATCCGCCGTCGCTGCCAGCGTCAACGATGATAGCGCGCCCCTGGACGCCAATGTAATCATAAACCGGCAACGTAAACTGTTCCAGGTGGGCATCCAGAAGAACGGTGATGGTTTAACCGCTTCACCCCCACTCCCCTTCCCCTGCCGCCCGCCACCTCTGCTGTAGGGCAGAGCAGGTGACTTGCGTCCTTTTGCCCACTCCCACATGCCAAACCGCCCATTCAACAGATACAATCTTCGGCTTCCGCCGCGACCGCCGCCGTCACACCTCTACGGCGAATGTGGATTGGCGGTGAGGACGATAGACACGGTCGGCAAACCAGACGCCCGCTGTTGTTGTCGTCGTCGTTGTTGTTGTTGTTGTTGCTGCTTTTGTTGGTGTGGTTGTTGTTGTTCACCTGTTAGACATGCATAGCGATAATATGGTAGTAAGGACAACGGTGACGGCCACAACTACTCTAATGGTGGTATGCCAATGATGGTGGCAGTGGTGCCCTTGTACTCATAACGCGTCTGGCGTCCACAAGGACAGGAACTGCCCCGTCGTCGAGGTCAAAGGCGCCGGGGAAAGGGCGGCTGTACAAGAGCGATGATGGTCGACAAAGTGGGCAAACGCAGGGGAAGCAGAGTGGAGGGAGAAGTTGGGCAGGAAGCGCCGCCTAAAGTGGGGGGGGAAAGTCCGGCAGGTACACAGCTTGGACCGGGTTGAAAGTGAAAGCGGGGGCACGGCTTAGTGGGTGGCCCTGTATTTGCATTAAGAAGCATATAGTTGCCCGTGCACGGCATCCTCGTTCTAATCGTTTTTTTTTGGGTGAAAATCATGACCACAAGCGTGGTAACCAAGGGCGCGACGTACGCAACGAGCGCCAGGGGCGCTCCGCTGGGCGAGTCGTCGTCGGGGGCAACAAGATATACAATTTGGCTGTGCCAAATCCTATATTCTGTTGCCCCGGTTATTCTGCTGCCGGTTTGGGCAGATGTGTTCGTGAGGACGCTAGGCGCCACCAGCGCGAGCACCACTACAAACACGATTCCTTCAACCCCTCGCGACTTCAGCACCGACCGCTATCGTGATCATCATCGTTGCCATCGGCATCAGCGCCAGCGCTATTATCATCTGGAACTCGCCACAAAACGCTCGGCTCTGCGCTGTATTTCGACGACACGTGAGCCGTTGGGTGTCCGAGAATTACCAGAAACTCCGTCATGTACCCTGCGCAGCACACACAGATAAACTACATGCTATAGCGATGTAGTTTATCTCTCACTCGCGCATAGGCTACAGGCGGACACCTTTGCGCAGAGTAGAACACGGGGTTTATATCTGCGATAATTTACGTGGCTTGTGTCTAATGAAGAGACACGCGGCCGGTGGTGTGGAACACTTCAATGCATACGTACGTGTTGCTGGTTGTTCTCGGCTGTTTGTTCTATATATATATATATATATACATACATGTTATTATCGCTAATGTCCCACTGTTGCAGCGCATTTTCTTTTTCCGCTTACTCGTCAGTCGTTCACGATGCGAGTGTGTAACAACAGCACGTCGTTTCGCTTCCGTCGCAGTTTTTGCAATATTTATCTAATAAATTGCGCTATTGCGCCAGCGTGAATGTTGTTTCTTTTGCAATTGCTACTCGCTGTGTCTGTGTGTGTGAGATTCTTTTGGGGGTGAAGGCGGGCCGGGGGGCCAGGAAGGGTGGGGTGCTGTGCCCAGAGCCGAGCGCCGCCGCCGCCGCTGCCGCAGCCGCTATTTCGCTTCACGATGTCGACGTGTGTCTTGCCGCGCGCATACAGAACTCGTCGGGGTGTGGACTGCGCTGATAAGCGCCGCAGCGACGAAAGTAGTCGTCAAGGTCGAGAGTACATCTGCAGGCCCAACTTTCCTGTCAACAACGGTGACTTCAGCGCAGGGAACGAGCTTCGCTACTTCTTCATCTACCCTCTATTTCTCTCTTTCTCTTCCCCCCCTCTCTCTCTCCGTTTGTCCTCCTGCCCAGTGCCACCCTCTAACCCCCCGGATGCCCCTCTGAATTCTCTCCCCTTTCTCGATCTATCTCTCCTCATCCTGGTTAGGCTCGAAGGGCCAGCAAGGAGCTCACTCAGTACGACCACCACGACAACAACAACAACAACAACGACAACAAGAGTTGGTCGGTCGGTTCGGCGGCAAAGCGCCCCCTCCTGTCGCCGCTGCTGCCGAGCAATAATGTGTGTACGGTCTGGCTGCGTCGAGACTGGCTGCGGCATGGCCAAGAACATAGAGCCCCCCGCAACGCGGAGCTGCCCAAAAGAATGGCAATCTCTGTCAAGGCGGTGCGGTAGAGTCACTGGCGTCCGGCGTCTCCGCCACCACTACTTGTTGTTGCTGTTTTTCTTGTCGTTTCGCTTGCTTCGGAACGGCTCTCTCGCTAGCGGCTACTGAGAGTCGAGCCCCTTCGAAGCGAGCACGACGACCTCGCGCCGCCAGAACGAGACGCCCTCATCGCCCTCTGAAACGAACTTCGAACACGAACGGAACAGAACAGCAGCAGCAACAACCGCAATCGCAATAATAATAAGAATAATAATAATAATCAAAAGAAGAAGAAGAAGAAGGTCGTTCTCATCATCGTCATCAACAACGACAACAAAACCAACAATAATATCGTCAGCATCATCATTAGCATCATCGACCGACAGACTCAGCTACAAGATTGCAAGATTGACAAGAGCGCTTCGGCGAACGACCTCATTGGCGGTGCAGGAGACGCGGAGCATGAAGGGAACGGGCACACGACATCCTCCGCCATCTATGTCTATGTTGCTCATCCATCGTGCCAAAAAAAAAGGCCAGCACCGAAAAGTCGGATTGGCCTTCGTTCTGGGCGACGGCCGCCATTGTGCTCGTTTGATACAGTTGCAGCCGAGCGGGAGACAACGAGAGTGAAAGCAGGAAAGGAAAGAAAAAACAAAGAAAAAGCAGGACTGTATATGACGAAAGAGAACTAGAACGGCGAGAACAAACTTGCAGGCAGAGAGAGCTCGACGACGACGATCCACTGATTGTAATCAGTATTGGCCAGTAGTGATCCATTATTTGCCCGTATCTTATCTTTGCCTCTTCCTTTTCCTGTTCGTTCTCTTCTTCATCTTATTCTCCTTCGTCTGCTACAATATACGAAATTAATAGCAACGACGGTCGATGTCGGTCTCAGGCAGGTATACGCATGGCAACGCAGCATCGGCGGGGTGGTCCGGGGGTGCAGTGAGTGAGGTGCAGTGCACTGCGCACCACAGCAAACGGTACTCCGTTCTTTCACGTCCGTCTGTCCGTCGTTGGTGTGGGTGCTTGATTGACTCGTGAAGAATACGAAGCCGCTGTGTCTCCGGAGCCGTCAACGTGGGGGACTGCTACAAGCGGAACGGGTATCGGCGGGGGTAACGGCGGGGTTAGCGGAGGCGCGGGGCGCGGGGGGTCGTGACGGTCAAGCCACGATCCACCCACCAATCTGTTTACGTTCCACTCGCCGTAACCATCGAGTTAGCTATCTACTATGCATACACGCCACGCCTCTTATCGCATATCGAGCAAGCTTACAATCTACAGTACCACATACAGCCGTTAGCCAGCTGTTAGCAGCTAACGGCTGCATTTAGCAGACGTCCTTCGCCGCCTCCCAAAGGGCCGACTGACCGTCTCAGCTCCCTGATCTGTGTTCGACAGCAGGCAACAGCATCAACAGCAGCAGCACCCGTTTAATGCACTCGACCTTTTCCAACAAGAGGGGAATAATATTAATGTTTTTTTTTTGCCAACACGAAGAGCCTTGGCCAGATAGGCTTGGACTACTTTAGAATAACGCTCTGCCTACCCTACTAACGACAGGAGTGACATCCTTCTCTCTCTCTCTGTCTGTCTTAGGTCAGGTCATTTCAACAGCGACCGGACACAGCCGGGCGGAGCGAGAAAAGAATACTGAGCTCAGCCGACATACTGCGCTGAATCTGGCCGTCAAAACGTCGTTGTATGTAAGAGTTTGAGTCGCCCCATTTTGCCTAGACTCCCAGCTTTTTCCGTTTTGTAGATATCGCGGTACATACGGAAGGCTTTGTAGCGTGCATGGCTATAAGTCTAGCTTCATAATAATATAAATAATAATAATCGTAGAGTTGTCCCCCTTTACTAATTCTACAGTAAATACACAAAGTCATTTGACCCCAAATTATATGAGTATTACAGTTTTACCCATCGTAAAGTTGCCATAATAAGAATCATCATCATGTTCATAATAATCGTCTTTTTTTACCAGATCTACTCGTAGTCGACGAGAATGTCATACTTTAATGCCACCGGTCAGCCTTGTAACTAACAAGTCCGACCGGTTGTACCGACAAAGTTCTAGTGTGCTGGAGCAGATGAATGCGTTCCTTGAGCGTACCATAGTCATCGATACGTGTCGTCCGTATGCAATTGGTATTCTGTGCACTATCAGGGACACACGAAGAATAAAGAGGATTGTCGGTGCTGCTAATTTGAATAAGTATGACTACGATTATTTGCCTGGTTGTTTGTAATATAGGGTTGGGGTCAACTAGCAACAACGACAACAATAACAACAATAAATAAATAACAATTATGTTTATTTCACTCAAATTGAGTATAATATACATTTCGAAATGTTTCCTTATGAAGCTCTATCTTCTTCACGCTTCCAACGAGAGAAGTAGTGCAACGATTATACGACAATAACAACAACAGGAATTAAACGATCACGAAATACGATGTAGATGATACATAGTTTCGTCACAATGCCGCTTGATTCGCCGTTTCGCTGCTCGCGCACGAGGCTCTAGCCACACAACACAAGTATTGTTCCGCAGCACGTGCACATGAATGGCCATCGGCTCATGTCGCCGATGGCCGTTTTGTGCGAGACAGCGCTTAACGATGCCCTGCGGGGACACCTCAACAAGTTGGCGGAATTCATCCGTGCCAGCTGCCTATGATCTCTCGCTCTCTCTCTCTCTCTCTGACTAAATCAATGGTTGGATTATTCAACAGCTCTACGGACGTCGTCATAATCGTTATTGTCGTTGTCGGTGTTGTTGTTTATTGAAAATTCAAACTGCTTAACGCCGCGCGGCCAGCCGTTATCCCCGTATCACATTGTTGTCCATAAACTATAATGAGTGAGTTAATTCCTTAAATAGATATCACATTTGGCAATTGTCTGAAAAACATAGACCCCCAGGGCCTTGAAGAACTGGCAAACAGTACCGAACCCTGGGGGGGTAAATGTGAGGACTAGGGTTTTTTAGTGGGTAAACCCATGCCATCGGGGAGTCCCACACTACCTACGCGCTTCTACACGCCCGGACAGTGGTAACTGCGCTGGGTGTGCATAAAGCATTTTTCCCCAACCTCACAAAAAAAAAAAGACAGCTTGGCTTAAACGCAAAAAGGCGCAACCTTCATGCGCATGCAAACGTATAAACAAGTAATCTACAATGAAAAAAAAAAAAATGAAAAACATAGAACGGGGCTTGAGTTGCGTTATTACCCAACAGTTTTTGGTTTTAGTCAGTAATCAAAGTCTAAGAATAGCATAGCAGTAGTTCAAGTAGTTATAGAATCGTTTCTTTCCCGTGTCCTCAATTTATAAGGTATTATTTTGTGTTTCACAAACGCTCAATTCGTGGAGCGGTTCGTGACCTGGTGATGGTGCTACCTGAATGTGCCTTCGCTACTAAACGATGTTGTTGCTATTGATCGGCGGACAAAAGCCAGTAAAGCTTTTTATATGACAATAAAAATAATTTTATGATGTGTCATGTTACGTTAAACCACATAAAGACGCTAATTGCTAAAAGTACTGTTGCACCGTATGACTGATGATGATCAATCGAAATTTCGACGGGCCCAAGGACTTTCAAGGGCAATTAGATAAATGTGTTTCGTGCTGGTCAGCGACACAAAAGTCGCAAGGCACTAGCCTGCTTCACCGATATAGACTATATAGATATTTAATTAAACTCAAAGCAGTTCATGCTTCAATTCACTGGTGCTTGTTTAGCTTGTCTATTGCATTATTTGTATGTAATAGGATAATCACTTCGTCACCGCGGCATGCCTCGTAACCGGAAGGTCACTGAAGTGCACTCAGTGGCCTTTGTGAGGTCACTAAGTGCACTTCACGTTTAAGCGCGTAAACGTATAAACACACATACATATGAAACACATATTGGAGACGTACAACTAAAACATATCACAGATTTTTCTTGCTCTAACTTTAGTTTTGTCCCTTCTGTTAAGCGCTTTAACCGTGTTACTAATTGTGATATTATAATGACGATGATTTCAATGTTTGCTCTTGTCTTGTTTTTGTATGTAGAGCTATTTTCGCATGTATTTATTCACCGTATGATTGGTAGTAAAAGCTATAATTGGTTATAAATACTCACTGCACTTGCTGATGTTTTTTTGGTACAATGATTGTGTACGGCTTCGTACAATACAGTATATATATATATATATATATATATATAGGTTAGGCTATGCAATATATATATGTGGACCTATTGCAAGCTAAACACGAGCAAAGCCCTGCACTCAACAGCGGAATGGATGAAGGCCGCGGGGCTGGCACTCGCCCCTGAAAAAAGTGAGATCATCCTCTTAACTGGCAAGAAGAGAGTCCGACCGCTGCACATACAGGTTGCAGGGCAAACAATCCAGTTCGTGAAAGAAGCCCGCTACCTTGGGGTGACGCTGGACACGTCCATGACGGGCTTATGTCACTTAAAAAAGGCTGTGGAAAAAGCATCTAAGACGGCAAACGCTATAGCGAGGATACTTCCAAACGTACACGGACCGCGGGCTCGCACAAGAAAACTACTAATGGCAGTTGCAGAGTCTATCGCGCTCTTCGGAGCTGCCGTATGGGCCAGAACGGCTCTTAAGACCAAGAAAGCAAAACTACTCCTGCGCAAAACGCAGAGGATCGCAGCCCTTAGGGTAATACAAGGGTACAGAACGATCAGCACAAATGCGGCTCTGCTGCTTGCCGGAGACATTCCTTGGGACCTTAAGGCGTTCGAGAGACAACGGCTGTGGGACATTGGCACACCTACAGAAATCGACAAAGAACGAGAAAGAAAAGTCTCTTTAGAAGAATGGCAAGCTGAGTGGGACGCCATTCCATCCGGGGCCCCCGGAAAGAGCCTGACCAAACTGCTGCCAAACATACAGGCATGGATAGCAAGGCCGGGAGGGGATCTAACCTTCTACCTGACACAGATTCTCACGGGGCATGGAAACTTCCAATCATACCTCCACCGAATTGGAAAGGCCCCATCAGAAATATGTCTTTTCTGCGAAGATGCCCTGGAAGACGGTCCAGAACACACACTTCTTAAGTGCCAGGCATGGGAGGAGGCCAGAACCGGAGCGATAAGACACATTCGCGAGAAATGGTCCAGAGCGGGAATAACCCACCCTGAAGTTCAAGACCCTCCACGAAACTGTCTGAAATATTTTGTGGAGTACATCCTGGGTTCGGCTCAAGTATGGGAACTGGGAGCGGAAATGGCACAGGAGGTGCTAAAGACAAAGCACATAAGATGCACGGAAAGGCAGAATCCTTTTGAAGCCAGCACGGCTGAAGAAAGCGCAACTTTGAATCAAACGGGTTCGCAAGGGCTGGGACAAAGTGCGCCTGACAGGTGGGGGAACCCGTGAGCGACCCCGGCCAATTGATCCGATAGGGCACTCGCCACTTCTCCTGATGGCTCATAGCACTGTTCTATGGAGACCTGGGCCATCAGAGAGTGAAGCTTAAGGGGGGAGGTGCGTTTAGTGGGTATGAGTCTCAGCGGCGTAACATCCATCCGCTGGGGTCGAGTCCCACACAGCTCGAGATGGAAACCAAATGTTCCTACTCGTAGCAGTAGTGCGTAACTGCATTTAACCCTCCTCCACAAAAAAAAAAAATATATATATATTTATGTTATGCTTTTTCGTTTTGGACTAATAGCTGCGTGCCTAGTCGCGCCGCAATGAGTAATATCCTCTCATTTTCGTTGAAAGCATTATGAAAGCAATATATATATATATATATATATATATATATATATATATATATATATATATATATATCAAGTAAATTTGTTATTTCGTTGCCCGTGTTCGATCTTCATTTTGCCTTACGGTACAAGCTCTAAGTAAGTAGCTAATACTCCTACTTCTGCGATAGCCTACTCTACTATTACGGCCTGACTCTCGGATAATTAATTACGGATGCGGGTCAGTCAACATGCGTGGCACTTGTGAAGCGACCGCCCATCGGTGGTGATTTGTGATCTTGACACTGGCAAAATCCATAGAAGTCAACGACAACAACAACAACAACAATGACGACTGCGTTTGTTTGCTAATCGCACCAAAACCAACGAGGCCCATCCAGATCGCCACTGTTCTCTGGCAGTTGTGCTGTTTTTGTCATGACTGTCTAAAGCACGCAGAAGTTAGCAGGGGGGAGACGCCCACAAAAGCCGCCACTCTCTTCGGCGATAGCTGCGTCTGCTATTTTCGTTTTTATTTTATTTATCTTCTTCCGTGTTCTCTTTTCCACTCGGCCTTTCCCTATTTTACCCGATATATATATATATATATATATATATATATATGTATTTATATATATATATATATATATATATATATATATACAAATGCCCATTTTTCTCTCACTGTCTCCCGCTACCGCCCCAACAAGGAAGACTCTCCAGTCTTCCGTTGCCTCTTTTTCGGTATCGCGCTCTGCATCCTTACTTGTGACAAGTGTGACAACGCATTGTTGCCCCCTGGCCGTGTCAACCGCCCGGGGGAGTAGGCGAATGGACACCAACGACAAAAGCGGCTTCCTAACCGTTGGGCCGCTGCTGCTGCTGCTGTGGTTGCAGTCGCAACCTCCCAATGCAGCTCGCCCAATCGCCGTCACCTCTTCGAAGCGCTACTGTTGGCAGACCCGACGTCAACGTCTCCACGATTCTCGTTTTTCCCTTCACACACTCTGAAGATATCTGCTTCTTTTTATCTGCCTGTCTATTTATCTGTCTATTTGTCTGCAGTTGAAGCGAAAGATGAAGGGGGAGGAGGGTCGAGATCGACGACCCGAGATCGCCATTCGCGTCCGCCATAACGTAAACCACAATATCTAGCACCCTTACACTGGACGCCTCCGCTTTTGCTGCTGATGCTGGCCTGATATGGCCAGCAGGGAGTAGGCATTGACGCCATGGTCATTGTTGTTGTTGTCGTTGCTGTTGTCGACGTCGTTGTTGTTGTTGTTGTTGTTGTCGTTGCTGTTGTTGACGTCGTTGTTGTTGTTGTTGCTGTCGCCGACTGTTTGATAAAGATGTCCCGCGGCCGTAAACTGCCACATCTACCATGGTCCATCTATTCCCCATACTCCCGTTTAGTTTCGCCCCTTCGCTTGTCATGTGGCGCGGTGATGAGGATGAGGATAATAATAATAATAATAACCCTGAAGGGGCAAGAAGTTGAAGTTGTCGTCCCAACGACGCTTCTGCGACCGTTTGCCGCTTTACACCCAAGATTGCTCGTGCCTGTTGACGGGTTTCCTTCGCTTTGTCTGCTTTTCTCGACGGTTTACGACAGTTTACCTGCCCCCCTTTTATCCCCTAGGTTTTCCTTCTCTCAGTATTACCGGATATTTCTACGTATCGCCGAATTATTATTATTATTATTACTATTATTATTATCATCATGATCATCATCATCTTCATCGTTATGATCCGTTAACCATCATTACCACAATCTGGCAATATACCACAATCGTCGTCATTTGCAACGGGATAGCCGCTTGGGGTCACGCTTTACTCGCCTTCCCTCAGGCATCAATCTTGTATTCCCGTTCTGGAACTCTGTCTCTCTTTCATTCTCTCTCTTGTTTGTTCTTCCTATACCTTTGTTATCACCGTCTAGTCACCTAGCGATCCGGTAACAACCCGATCGTTTGAGTGGTAACGCGCTGCACCAAAAAGGGTCGCGCGAAGGAGGAGCAATACCAAAGGAGAGATTATAGAGTTTTGGAGACAGAACGAGATAAAATGAGGACGCTAGTGAAAGCCACCTTTATGCTTCACAGGTAAACAGGTAGGTCAGGCAGCAGACCATCGCACAAGGGAAAAGAAAAACAGACAGAGTTAGCCGTCGTCTTTGCATGCCCTGCTGTCGGGCGCAGCACCACTGCTTATTGTCGCACCGAATGGAGTAGGCCGGCGGGGCCATGATGGACGTTGTCAGCGGTGTAACGGACCGCCACTTTCCGACGTCCTTTGCTGTTGTTGTTGTTGTTGTCGTTGGTCCTGTTGTTGACACCGTTGTTGTTATTGTTGTCGAGAATGTTGTTGTTATTGCTGTTGCTTCTGTTTTTGAAACGGTTGTTGTTGTCGATGTTGTTTTTATCGCTTTTGCTGGTGTTGTTGTGGTTGTTGTTGTTGTGGCCGTTTCCATCGCTTTTGCTGCTGTTTTGGGGTTGCTGCTGCTACCACTATTGTTGTTGCTGTTTTTATCGCCTTTGTTGGTGTTGTTGCGGTTGTTGTTGCTGCTACTATTGTTGTTGTTGTTGCTGCTGCTGCTGTTGCTGTTGTTGTTGTTGTGGTGGTGGCAGTAGTGAGGTCACCCGCCGACGATAGATGACGCCCGCCGCCGACAACGGCCCAAGCGCACACTTCCACAAGTGGGCCGCCCTCTAATGTCATCAGCACGCGACTTCTCCACTCGTCGTCGTCGTCTGTAGCTTGCTGGGCCACTCGCTCGTTTGCCGTCCGGCCGGCCGTTCGCTAGCAGCAGACCAACGAAAACGACCAGAGCACCAGCCGCAGCAACCCTGACTAAGTCGTGGCAAAAGCAGCGGAAACTCGCATTGGCAAGACAATTTTTGCCGCCCTGATTGAATTATGAACATCTCTAGTACGCATAGCGTAGTGACGACTAGTAGCCAACGCCCGCCGATCTGGGATCAGACGTCCCTGTCGAGACACTTAGACACACTCTCTCTCTCTATTTATTTATCTCTTGCTCTCTCTCTTTGTCTATCTCTATCTCTTTCTCTCACAGACACACAAGCGTGCACAACAAACAAACGAGCTATGGGCGATGATTATGATGTAGCCGCCATTGCCTTCGTGGCATTCGTAGCACGGTGCTGTCGCATATCTCATGGGGACTGCAAAAACTGACACTATATACATATAAATGTATATATATATATATATATATATATATATATATATATATATATATACGTATATATTGTGTTCAGAACATTAGTTGTTCTACGGGATTTCAGGGAGTCCTGCGGGGCGGAGAGAAGGGACCCTTCGATTGATACCGCGTTTCCCCGCTGACCGTCGATCGATACGCGCTGCAGGACGAGAATATATATATATATATATATATATATATATATATATACAAATAGAAATATATTAGTTCTTCCAATCATGCTGTGAGCCAATATACACACCGGTTGCAAACGTACCACGTAGCGCCGAATTGCTTTTCTCCAATATACATTTGCGTTCATACGCAGCCTTTGGAATCACCACTACGGGTTATACCAATACTACCAGTTGGTATAACCCGTACTGTTTCGTTGGTAATGCACTATATATATATATATATATATATATATATATATGTACATATAAGGCGAGCACTGCCGAGTGTGCAAGCGTATTGTAAATGATTAATAAATCATCACAATATTTTCTATATTTATAAATATATATATATATATATATATAGAAACTGCAGTCGTTATTTCAACAAGTAGTAATCATAATGAACGCTAATTTCCTAGTAGGCAACATTCGAACAAATTATGTCCAATATGAGACTAAGTAAACAAATATGCATACTGTGCACACACACATATATGCATATGTACGTATAGAACATTATGAGCGTTATAGTGATGATATCTTGCGGGTGATGATAGGACGCGCGGACGCGTGGTTCAATTGCAGCAGCAGCAGCAGCACTGTTCGATTTGCATTTGCTAATGTGTTTGCAGAAGACACTCTAATGAAAATGCGATCGACTAGACTCTAGACTAGAGCAGCACTTGATATGTAGAACCCCTATGTATGCCCCTGGCTAGCTCCCCCGTGCCGTGATGGGAGTTTATCTTGATGCGCGTAATGCGTTGCTTGCTTTAAGGCTCTCTCACTCGCTCTCTCTCTCCCTCTCTGTCTGAGACTGTGAGAGACGAACCCCTCTGTGTCTGAGACCGTGAGAGATGAACCCCTCTGTGTCTGAGACCCTGAGAGACGAACCCCTCTGTGTTCTTCTATACTCGTTATCACCGTAGCCCCGCCTGCTCGCGTGTCCGGCTGTTCCGACGATCAAACCAACCCCCAGTACCCCTCGTCTGCACCGCCAGTCCGACAGCGCTTCGCTTCCCGCCGTTCGCTACAAGGCCGGCGATGACACTCGCTCAGTGACAGTTCGACTAAATATTTATACTACGTCAATAATTGAAGAACGCTTGACAAATGGCCATAATTAGTAGTCGTGCAGGTACAGACCAAAACGGTAACAGCTGTAATCGGTCGAATGTTGCATCTACGAGCGCAATTACAGTGTCGCCGCGCTCCCTGTGCAGGATGATGCAAAAGTAATGTATCTAAAAACTTTTTCGGGCTGACTCTCAGTCAACATTTAACGTCCGCGGGACTGCTTGCGCACTTGTGCTTCGTGAGACAGACCCCATAACTACAAATGTGCAACGGTGGGGCTTGAATCCGTGCACCTATTTGCCCCTTTGTGTCCCCTTTGGTCGCAAAGCGCACGCAAATGAGCCACGCCACCGGACTCGACTAAAAAACGGATGCATCTAAGTGCTATCTGCATGGCCACGCAGATAAGCAAATGATACACTTATTAACATATTAAAAATTAAAATTGCTTATTCAGAGAGATATAAAATATAGAAAATAGACCCACACACTTGGATACGTGCGTGTGCGCAGTTCCACAGTAGATCTATAACTGCATATGCGTGTATGCTAGTGGGGAGAAGTGCGCGTTGCTAGGACGTATACTAGTGCGAAGTTTCCAGCTATGACTTTTCCAGCTCAGCCGATAGGTTGCGAACAGATAACAGGTGGTCGAGCTAAAAACCTGACAGACTCTACAAAATAAAAGAATTAAAAACATTTTCTTTTAAGGAGGTTGTTTTTAATTCTAGACCATCCTCCGTCCCCTACGGGCTTGGATCTTAACCTGAGGTATATCTCCAATGCACTGAGGGCCGGACATGTTGAGATATCTAGGATTTTCCCAACGATATAGTTTATTATCTATTCTTAATGAGCATCGCTCAAAAAAACTTCGATCACCAATTGTAATCGAACCGGCAACACCCCGGTAGATGACAACCATGACTAGCGCACTAGTCCCCTAGACCCCGTCGCCACCAGACTCTACAAAATAAGCCTAGTCAAAACTGCACAGTGTAAACTCTGGGTAAACGGCACAACCCGCCCTATTGCATGCTCATCTACACTCCGCAGGATAGCAGCAAAGATCGCCTGCTGGAAAAATTCGTCGCAAATTGAGGAAGCAATAGGTGACCACCAGCTTGGCTTTGCTGCTAGAAGTGGAACAGAAGTGGCGATCCATGCCGCACGAGCCTATCTTGAATCTAGGTCAGAAGACATAGTCATGGTCAAACTAGATTTTCAGAATGCTTTTAACAGCGTTCGACGTGACCATCTTTTAAAAGCTGTTGTATCCCATGCGCCTGATTTATACCACTACTTTGTGCAGGCATACAGAAATCCAACTCAACTGCTATTGATGGACCACGTCATACTCTCACAGTCGGGCCTGCAGCAGGGCGACCCATTAGGGCCTCCACTGTTTTGCCTCGCCATCAAGGAGCTAATAGACTCTCTCGAGTCCCCATTTAATGTATGGTACTTAGATGATGGCGTGTTAGCCGGTGACCCTGTAACAGTGGCCCGCGATATTCAGAAAATACTGAATTTTGCAACACGCGGTTGAGGCATAACGCGGGTTATGCCTCAACCTACAAAAATGCGAAGTCTTTGTGTCGGGATCATCAATATCCGACTCCTCGATCAGACTGATAACCGACCTTCTTCCAGAATGTATCAGGACAAATAAGGCCAACCTTACCTTATTAGGCGTGCCACTTCTTGACGACGGGAAGGAAGAACAGTTATCTGGCTGGGTGGATAAGTTAAAATCCTCCTCAAGCCGCTTGGGTCTTTTGGGTGCACACAGGGGATTGTTCTTACTAAGGTCTTGCATCTCGACAGCACGGGTAAACCACCTGCTTCGTGGGATTGACCTAACGCAAGATTTAAATATTCTAGAACAATTGAACACCCACACGTTGAACTCCCTGACTTCCTTACTTAACCTAAGCTTACCAGAGACAGCCCGCAGACAAGCCCTTCTGCCAGTGGCAAAAGGAGGCCTAGGCATTCCAGACGCTGTCTTGGTCGCAGGTCCCGCGGTAGTCGCTTCAATGTCTAGTACCTGGCATAGGACGTCAAAGATACTAGACTTCCCAGCCGTCGAGCGGTTACGTTCTCTACTAGAAGATTCTAAGGAAAGTCTCTTGGCACGCACTGGAGCACCCCCTCTAGAAGAACCTACTTCCCAGGCAAGCTGGACCGCGCCGTTGGAGGATATACAACTCGCCAATCTTTTTAATTCAACAGAAGACGAGGTGGAAAAAGCACGGCTTCGAGCAGTTTCATCTAGTGGTGCTGGTGCATGGCTCAATGCCCTACCGAGTGCTCCCGTTGGAACTCTCTTAGATGACTTTGCCGTCAGGATCTGCGTTGGCCTCCGCCTTGGAGTCCCTCTAGTCGAGGAACATGTGTGCAGCTGTGGCGAAAAGGTCTCACCTCTTGGTCACCATGGCTTATCTTGCATCCGCAGTTTAGGCCGTAGGACGAGACATGCTGCGTTAAATGATACCCTAGCCCGTGCTCTAAGGTCTTCCGGCTACCCTTGTGTTCTCGAACCTGCAGGCTTGTACACAGACGGCTCTCGTCGACCTGATGGGATGACCTTAACAGCTTTTGAAGGTGGGAAGACACTTGTCTGGGACGCTACCGTGACTGACTCTTTAGCACCTTCAATGGTCAGTCACGGCGCTACCCAGGAATGCGGAAAGAAATAACTTTCGGAAGTATGCACATATTGGAGACTCTATGGACTTTCGACCTTTTGCCTTTGAGACCTTAGGGGGCCCAGGTAAAATTACTGAGGGAGTTATTACTAAGATATGCAAGTGTCTCAGATTGGCTACGGGGGACCCACGCGCTGGTGATATTTTTCGGCAAAGGCTATCATTGGATATACAACGTGGAAACGCCACGGCGGTGCTTGGCACCTTGTCCAGGTGGTCTACACCAGGCCTGGACCTAGGGCTGATGTAGTTTGTCGTCACGTTCGCTAGGGGACAATTGTTAACCCCGTTACGAGTTAAACTCTGGGTAAATGTATTAGACATCCGCAAACAGATGTATCTACATGTAAGAGCTTCGACTATTTGACAAGCGCTGTTGTACGCCATACGGGCCTGCGGTTTTTCCCACATCATAGTAATAATTAGCGTGGTGTGTTAATTGTCTATGAAAAGCCTGTATGTTGTGTCGAGAGATAAAGTCTGTAGATAATGACTAACAGTAATGGAAAGAATGGCCTCCGTGGAAGATCTCATTATTTTGAACAGTACGGATTATACCAGCCGGTAGTGCAAATACTAGTAAATTTTTGCGGCTAGTATTCGCTCGAGTTCGAACATTCTGCTTGCATGTATCTTTTTTTCTCGTATAGATGTTCTCATATATATATATATATATATATATATAGAGAGAGAGAGAGAGCGAGAGAGAGATTTGCTTCAACCAGTGAGAGTTCCGCGCTTGCTACTGTTCAGCTAGGCCGTAGCTGTTACCAACAGTAAAAGTAGTCCGTCATTTGGCAGCGTTGAACACGGCATACTGGACGCGTACTGGGACTAGCCGAGAGTTGTGGCTTCGGGCACTCAATTCGCTTTTGTCTCGTGTCGTAACTTTCCGCCGTAAAGAGCGTACGCGCCGCTACTGACTTGTACTTGGGGTACAACCCCCCACTTTACCTCTTCAGTCGCCAGGGGGGTGTGGGGGCAGGATTTGCCGTATGTTTACACCTTGTTGTTTAAATTTGGTCTGTGTCGCTGTTTCTGTTTCCTTCTTTTCTCTCTCTACCTTCTTCTCCTCCTCTCTCTTTCTCTCTCTCTCTCTCTCTCTCTTTTTTTTTATCTGCAGTTGTGGGGTGTTTCTCTCTCTTCGTGATTTAGCGTTTGACTCCTAATTTCAAAAAGTGCATTCAGTCCGAAGGGTCCGCGCGCTTGCTCCAGCTTCTTAGAGGTCCTCGTCTCCGAACTCCCTCTCTGTTTCTTTCTATTCTCTAGTTGTCTTTTTCTAGCTCGTCTGTCTGCGTGCCTGCCTGTTTCTGGTTGTCTGCATTTTGTCGCCTCAACATCACGAATGTCGACAACTTCAAACAACTGAAAGCAAAAACAGCAACTACAGCAGCGGCGGCGGTATCAACAACAACAACAACAACAGTGGCGGCGGTAGCAACAACAACAACAATAACAATAACAACAACAACAACAGCACCACCAAATTTCGACGTGAACGCATCGCCATTGTAGTGTTGCGAAATGATCGTAGGGTCGACGTTTTTTGTCGGGGCTGCACATACAAGCTCGCCGTGTTACACAGGTCCAGAGAGCTAGACAGAACCTGAGCAGACCTAGACCCGTTCCTAAGCCAAACGAACACACCAGCCGCTTTCGCTGCAGCCTGTCGGGAGCGCTGTTGGGGGGGGGGGATGAGAATATGATGATGATGACGGCAAATGCTACAGTCAAAACCATAATTGCAGTCGCACGCAGCAAATTCAGCAGTCGCCGAATTACTCGGGCGCGTCTTATTGTTGTTGTTGTTGTTGTTGTTGTCGCTGTTGTTGTTGTTGTTGTTATTAATGTCGCTGTTGTTGTTATTATAGTCGCTGTTGTTGTTATTGTTGTTGTTATTGTTATTGACGTTGTTGTTGTTATTATTGTCGCTGTTGTTGTTGTTGTTGTTGTTGCCATTGTTGTGGTTGTACGCGTCGCTCTTTAACGAACGTAAGAACGCCTTCTGCGTAGTGGCGAACCGAGTACAGCAGACTCACCACGACCACAACTACGTCATTGTCATTGTGTTCGCCGTCAACAACCACAATTAACGATCTTGGCCTCTGCCGCCCCGCTGCTGGTTGAGCATGTCCGTTAGTCCGTCTATCTGTCGGGTTTCTGTCTGTCTGCCTCACGGCCGGCCGGCCAAGTTAAATTCGAAATTCGCATAATTTAATCACGGCTCTGATAAGAGAATATAAAAGTCTTTTCCTTGCCCCTGCCCTCTCTCTTGCTCCCCCCCCCCCCCCCCCCCAACTTCGTCCATCCCCCGCGTCTCCCGCGGCAGAGAGCTTCACTTGTACACTCACACAAGATTTCACTACTTCAGTTTAATTTCGGTCACACTAAGAGAGAGACACACACAGAGAGAGAGAGAGAGAGAGAGGGGGGGGGAGAAGGAGAGATACCCACACACATGTATGCTCAAACGACTTCACCATATGCACGTTGACAACGTGGTGCACACGATGCGTGCAGCATTGCACTTGCTCACGGCGATTGCCGCCGACAGTTTACTTCGGGCGACTTCATAGTTCAGCGAAGAGAAGGACCCCAGACCCCCCCCCCCCCCTCCTTGCTCCCTTACTCCCCGCCCGGAACAGAACAGAGCAGCAGAGCAGAACTGAGAGAAAAAGTTCGCAACTGCAAATAAAAATCGATTACGCGCGCGGACTGGGTTCCTGCCACCGCGCTGCCAGCCGGATTTCTCGTACTCCGTATTCCGCTAGCCTGTCTCGGCGCCAGACGGCACGACGTTAGACTGCAGGCAGACCGCGTAGCCTAGCATACACAGGCAGCTGCTTGGACGAATCGCAGCGACCACGACGACGACGATGGCTCGTCTAACCAACCTCGCCACCAGTCATCCGGCTTTGTCACCCTCCCTATAACCCTCGAAATCGATAACTTAATAAATTAATTAAAACATTCGCTTAATTACCCGCTCCCCCGGGGTAATTAATCCCAGCTAACGAGTGCCTGGCGCTGTTTCTGCTGCTTTCGCGTAGCCCTTCGCATGGTGGCCATCGTTCGTTTTCGATATATAGAGAGCATATTTCGATGTCGACGAGCCAAGTGCTACTGCTAGTGTTAATGTTGCGGCTGCTGTCAATTCATTGTCACGTTATGAATTCGACGTTGTACCAACAGGTCAATTTAGAAAACGAAAATTTTATAAATGCATATCTAACAGGCAGCTAGCCCTCTATTTAATCTAATCGTCGGTGCTGTAATGAAACCAAAAAGTTCTTGTTGAGTAAATTTCACCTCTAAAACAAGTCGTACTCACTCTGAGAGAAAACCTAGTCCTAGGCAAATTACCGACCAGTAGAATTACACTCGACATGTACAGAACATTCAGGGAAGACCGCAACATACATTTTGCTATGTGTAACTATACAGATGAGCCTGCTTTTTGCTCACGGACATGGAAACGCGCTTTCTAAAGTAACCGACCATTAGTGTGCAGAGTAACATGGCACGGTTATCACCATTATATATGCCTCAAGGGTAAACGTTATGATATTAACGACTCTGTGTGTGTAAGTTTTGTGGTGAGTGCAACATCTGTCGATATCATCGATATCATGTTCTAATATGCTCGACATTAGACTCATACTCGTTGCAGGCGCGTGTGAACGAGATATTGTTCTAATTTTGTAGCAAACCATATGTATCATTCCAATCCTACTACCAACAACTATGGTGAATAAATATGATATATTCTCTCTCTCTCTGTATATATATATATATATATATATATATATATATATATATATTCAGATGAAAAAAGAGTCGTCAGCAATTAGGTGTCGTAGTAATTAATGGTCGTAGCCAGCAATAAAAAAAACAAAAGCAAAAAGACAAAACGTTCAAAAGGAAAGTGCTCTAACCTATATTCAACTAGGAAATAATTAGGTAATAGTAGTCGCCGTAGTGCAGTAGAAGTAGTAGGAAAAATAGCATCACATAGACTCGTAACATTAGATAAACAGTAGCCCAGGGGAAAGATGATCCTGATTCACGACCGAAACGTAGCTAATAACTCTACATCATTACATATGCACCTATAGCTTTACTACATCAGCAAAGACTTTGCCTTGCATTCGGGAGGCCTGGCTTCGAAACCCAAACCGGCCACTCTTAAATTGGTTTGCATGGTTTCTAATTTAGACAAGATAAATGCCGGGGTGGATTAAAAGTCAGCCATGACATGGAAAAAACCGTACACGGGCATTAGTTAGCCTTACGGAAAGAAAGTATATGTATATATATATATATATATATATATATATATATATATATACAAGTTTATTTAACGTTGCCTGGAACGCAATCAACCGGATCTAGACGACGGTTTGACCCACCGACCGACCGATCGACGCCAGCGGCACCCCATAAGCGCAACTCACCCCCCGTTTCCCTCCAACAACGCAGCCCCTCCGAGACTTTTGCGAGACGGAGGCGGCGAAAGCTGCCTCGCGCTGCTAAACACACCAGGGCAGGGTAGGTGTGAAGTCGTTGCGTTTACGATGATACCGCCGAGGACGACAACGACTTCGGCACGAGACGAGAGAGAGAGAAATGACCGCCAGGAGTCAGGAGAGGTTTTTCACAGTCGAAGAAAGTACGAACTGTTCATCGCGCGATTTCATTTTGATGCTGCTTCTGCTGCGGCTGGCAAAAGTTCACTTCATTTCGTCCGCCGCTCGCGGCGGTAGCGGTAGAAGAGGCATCACGTCGCGCCACCCCGCTCACTCGCAAGTCGTCATCATGCTGCGTCGTCTTCCCCAACTTTCCCAACGTGCCCGAGTGCGCTGTCCGTCCGCATGAATGCTGCACGCAAGCTGCACGCGTGGCCGCTACCCGCTTGCTGGGGGCGCACGTCGGCCTGGCGGTTGAGCTAATGAAAAGTGCAGCAACCTCCCAACTCCGCTCCGAGTCCAATCCTGCGTTTCGTCCGATCTCTACCCCTTTCGAGTCTCTCTATCTATATATCTATCTATATATTTAGCTCTATCTGTCTGTCTCTCTCTCTCTTTCTCTCGTTATTTTATCTCGCACTTTCTCTAGTTAGTTTCCCTCAAGCCTCTAAATTTTCAGCCTTTCCCTAGTAGTGACAGTAGTAGTAGTAGTAGTAGACGAGCCCTTCTAGTAAATCCCCGGCCCTATTTCGGCGTTGCATGTCGCATACCCCCGTCGACATCCCCTTGCTCTCGTGTTGTTCATCTTCTTCTTCTGCAGGCGCCAACGCCACCACCACCCCGCCTTTCTGCCGGGCGTTCTTCTGTGTTCTAGCAGTCTGTGCGTGCAAGCGGGAACGCTTTCGGGTTTCGATTTGTCGGGCCGGCGGCGTTTCGCCGTGTACCACCACCACCACCACACTGACTCGCCGCTGAGTCGATTCTTTTACGACGAAGTTCTCATAGTAAGCGCAGTAGTTGCATTTGTTCTTGGTTCTAGTGGTGGTTGTGCTGTTGTTGTTGTTGTTGTTGCTGTTACTGTTATAATAGAAGAATAAATGCACTACATGTTGCAGCGAAAGACAGAGACCCAGTCACTCAGTCAGTCAGATTAGTTGAACCCCTACCACCACCAGTAACACCGACGCATCGCCTGTTAAGGCTAGTTGAGTCGCTTCTGTTCATTCGACTGAGATCGCCATCGGACAGAGAGACAGACAAAGGCAAAGATATACAGGGGGTAAATAGAGAAAGAGATTTCACTCGTCGAATGCTCGAAGGCCCCAGAGGCCGAATGGCCGACTCCTGTTTCTCCTCTTTCCCCTTCTCCGCCTCCTCCGCGGCCTCCTCTGAGGCGCTAACAACGAACTTGCCTGTCTCATATAGTCCACAAGTAGCAACTTATTTTCGTTTTTCGCCAGTTCGCCGAGCTCGGTCGGTGGACGCTGAACTGAACGAGCGAGCTTTCGAGTCGCACTTACTCGAAGTGTTCGAAGTGAGCCCCGCAATGCCGCCACTAACGAGCAGAGTTCCACAGACACCGGCACGACAGCAGCAGCAATTTGGGCTAGAGGTGAATGGGCGACGCGCGAATCGACCCGACGCGATGCGCTTCGGGTCGAGTGCCGCCGAAAGACGACGCAGCAATTTCCCAACTTTATACGGCTGTGTCACGTTATATTGTTCGTTTTTTTATAGTAATACAGAAGGGAATTTATTCTTTCACATTAAACGACTTTTTATGTTAGCACTTTGGAGTGAACAATTGTCTCCGCGTTAACGTGTGGTTACGGGTTATCTAACCCGGGATTAGCCCAGTTCAACAATGTGCCCCGAACAGATGCTGCGTTTCCTCGTAATTGTTATTGTTCGTTATTGTTCGTTTGATATTTTATATGTTGTACTAGTGCCCACAGTCCTACGGTCTTAGATTGCAAGCTTTTCAATTTCACACAGATTATATTCAAAGTAATTATAAGCAACTCAATGTTAGTATTGAGTATTTTTTATTTCCCAATTGAGCCAGCGTCTGTCATTAAAACGTGTAAAAATAATATATATATATATATATATATATATATATATATATATATATATATGTGTCTGTAGTCCTATTTCGTACCAGAGTAAACTAAAGCGAGCCGGTAATATCGTTTGTTTAGCTGTAAGGGGATTACCCACCTTCATTACCATATACAATAACCGATAAGCATGTTTTTCTTATGTACGTACTTTCAAGTAGGCTTCTAGTAAAAATTGGAGTAGGCGTAAGTGGTAGGCTGGTATTATCGCTGGTCTTAATAGACCGTAGTAATACAACTGTCGCACGAGGCGTTTAGCAAAATTTTGTCTGGCGTGCAGCAGCCAGAGAATCACGATACAATACGTCGGCTTTGCAGGCTGCAGCCCAGTTTCGTTTCACCCTTTATTCGGTGAATGAGCGAATTGTATGTTCTATTATAAATATTTTCTTGAAGGATCGTCGCTAGACTAAACATCGATAATAGAAATATCTATTATCCATAGCCATAGAACGTTACGCAGAGCTTGAGTAATGTCGCTGACATTTACTGACAACGGCAGCGACAACAGCAAAAGCAGCAACAACAATAACAGGCGCAGAGAACCCGCGTTGTTCGCGTGAATGAATCCGTTAAGTTGAGCCGATCCCTACGTACCTCTCAAACGTTTCTAATCTAAACTACAAGTTTTCGAAGTTACAACAAAATAAGCACTAAATATCCAACATTAAGCACACTGGTCATGCGACACCTGCGATAACCTTCGGGAATAGAAATGAGTTCTATTTCGTGTTAGACGGCAGTGCCTATCATACATATATATATATATATATATATATATATATATAAATATATATATATATATATATATATACACCCTATGTTTGACATACAACATGGAAACGCCGTCATCGTTCGGAACACACTTCTGAAGTGGTCTCAGCCTAGCCTAAACGAAGCGGACACGTGAGAGTCACCATACACATCCGCTAGGCTTAGCTATCGGCTTAGCTAATCTTCCGTGATATGTATACATATATATATATATATATATATATTAAGTCGATGCAAAAGTTCCTGCCACCTTGGTATCCACTTGTCTCGGTGCCTTCGAGTCAACGTCAGCATGTGAAGGGGTTAACGCGTATAACAGAGCGGCCATTACGGCATCAGCCGATAGGCTCCTTTTTGGCGCCAAAGGCTTAGTTGCCTCTGAGGGGGCAAAGAAACGGTGATTGTAAAAGTGCAAATTCGGAGTGCCTTACTCTACGAGTTCCAAGAAGACTCCGACGCTGTTGTAGCCTGTCGAAACATCTCCACCTCCACATCCGGGAACGACTTAATTACCGAACAGACGTTCGGAAAATGGTTTTCCAAGTTTAGTGGCGGACATTTTATTTGGACGACGAGCCGCGGTCCTGTCGACGTTCTTTGCTAGAAGAGGACGCTCTGCGCTCAACGATACAATAAAAATCCAACGAGTACCACTCGAGAACTTGCCGAAGTGGTCGACCAAGCGCTCATCAAGCAAGTATTGTTAGGACGCTCAAAATTCTTGAAATAGCTCCTAAGCTCTGTCTGTGTGTGTGTGGGGGGAATCCTCACAAGCTGGGTGACCTAAACCTGCTATAGCATATGCGCGTCTGATTCACTTCTCGCAATCGTCACAGCCAAGTTTCGAAGCTTATGGATCATTTGGTTACCTGCGATGAAAAATTGGTCCTCAAATGTAAGCAGGCAAAGAATCGGGTCCGATGGCGGATGCAGCTTCCACAGTCAGCCCAAGCGAAACGTTCACTCACGGGATATTAGATGCATTGTTCACACAGAATTTCTAAGAAAGAACCAAGGGTAATCAACACGGAGCAAAACTGCCAACAATTCCGACGAGTTCAAGACAAATTGGCACAAACACGTTTACAACTCGTGAGCAGGAAATAAGTCATCCTTCACCAAGACAACGCGCCGCTTTAAACAAACATACGGTCTTGGA
Organism: Dermanyssus gallinae; assembly: GCA_003439945.1. Taxonomy (NCBI): domain Eukaryota; kingdom Metazoa; phylum Arthropoda; class Arachnida; order Mesostigmata; family Dermanyssidae; genus Dermanyssus; species Dermanyssus gallinae. The sequence goes on from QVRM01006663.1 coordinate 38,695, forward strand.
TAGGAACTTAATGAGCACCAGCATACTCTTTGAACCTTGCACGTTCAGGCTATCACTTACTCCAGTCTTTCCAGACCTATTTTATTGGACAAAAAAACAAGTCTTTTAGGACGTTCAAAATGAGGTACAACAACAATTATTTTTCAGGAAACAAGACTTGGTGGTTGATCGTTGTCAAGCTATTGTTTTTAAGAAATATAATTATTGTTAAATAAATTAATAAACTCGTATGTTTTTTGCAAATTCAAATTTCTCGCGTTAGACGACAATAGTGGTTGCATCAACCTTATATATATATATATATATATATATATATATATATATATATATGCAAATACATTTTTACATACATATAAAGTATATATATATATATATATATATATATATATATATATATACTTTATATGTATATATATCTTATACTGTTCATATATATTTTTATATTAATATAACGCTTCCAACTGAATTTAATGGGTTCCTTCGCAAAGCACTGCCGCAGCAACAGGGCCAGTCATTGATTCAACAGACACAATTAAATATATATAAACGTTTTTAAGGAAATATTTCGCTTATATATATATATATATATTAGAGAGAGAGAGAGGGGGACAAGTAAACATCTGGTCGTACTGTTAATTAATGTCTACCCTCAATCTCAAAATCAATTGTTGTCTCTTAGTAATCTGGGCGTAAGCGTCGGATTTGCAAGGCTCTGATTTTCCGCGAGACGGACCAGTGATTACTCATTGATGCAATACGTGAACAGATTATGCTTCGTACGAGCGCCTACAAAGTGGCAATTACCAGGTGTGCATGATAATCACCCTGTATGAGAGACAATGACAAACAACAACATAGCACAACCTCTCTAAGCACGGAGTACGTGCAGCGTAAAATACGCCAGAGCGACAACAACAACGTCATCAAAAGGAAGATTTTTATTTTTCTTAACCATTAATTCCAAATCTGCAATTTTTAGGAAATATCGCTTGGGAAGGAGTACGTGCGGTACGAGCATTAATATCGCCACTCTCTATGTCGGAGCCGCCATGGGCCGTAGATTTTAGCACTGTAAATAAGTACGCCCGCTCAGAAATAATGTGTAATTAGTGTTGCGACAGTAACGCAGATACCAATTGGTGTATACGCATGCTATCCCGATCAAATTCCGCTGTAGTGTCTAAGTAATGATACAATACAATAATCTTTTTCATAAAACGGAAAACGTACGCTCATTTTAATCAAAGATGTACTACCGGATGGCTAACTTGATTTTCTACGGTACGTGTTTCTCTAAAGTTCAAACTATTTACGATAGAGAGCAATTGAGGACATTCAAAGAAACAAGTGATACTAACAATGCTTATAATAGTATTAATATTGTTTTTGTGGCTATGGTTATTTTTGTTAGACGACAGCTAAATAATTAATCACAAGACTGTGGCAAACAGTCGCAACAAAATAAATCTATAACTGCCGTTCCGAAGTTCATGTCACGTAAACGTGATATGAACGTCACGGTCGCGTGAACGTTAGTAGAATTGATACTGCTTTCAATCCTACTAATGTTTTGAGGCGTTAGGTAGTAAATAAGTGATGTGCACACTATATTTAGTACCCTATTTAGTGAACAAGTATACATCATATTTTTTAAACATTTAAGTAGTGAATGAATATAAATACTAGCTGATATCTTGGAAACTCTTTCCAGTAGTCGTAGTTTTAGTAGTACCGATACTATTTTACGTCACAAATCACACGCATTCGAACGTTGAACGAGGCTCATATCTGGTCACTGATTTAGGGTGAACTACGCTACCGTTAAGTCAAACAGAGTATTTTTTTTAAAATAAACAATCCTTATCTGTTTCTGTCAGTCGCTCTGTTATTTGGTAATTTTTGTTGGTGCAGCTGCAAACGATAAGTTACAAAATGGTAACCAGAAGTCGATTTCGACAAGAACATGTTTAGCTCTATACAAGCACATATCTTCTCGATCTCGATGTAAACAAACAAACCGACTCCATGTTTCGAACGTTATCTACTCTGGATCTGACGAAGCTGACGCCACTCGACTCAATCAATATTTGCGACCCTATCATTTTATCACAATCATAGTCGAAATACGAGTATGTCTAGTCTTTGAACGCGTCTGTTTTTTTTGTGCTACTAGGTTCTACTAGAACGTTGCTGTAAGAATATGTATGGATATAAGAGACGTATGAACACAACTGAGATGAATTTTTATCAGGCGCCGTGGTATGACGTTGTCCGTATGTATGGTATGATGTTGGTGATTACACAGATGAACGCGCCATACACGAATGCCTATATGTGCGAGACTGTGCAAGAGCAAATACTGTGTGAGTAGGTGAGCAGCGGTAGGTAGATCTTTTGAGCATATCGAACATTGTGCAAACAACGCTCGTGTATGCGGCTGGCTCTGCTGTGAGTCTGCGTCTGTACGCTAGAGCATCGGATGTCAGATGAAGGCTGGACCTACCTCCGTTTTCGAGTGTGGAGAGCTCGGCTTCGTGAGACTCCGCCTGTGGCGCACCGATAGCAACAAGCAACACTGTCGCCAGAACAACAAGGCAGAGCCTCGGGACGAAGTTGAAGGAGCAGCACATCCTTAGCGTGATGTAGAGATGAGGAGGGTGACCAAATCAATGGTCGACGGATGCAGGCGACTCAGTCCTGCTGCTGCTTCTGCTGCCGCTGCTGCCTCTGCTGCGGTCGATTGATTGGGGTAGGTCGGTCGGTTGGTTGGTATCCACTTTGCGTAGGCTGTTGTTGTTGTAGCTCGATGAAGCTTTTGCTCGGCCACCTCACGGCCACGACAAGGTCTTACAATCCACGGGTCGAACGGCCGTCAAAGCGAAAGCAGCCGTAACGTCGGCGACAATCGCGGCCATAACGCAACAACACCCTGCCCCACACATTGTCACTGAGGGTTGAGGGACAGGTAGTCACAGGCAGAAACGAACAGACGGATGAAGGTTGTGGTTTTGGTGGTGGCGGCGACAAACGTTCCACTCGGGCACGGTTGTTCCGATTTGTCTTAGCGTTGGGGGGGACCGTGGACATCTGGAGCCGCCAGAAAAGAACCCCTTGAAGAGGGGCTCCGCTACGCGGCAACGGGTGGGTTCTGAAGGGGTCGCATGGGGCGGAGGTGAAGGTGGTGGTGGAAGCGGCGGTACTGGGGACTACAAGGGATTCCACGGAAGGAATGGCTCATAGAATAAGAAATGAAGACGGTATCGGCGGCAGCGGCCGCGCCAACAACGAGAAGGATCACACCAACAGTAAGAACACGAAGCAGACGGGAGTTTGGAGCTCGGGAGAACACGATTCGGATTTTTGCTTCAACACATTACCACCGACAATCACATCACCAACAACACACGCACAACGTGAACAACAACGAAAAAGAACCCTTGGCCATAACGGCGGAGGCAGCAACAGCAGGCGGTAGCCAGTCACAGTAACGTTACCACCACAATAACACCGAGCGCCATTTTGTGTTTTGCTTTAGGAGACTGGATCGGCGGTGGTGGCGGCGGCAGCGGCTTTGTTGGAGAGATGGAGCTAAGAATAAGGGAGCGGGTTGTTCCGGAGAAAGGAACAAGGAAGAACGAGGAGGAGGACAATCACAACGACAACGATGACCAGGGGAGAGGACCTTAGGTTCGAGGGGTATGGAAGAGGAACGCCCGATAGGTGGCGTACACGTCGCTGCCCGCGCGCCCGCGCGAACAGGCGCTCTGCGTTTCGTCGTGCTGGGGGGTTCACTCACTCACCTCACTACCCCTCCCCCGCCTCCTCGCGCGGCGGTAGTGGTGCTAGAGTGCGGGGGGAGCGAGAGAGAAGCTGGCCGGCTGGAGGCAGCGACCGGCAGGAAAGACAGCAGCAGCAGCAAGGTTGGAGACAGCACAGTCAGAAAACCATGGCAGGAAAGGGATGTTTTGTTGTTGTTGTTGCTGCTGTTGGCGGGGTTTTGGGGTCGTCGTCGGCCGCGGCGGCGAGGGATCGAAGGAAGCAGAACAACCGCTAGGATAGAGGAAGAAAAAAGAGCGCGGAAAAAGACGAGAAGGAACAAAACTGAAGAGTGTTGAAGACGGGGGGGGGGGGGGGGGAGAGAAGTGGGGTGGCGATCCATCCACATGATCAAGTGATGAATGCAACCGACTCGCGGCGCTCCCAGCTATCGAGCAACAGCTCGCCCAATGCACACGAGCCCCACACAACCAAATAGCCACACGCCACCCACGAACGCCGCAAAACAAACACTCGGGCCGGTGGTCCGAGTCGCGTTAGCGCGAAAACTGTTGGCCGTCTCCCATTCTGTAGTCGACACTCTTCATGTTTGCCGTCGCTCTTAGTTGGCCGAATGGTGGGTCCGAATGGTGGGTCCGAATGACACCTGGCAGGCGGCAATATCGGCGGCGTTACCATCACCACCACCACCACTACCACTACCACCACTAACACTACGCAACGAGTCGCTTCCAAAGACGGAGCGAAGAAAAGCGATCTGCGCGCCCGTGGAGGTCTGCCGCTGTCGCACCGAGGTCGAAGATGACGTATGCCTCAACGACATACATGTGCCGGCGTGTGCCGCCGCCGCTCAAATTGAGCAGCAGGCCGATGCAAATGTACAAACGCTATTAAGCTGCTTCCAAGTATCGTCTGCGTGAAACTTTCCGTATGGCGGCCTGTGGCATGGTGGCGGGTGTCTTCTGCCTTCGGCTCCCGTGCGCCTCGTCCCGACCGACTCAGCCGAGAGAAATGGCGTTGCAGAGGCAATCCCTGAATCCAATCCAGATCTCGGAGAGAATGAGGACGACGGCGAAGAAAGCGGACAGCGCGCGGGCTTTTCCGTTTTCCGTTGGATTGTCTCTTCCGACCTCGGCCGTCAAAGCGACCGGACGGTGGCTGTCCTCCGGGTGCCCGTGGGGACGCAGCGCTGACCGCTCCTCTTCCGTTTGTTACCTTAATCCGCCCAAAAGTGGGACCTAGCTCTATCGCTGCTCCTAGGCCATCTTCCCGTCTACCTTTCCCCCCGCCTTCTTTTCTATGCCCGGTTGTCTCCTTCGCCGTCGAAGTGGACCCTTCAGCTTAGATCCTTCGGCCGGAGCTGTAGCAGCAGCTGCGCCGGTTGCTACGAAGCCGACGTCGAAGACGACGGCGCCCGCTTTACCGCATCCTGAGCGTATCCAGGGCAAGAAGCGAATGTCGACCCTGAGATTATACAGCCAGAGAGGGCGACTGGCGAACGAAAAGGGGGACGGGATAGGAGGTACCGGGTTACTGTATTTGGATGCCTTTAAGCGAGTAGCCAGCGTACGCTAGATGGTATGCGGGGCTTGAACCGTGGTCAGCCGCATCTCACCGACGGCAGCCCGAGAGGCTGGTACGACGCTGAGCGCCGACGGCATAAGAGAAAGGTACGACGGGATTACCCATCGCTAGGAGAACCACCACTCTACCTTCATAGGCTGATGGAACGAGGAGAGGAAAGGGGGCGGGGGAGAAGGGTGGCCCAAGGAAGATGGCCCAAGGGCGCCGAATCCGCTCTCAAGACGGATCATGGCGGGGCAAGGCGAACACTCTTTCAAGTCCTCCTCTATACGCTTGGAACGTAGAAGCTGATGCACCGTTTGACATCATAGCACAGCGTCGCTACTCGAATGCAGGTAGCGAACCTATGTGATAGCTAGGTTGTGCTGCCCCTTTCGGCGGCCAACGGCGGTGTTTCGCTTGTCCATCTTCTTCAGCTGTTGCTGCTGCAGCTGTTTATGTTCTTGTGTACGTGAGGGCTTGCTGCTTTTTACGATGATGACCACTTCTCAGCTGTCCGCTCAGACTGTCTGCATGTGTCTGTCGTCGAATCGAGTTCAATCTGGCTGAGAGCGTCACGTCGCTTTCGCCGTAGACGAAGCCGGCTTTTACCAACAGAGTCTCTCTGCCCGTGTCATCGTCATCCGTACCCTCGGGCCCCTCCCGCCCACACACATACAGATCCTTAGACGCCTGCAGACACACCGTAGGCTGACAACTGTACATCAAGGCATACACCTGTAGCCGGCGTCAGTTGCTATTGGAAGCGCCAGAAAGAGTTCCCAGCGGCGTGGCGACGACGTTGCAGACCAGAGGGCCGTCCGGCCCGCCCGCAGATAAACCAGCAACGAGGGCGACGGCATCGGCGTCGTCGTCGTCGTCATCATCCTCATAGGCATTGTAACAACTCCAGCACCGGTTGCACTCTAGCCACGACGTTTCGCCTCTTTTAGCCAGTTGAACAACCGACCCTTGGGACAACCGACGACTTGTTACCAGACTGCCATGCGCCGTATATCGACCGTAGGTATGGCAACACGGATAAGCCCTCCTGTCTCTCTCTCTCTCTTCTTCTCTATTGTGTCACTTCATCTGAGCACCAGGCACGGGCAGACTTTTCTGGCTGTTATATTGCAAATACATACGTACGCCTTACGTAGTTTAAATATATATATATATATATATATATATATATATATATATATATATATATACTATCTTTAAAATGAGTAAACTCTTCATAAGAAAACAACAGCTAAATCGAATTAATTAGTCATTTCCTGTAATAAGAAATGATCTCGCGCACAAGTCCTAGAAAACGAATTTCAAATTCCATTCACAACGTTAGTGGGCGCAAATATTTGTTTTCTATGTACGTGTGTATTTATGATATGTATGATCGCCATGGCAGGGCATTCCAATTTCTGCACCTCAAGGAATGTCTGTCTCCACGTGTGTTTTTATTACTTCTGGTGAAGTGAATTTTTTTTTCTGTAGATTGTTCTATAGACATCTGAATATCCGGTGTGTTAGGTGGATGCGGCAAAATTTGCCAAAAGACGCCTATTTTGTCTCTTTCTATTTGTAAAAGACAAAGCAAAATCGTTCGGTCGAGCTGATCATAGCAGACACTCGTATCTATTGCTTAGCCACTAAGATAGACGCGTGATAGACGCTGACATACCTATCCCACTAAGTCCAAAACAAAATCTCGAGCAAATGGAATAGTCTCATTGGTGTCTTCTGAGGACACTGGCCTGAGGCGCACCTGGATACTCCGCGTTTCATATTGTCGTAAAAGATCAATTTCTCGTCACCGATTACAATTTAATCCAAAAACGGGCACACATTTTGTCTAGCAAGCCAAGAGCAGCATTGTGCTAAACGCTTCACTTTGCTGCGCTTGCTCTGCAAATCATGAGGTACCCATTGGTTCAACTTTCACCCGATTGAGAGTTTTAATATAATTAATATTTTATGTGCGCGAAGTCGAGTGGCGATGGTTGCATGAAATATATGCATCTATGTATTTAGGGAAGGCAAACACAGAGTTGATCAGAACCCGCGAAGCTAGGGGAAATCGTAGGCGCTAAGTAATATACTCCCGAACCTACTAAACTTGCAAGTTATTGTTCATTAATAAGGCGTTTGTTGACTTCCGCTATTCCGCCTTCACTCCCGCAACTCGCCCAATCAGCTCTAAGCAATGTAAATACTAAAAGCGTTCCGATCACCAGATTATTTTTGACAAACTGTAGAATAGGGTTAAAGTAGTCACAAAAAATGTCAATATTATCGTATACGTTACATATCTACGTAAATGTAACGTATGTAAACTTAAAAAGAAAATTATTTTGGGGCTGACTCTCAGCCAAAATTTAACGTCCATGGGACTGCTTTTCGCATTGCTTCATAGACGGACCCCCATAAATACAAATGTGGGGCAACGGTGGGATTCGAACCCGCGCACCTGCTATGTGTTTCCTCTGGTCGCAAGGCGCAGACGCATGCCACCACGCCACCGGGCTCGACAACGTATGTAAACTTACTGTAAGTTTAGATGCATATATATATATATATATATATATATATATATATGCATCTAAACTCTGCAGGTCTTTAAGATGGGTAGATGGGTTTTGCTGCACCCAAACGTATAAATGTCACAGCTGCCAGACGCCGGGGCTAGTGTGGTCGTCCGCAACATGAGATGACGCTGAGCTGTTTATTCTGCCGCCCTATATCAGCCATGTATATCATCATCACCATCATCGTGACATCATCGTTCGACAACTCCTCGAAACTTCTTCGTTTTTTCGTGGCGTGCTGTGACGGCCACGGGCTGAACGATCGTAGTAAACCGGAGCCTTTCTGCAGCTTTCGTATGCAGCTGACAGGGCGACATCAACTTTCAGCGGCAGCAGCAGCAGCAGAAGCCGCACTTTAAACGCAGATGTCATGGAAGATTGTGTTTTATATTGTGTTTGTTTGTTCCACCTCTCTTCCTCCTTCCCTCCCTTCCTTCTGTCTTTCTGTCTCTCCATGTCTATCCGTTCGTAGGCTGTGACATGTCCTGTTGTTTGGGCTCAACCAAATCCTACTCAGGCCTAAATGCGCACACGAGGACAATCAAACACCACCACCGCAAGCTTGACGTAACAGAGCGCACGACAATATATATATATATATATGTGATTTTGCGCAGGTCTGCGAGGTTGCGCACTCTATTACGTCAAACTTGCGGCGATGTTTGATTTTCTTCGTGTGTCTATCTATATATATATATATAAATATATATGCTAAAGGGCATAAAGATTTGCGTATATGTGCCATCGACGATAAGCAAAGCGCAACTACCATCAGCAGCCATGACAAGGGCAACACATGACATTTGCGCATGTGGCCCCTGTAATTCCTGCTGACCCACATAAAGGCAATATAAACTTGAATGCACAACGTTGCAATATTGCAAATGTATATGTACACATGTATACAGCTTTACTATATATATATATATATATATATATATATATATATATATATATATATATATATATATTACATACCTTGAAGGGGCACCCGCCCTTGTCACAGCGCCGCAGCGGTTTTAGATACCCTGCTCACGTGGGCAAAGCCCGGACGTCTAACGAGTGTACGCGCTTATGGGGTGTAGTTTTCATCTCCCAACGGTATATATATATATATATTCTCCGCCGACGGTTTAGCTCTCCCGTTCTTTTTTCTGTCTCTCTGTGTATATATGTATGCACATGGAGTTATATGTGTATATGTATATATATATATATATATATATATATATATATATATATATATATATATATATATATACAGATCCAGAGAGTATATATATATATTTACAGAAAATAACGGGAGAATTAAACCGTCGGGAGAGAAACACGCATACTTTTTGAACTTTAGTAGGGCCGATTATGCTGAAATGGTTTGAGTATTAGAGAGCTTCTAGTGTGATACGTGGTTCATCATAGAAACATTTCAAACCTCCTACTCCTGCCCCCGCGCGTATACATATATATATATATATATATATATATATACACAGAACATAACAAGAGAACTAAACCGTCGGAGGAAAAACACGCATGCTTTTCCAAGTTTGGTCGGGCCGATTATGTTGAAATGGTTTAAGTATCAGATGGCTTCTAGTGTGATACGTGGTTCATCATAAAAACATTTCAAACCCCCTACTCCTGCCTCCACGCGTTGTCGAGCGTAAACAACGCAGCTGACAAGAGGATATGCAACAACAAGAATAGCATCATTGCAATGTATTGGGCTGGCGCATTTCCAAAACGAAAAACGTCCAGTTCTGTCTCTCGGGGAATTTTGAGGGGCCCTAGCCAGATGACGACGGGCGCACGGGAGCGCACATATTGATGGCGACATGTCAATGAGTGCCATATATATATCTATATATATATATATATATATACGAGGCCATTTTGAATGTTCACTTAATTGTTGACAGCTGCTTTGCTTGCACGTGTTTTGGATCGTCTTCGATTTTTACCTATTCAAAAAAATGGATCAAAGAACCTGTATCAAATTTTGTGTGAAAAACGAAATTAAGTGCGCGGATGCATTCCGAATGTTGACTGTGTCATACGGAGAAGCTACCTTGGACCGAAGCAACGTTTATCGGTGGTACAAAATGTTCTCAGAAGGCCGAGAAGATGTGAACGACGAAGAGCGTGCCGGACGCCCGAGCACTTCAACAACAGACGAAAAAATTAATGAAGTGGAGAAAATGGTATTGGCCAATCGTCGAATCACCGTTAGAGAAGTTGCTGAGGACCTAAACATATCGATTGGCTCGTGCCATTCGATTTTTATCAATGATTTGGGCATGAGACGGGTCGCCGCGAAATTCGTACCAAAATTGCTCAATTGCGACCAAAAACAGCATCGCATGAACATTGCTACTGAGATGTTGGACTCTGTCCGCGACGACCCAAATTTGCTCCAGAGGGTCATAACTGGTGACGAATCGTGGGTTTATGGTTATGACGTGGAAACCAAAGCTCAATCATCTCAATGGAAGCTGCCGCACGAACCAAGACCGAAAAAAGCGCGCCAAGTTCGGTCGAATGTGAAAGTTTTGCTGACAGTTTTCTTCGATTGCAGGGGCGTGGTGCATCATGAGTTCTTGCCACAGGGTAGAACGGTCAATAAGGACTATTACCTGCAAGTTATGCGCAATTTGCGCGAAGCAATCCGCCAGAAACGCCCGGATTTGTGGAAGAACAAAAATTGGCTTTTGCACCACGATAACGCCCCTGCTCACACATCGTTGCTTGTGCGCGAGTTTTTGGCCAAAAACAACACACTAATGATGCCGCAGCCACCGTATTCCCCAGATCTGGCCCCCTGTGACTTTTTCTTGTTCCCTAAACTGAAGAGGCCCATGAAAGGACGACCTTACGCTACGCTTGACGAGATAAAGACGGCATCGAAGGAGGAGCTGAACAAGATTAAAAAAAATGGTTTTTTGAAGTGCTTCGAAGATTGGAAAAACCGTTGGCACAAGTGTATAATATCTCATGGGGATTACCTTGAAGGGGACAAAATAGATATTCATGAATAAATGAATATTTTTTGAAAAAACACAGAAGTCGCGATACTTTTTGAACACACCTCGTATATATATATATATATATATATATATATACATATATATATCAATGGGTGATTTTATATAAGGTCTAACCAGAGAGGCGCGGAGTCCGGAAGGAGTGAAAGACGCAATTTTTATAATATTTATTTATAACTTCGCTATATTAGCACTTGCAGGAATGGACAATTGTCTCCGCGCGCACGTGTGATCACGGGTTCTCAATTGTTTTTTAGACACGATAGTGTTTCCTCTTCTCCTTGCAAGGAGCTGTGGCGTCACGGCTAGTAACAGAGAGGTCATTTTGTCGGTCACCACATGAACCCTAATCGATCCGCAACCCGGTGTCAATGTTGAGTATGACGGCGTCTGCGTATACGCTCTGTGAGAGGACCCTCAATCGCCTGTAGTGCACTAGGTAGAGATTTTGGATCACCATAGGAGGTCACGTCGGTGACTAAGCACTATGAATCGCGCTCACTCGAACAATGGAAGAAACACGGAAAAATGGAACGGGGCCCCGCTTCCCTACTGGAAGCTGAACACTCCGAGATGGCTGACTGCTTTTCGATTGTTTTGGTGAGTTGTCTCGAATGATGATGATGATGATCGAGACGAAAGAGCCCAGCTCGTAATGGTCTGCGTCCGAGTCCTGTCATCCGGGACACACAAAGAACCTCAGTCCACTACAACTGCTGCTGCTGCTGCTGCTTTGGTCACTTACTCAACTAGAACGTGGTTCGGACGTGGTCGATGATTTTCAGTGAGCCCATATTCACTTCGAAGTTTGCCCCAAACACGGGCCAGCTTTCGAAACTTCGAAGCGAATATAGAAAAGTTTGGCGCCCAATGAATCTCCTCCTCCGATTGATTGTCTTGGCAGGTTTTTGAACAGCAACACGCAACAAAGTCGCAGCCGTCTCAAGCCCTCGGCACGTTCACTGCACGTGGCTGTGGTCGCCAGGTGGAACGACGAGTTTTTGACTGTTCGGCTGCCAGCCAACGGATCTATGCCATAGACTTCGTTCATAAAGTACGTAAAAGTCTGATTATCCCTTTGCGTAGGTAATGTTCAGCTGTAATAAGGCCATGTCTATCCATGTACAATCATTTGCTTGGTCCGAAAAAAAAACAATCGTCACAGAGTCATTTTGAATACTTTAAATATATATATATATATATATATATGAGATCGGTCAACCATCTCTTGCAGTTTTTGACCTAACCGTAGAGCAGAACAAGGGTTTTCATCCTCCAAAACGCTCTTATCCGTTTTTTTTCGTAGTCTATCCGAAAAAAGAACTTTACACGCATTTAATAGCATTGATCTTTCAGACGTTAATTGTACAAGCAGAATTTTAAAAAGTATAGATGGTATGATTACCTAATGTTGCCAGTGTTGGAGGAACATTCCAGGAAAATTCTTTCATATACTTACGAATGTGTAATACAGATATGATGCCGGGTGTCGTGATGTTGGAGGATCTAATTTTTTTTTGGAGTCCAATCATGGGAGTTTTGAGTAGTGGCTTGTCTCAGATTGCAGTCCAACTGACCTAATTGTCACATTAATAGTTTGGTCTTGAAAGTGAGGTCAAGGTCATAGTGGAATTTTGTGTGGCATTATGGCAAATAATCGACTCTTCGTAGAGAACACCAATCGCCTTAAGAGAGACGATGATTTGCTAAATTCCTAGAACTCGCAGATTCACCGTCTATCGAGATTTGAATGTAGTTTATGGCCACCCCTCAATTGCTCCACGCGCGACAAATTGCGTCTTCCTTCTCTCGCAATACTTTAGTTCTTTAAGGCGGGACACTACAAAGTCACGAGCCATTGCTACAGCGTTGAGCTGAACCCGTTCTAGAAGCGGGTTCTTAATTTTCATATAAGTAGTTTTTTTTTGGAACTGAGTTTTTTTTCCTATTTTATGATTCAATTAATTATGAGAGTGCTCAACCCAAAAAAAACGGTAAAGCATTAGAAAACGATATTTTCAATGGCAATCATTGTACGCAGCGACGCGAATTACCAACCATGAATCATTTAAAGAGAGCGCTTAATCGAGCCGGTTTCACTAGAGATTAACTAGAAATTCTGCTAGGACACATATGCGCATGCACCTTCAGCGAAACGTGCAGGTCTTTTAAATAGTGAGCACCACAGCCCTTCTGACCGACGCATGTGCGAGTATCTACTGCTACTATGATGCAATATAGTAGTCATCTCGCTTCTTGCATTTAGGAATGCTTTGCGTGTTTCTGTTTTTTATAGTCTCTCGCTCTAAATGGAGTAGATCCTTGTTATTGTTCTGCCTGGATCGAATAACCGAACACCAGATTTTCAATCTGCAACTACTTCTGATCAGTGTGAGAAAAGTAACAAACAAATGTCGAACTATGACGCCCGTTGTTTGACATCTGTCACTATATTAATATGCCGCACCACAGAAGAATTGTTAAAAACCATAATGTCGTCCTAAAAGATGTCGTAAACCGGAACACAAGCAATACCCGGACAAAGACCACGTATTTATGTTCTAATTCAATATAGTTGTCCCCTGAAACTCAACACACTTCGTCTACCGATCCTCAATAACCTTTATACTACAACAACAAGAGCATTCAGCAAGAGACCAAAATACTGGTCTACAGCGGATGTCACACCATTGACGTTCTAGTATCTCTTTCCGGAGAGAGAGATATACTTTGAAGTCTCTAGCCAGATACACTCTTGCAGGGAGCTTCTCCACAGTGATGACTGTGTGTGCAACCGCATTTTCTAGTTAGTCCTCTAATAAAAAAAAAAGAAATAAAAATATAATTCTCGTACCTTCAGGCGATACTTGGAGAATATGGGTAATGTTCGACATGTGTGACTCGTAGTTTTCCTATTTTGGCCATCGCTACAAAAGACTTGTGTCGGGAGTATTTCGCGTTGAGGCAGCACAGTTTTGTTCTATACCTCCCCCCCCAAGCCGCAGTGCTAAAATGCTGCTGAAACAGCCTTCAGCTAGTTCAAGAGTAGTACTTTCCAATGACTGATTCTCCTGCAGAATGATAGTCGACTACAGAACACTTTTTGCATTCCCGAAAACGCTCGGTAAAACCGATTTTCCGATTGAGATGTGCTTCTCTACCCTGGTAGGAAACCTTTCGACGTGTACAATTTCTCGTTCTGTAGTGGAGTAGTGGACCCTGGTTTTGCTAGTGACGTGGTGCACCTTTGGTGGTCATATTACCTCTCCTAAATTAGACAATGGTACTTGGCGATGGTATTTTCTTTGTTTACTTGTTGTTGTTGTTGTTGTTGTCAACTCGTGCTGTTCCTGTTTCACTGAAGGATCTGGCATCTCACACGCGGCCTGCAGCCGATCGCGCAGTTTAAAGCAAATCCACGTGATATTGTTTTTGTATTACATTGCAACCGGACCTTTTTGTGAGGAATCATAGACATGCGTTTTCTACAATTGTTTCAGTCCACCAACATATAAGTACCACTTGCCATCACCAAATAGAGTTTACGACACATAACCCACCAAGCTTGTATAAATCTTTCTCAAAATAGGAACAATACAATACAAAATAATCTTTTTACTATGTTGTACGTATTGTGCTGAAAACGATACATATTTGGTTATCATTTAGTTTATTTTATATACGATGGCGAGTTAAAAAGCTCTGATATATAGCTGTAATAGTATATATACTGATAGTTATTCTGATAGCTGTATTAGTATATATTCTGATAGTTATACTGATAGCTGTAATAGTATATATTCTGATAGTTATTATGATAGCTGTTATAGTATATACACTGATAGTTATTTTGATGGCTGTAATAGTATATATTCTGATAGTTATTCTGATAGCTGTAATAGTATATATTCTGATAGTGATTTTGATGGCTGTAATAGTATATATTCTGATTCTGACGGGTCTTTCGGAGTATTGCTTTGTTGCTCCTGCGAATTTTCGCTATCTCTTCTATAATCCCAAGACGTTTGTTTCTTCAATTTTTTATTAGGCGTGGTAACTGGAAAAAGTCGCACGGAGCTCATAGAGAGGCTGCGGAAATATAGAAATCGAATTCTTTATCAATAAACCGAATCCGTAAAACCAGGTGGTAAAAGCAGTTGACTCCCTGGTAGTAAAAAAACAGTCCGAAGAATCTCTTTGTTAAATCTGTTGTCTGATTTTTTCGATCGACCCTCTTCTTGGAAGCACCGCTGGGAGGAGTGGGCGATGTCCTAACCATATATCCATGACTCCTTTTCTACAAATACTCCCTGAAGTACTGCAGGATCATCTGCTACCGCGTAAAGATTCAATTTGGACGTTTCCCAACAGGCGTTTATTTGCTGGAAATTTAACATTTTAGAACGAATTTTGCTACCAGTCTTCTGACGCATAAATTATCGGTCAAGACTAATACAACTGATTTATAGAATATCTACAATAATTCACCAGTCTCCCATTTATAGAATATCTACAATTCTTCACCAGTCTCCCATTTAAAGAATATCTACAATTTTTCACCAGTTGGTTTTTAACACTGAACTTGATGCAGATTCGTTGCTCCGCTGCCCTTGGCTTCTTAAAAATTTCCGACTCTAGTTTTATTCACTTTTTTGAACCAAGCTCAAACAATTAACGCCGCCACCGATTGGCGCAAAATTTTGCGTATGTGTAGCTAATGAATCGCTTTCAAACAAAGTAGATCACAAAAATGTAAGTACTAGAACTTGCCGACTCGCCCTCCTACATACGTATCAGAGAAGCAATTTTCTTTCATCTGAAAGTATACGAAACGTCGTGACAGCCAAACAAATTAAAACAGTTGTGTAGCAGACCCGTCCAACTGACGTGGTAGTGCGTGTGAGAACGTCACGCATCCTGATCTAGATATGTATATTGCTATTCGCAGAAAAAAAGATGTGGTTTTAGAACACAGGATGCAAAGCTGTAACGATGAAATGAACTATCAAAAATGTACCATCCTCTCCCGCTTGGGAGCACCACCTTGGAAAAGCACCTCGGCGTGTACACCGAAAACTGCTGTACGGTGTACAAGCTAAAATAGACATAGACGAGCGCTTACAGTGCGAAACCGTGATACTGTTTGACGGTCTATCGCCCTATCGTCTGTTTGCGCGAGTGAACCATCGGGCAAAGCAACTGGTAGCGAATAAGAAGTACGACATCGTACTGTGTTGAGTTGTGCGCCTCGAGACGAAGTCAACACAAGCAAGCTTGTTGCGGTGCAACCCATCGATAACCCCCCGCGCGAATGGCGCGCTTCCTTCCCCCTTAGAGAAGGCAGTCGGTATCGGCGGTATGTTACGATTCGCCTCTGTTTACTCTGTAGGGGAAGATTTGTATAGACGCTCCGGTAGAGAGCTTTGTTGTGAGACAAAGTTAAGACATGTAGACAAGACATACTTACTTTAGACAATTAATCAGCCACCGCCCGCTCCGGTTCCGAGTTACATCGGACCCTGAACTCTGAGCTCGAGAGAGAGAGAGAGAGAGAGAGAGCTCAACCTACGTCCATTATCGAGATGACTCTTGTCGTTGTTGTCGGGTCGCGACATTGCCTGCCGGGCAGTTTTTCTACCAATCGCTACTGTCTGTTTTTGGTCGGACCGTCCGTCGTACGGCGCTTCGTGGCTCACCAGGTTCTGCTACAACGTCACGATGTCACGAGTGATTGAAGTTAACCGTTATGAGGAGCGAGAGAGAACACAAAAAAGAAAGAAAAGGGAAATAAGCCTATATCGGTACAACTTGGGCACGCTTGCCCCGGCTTCTTGTAGGTGGCCAGGATGCGCCGAGTACAGGTATTACACAGCCATAAGGACGACATAGACGACTCAGAAGAGGGGGGGCGGGGGGGGGGGGCGAAGATACACTAGTTGCCAATTGGGGTGGTGGGGGGTGGGAGGGGTACACTCGTTAGTTCATGTCTGCTGCGTGCTGTGCGGGGTCCTATCCATTCATATCTGACAGCAGCCGTGCTGCGGTTTGACATGAAATCAATGAACGAAAAGCGAACCCGCTCTAACTAATGAGGCCTTGAAAAGGGTTCAAAGAGCACATTCCTAGTCTGACTAGCACAGTTGTTAAAGCGAACAACGTAGTTGACAATCATGGAGTTGTCTAAGCTTAACAGTATGGAGAAACGACCTCGTATATATATATATATATATATATACATAGATGTATATACATTCGTTGCGCTGTCACGAAAGTATTCGCACATTCTTACTTAGAAAAAAAACAACAAAAAACTGCACAACCGTAATGATTTTTTTTTGTTATTAAACAACTGAAACTTTTTAATCTTCAATAGAAACGATTTGTTTAAAGAGGCAAGAAGGCCTTTTGTCCGGTTCTATTTTGATTCTAAAAAAGTGATTTTTCCTATTAAATGATTGATGCACATTGATCTACGAACACGCCACAATCTAAAGATACTAGTTTGAGGAAGTACATGGTCAATACGCCTCTCTTTAGAGTCTGTGTGTTTTGCAGAGTTAGTAAAGCTGCATTGTCTCTGCTCAACAAAAAGAGAACTCCTTATTCTCGCGATGCACGTGCATTTGCGTTAATTTTCCTACTCAATATAGTTGCTGGCAATAGAGATCTCTCATATTTGTCTGGTTTTGTCGCAGCAATTTAGAGCGAACAACATTGTTGATAAATTTAGTCAATAGCACAGCAATATTTGTTCGTGCGTTTCTCGCTTCGGCTGCACCAGGTTAAAGCTGTTGAAACATTAAAGGCGGCGTTTTCTGTATATATTAAGATATTCTCGAATAATACCTATTTTCATATCACATGTTACAAACCGATCTAAACTACTACTGTCTACCGAATCTTACAGACGCAAGTAAAAAGTAAACTGCACGCCGGTATGCGTCTAAAATTGTTAGCGTGCTCAATCTTTAAGGCACTCATTTCCAGAGCCGAAAAGAGATTCCTGAAGATTTGAAGTGTTTTTTCAATGACTCTCCTGCTTACTTTAAGGTTGCGATCTCCTCCAAGCTCTTGAAGAGCCAACGCAGGATTTTGGTTAATTATATGACTCATAACTTTTATTATTACTTTTTTTAGGTGAAGGCCATTTTTATAAACCTATATAAATACTTTAGTGTATCGCCGAAATCATATTTGATTTCTGTCTTCAACCTCGAATTAAAAAGAAACGCGTAAATATTTTTAGGATGACATAGTATTTAAACGTATACACAATGTTATAATAATAATAGTGTTTTTTACTGTATTGGGGGTGCGCAAATGTCTTGTTTAAAAGCGAGAGTAAAATGCCTAAAATTTGTCATGTATGTATGTGTGTGGCTGTCCGGACATAGCGCCAATAAACTGCGCGTTCTGACTTTAGAAATTCAGAACACGCTGTCCAATGGCGATCAAACTGAACACAACTGCATGTTTGGCATCCAACGAACGCTGGCTGTCAGTGCCGTGATATGATTACAGTGTTTCCTTGCCCTCGATGCCGGGTTCCCATTGAGTGCCATGTTAACAGAGGGAAGACTTTAGCAACTGGTGAACTGTCTGTACTTAGCCATGCACGACCTCCAAAAGCGCGATCTCCGACATGTGTGGTTGTGTGGGCTTGAGTTCCGTATTGTACTGGCAAATATGTTGAACGTGAAAGATAAACAAACATTGGCACTGCATGATCTCAATTTTTGCAGACTGTTCACTCAATATGACTATTATTTTTTTTTCGCTAAACGCCAACGCTGTATGTCTTTCAGGCGAAGCAGAGCAAGTTATTCCGAGCACGATGGAAGAATGTCCATTCTCCACTGAACGACACGTTATCGCATCAGGATACTTGTTGAGCTGATATAAACGAGCACAATAAGCAGGCAAGCAAAAGTAATCGACGATCTCCGTACACGGTGGTTTCTGCCTCCGAGAGAAGGAGGTTTGCGGAGCAAATGGCTTAAAGCATGTTCCGCTTTTCCGCCTTCGTCTGCGCATTCTATCTCATGCGTTTGTCTGCATTGAGCTCGTTTCTCGTCAAGCTCCCCGTTTGACGGGTAATATAGAGATGTAATCGATGCGTTATGGAATTACTTGTACGAACGTTTTACTCGTCTTGATAGCTGCGCTACGAAGCGGTTGCGTCTATTATTACGCAATACGAGGAAAACCAAAGAAAAACCAGGAAATGCGGTCCCTGTTCCAATGGGTGTGTGTGAGTGGCTTGAGAAATCAATTTCCTGTCTAGTTTCTTCCATAATATCGTTTATTTTTACGTCTTTCTTGTACGCAGTGATTTAAGGGGTCATCTTGGAGACGCGCGCGGAGAGCTCAACAGAAACCAGAATCAGAAGCTTGATCAATTTCCAACAGCTCGCGCTGCACGTGCGTTGATTCATCGTTGCTAATCTGTCATGAACAGCCGGAACACGTCAGTAATGTGTCAAATCAGACTGGGCCTGCCTTAGGCCTGGCTGACACCCAGCAGCTGGCCAACTCCAGCACTCCTCCAAGAGTACTTGCCATTTCTCCAAAATTGCAATAACCACTTGAATCGTATATTTAAGTGGAAGTCATTCGTTAATATAAAGTGCAATTGTACGACCTCGAGTGTTTTTGTTCAATTATATTCTTAGTTTAGAGCCTGTTTGGTTTTTGTGGCCCTGTGTTTGCCCGTAACGGGCGGCCTAGGCAGCTACCGCGTTTTCTGAAGATTTGTTTGAAGTTGCTATTTTTGAGGTCTTGTTTCTGCTCGGCACTATCCTGTTTCTACAATTCTCGGAGAAAGTCCGAAATGTTGGTCCGAAAAGATAGATTGGTCTGGCTAAAGCCAGCAATGGAAGTATAACATATAGTGTTTCTCAACCTGCCTAACACTAACCATAGCTGGGTTTGGTTATCTGTCTCTAACTTTGCTGATAAATGTATGGTAAATATGACAAAGTTCTTTCCTATAATAGCATAGATGTACTCGTACGATTTACCGCGAGGAAAATCTAATAGAGTTCTTGAACTATAAGAGAGAGCTGTAGGAGCCGCGGGCGTAGAAACCTTCATCAATCTTGTTCATAGTAAAAACATTCCCAGATAGCCCAACAGAGTCAGCCGTTGTCGTCAGCGGCAAAGCACGAACTAAATAAAGGTCTTGAATTTAGATACCGTGGAAAAAATGATTGCCGTAATTGAGAAAGCGTCATCCGGTTGAGTACTACTGAGCTACTACGACGAAAGCGGCCTTGGCATCGGTTTACACTGCCAGCCCTAAGAAGCCACTAACTAAGACCAACTTTGTTAGTGACCTTAGTTAGTGGTTCTAGTTAGTGGGATCTAATGACAATTAGAAGAATGATAATCTTCTAATTATCATTAGAAGAGAAAAATCAATCTCTTTTAATGATAATTAGACAGTGAGAGGTAATCATAAGGGAATCTGAAGACTAAAATCTCACCGTTGTAAAAGTCACGTCTCGTGTTTTGTCGGCAGGAAGGCTGCAACTTAGGGTGACAGATTATTTATGTATTTTGAGTCATTAGTCAAAAAACACAAAAACAGTACAATTTTTAGTAGGGAACTGTGAGATTTTTCGAGCATGGAACATTGATGAGAGAATCTGATATCGAAAATCTTAAAGCAAAAGTAAGAAGAAATGAAAACGGCACCCACTACTTGCTGAGAAAGTGTCGTTTTTCATAATTATACACCGTTTACTTATCTATAATTAAATGTAGCATATATTTAAGAAAGTGCTATTGTGTCTGCTTGATTGAAAATTATATATATATATATATATATATATATATATATATATATATATATATATATATATTAGGCCAGTCAGAATTTTATTTCGTATATACGATGTCACTTCAGTTAGTAATATTATAAACCACCTCCTTGAATAGTGATAGCTCAACAAGAAAAGTCCATGCTTTCAGAATTTCCCGTTTACCGATGCGAAAAGAAGTCAAGTTGGCGCTTTTGATAGTTTCTTTGGAAAATTTGGAAACGTTGTCCTCTTAAGGGTTTCGAAGCAAGCAGAACAGATAATAATCTGAAGAAGCAGACTCTGCACTCTAAGACGGGTACGGCTAACTATTTTATGGCAAAAAACATGAGTAACTAGCGGGGGCTTGTCACGGTGGTATGCAGGCAAGCGTTGTCATAAGAAAATACGACACATCTACGGGTGCACAGTTTGAAGCGATTTTTTTGGCAGATACCAGCTTCAAGCTGTCAAGCTGCTTGCAGTTCTTGTGACGGTTATTCGTTCCATTGTTTTGCACGCAATACGGCAAGGCTTTAATTGCATGTAGGCCTGCTCCTGTAGCCGTGTTTGGCCCGGTGCCATGTTTCGACAACGACCTATTATGTTACGTAACGTTGTTGTACACAATCGTATCCTTATTGCCAGTAATCAGGTTTCTCAAAAAAGAGACTTAGCCGTTTTTCACAAACATTTGTCGGCACGTTTTACGCAGTCACGTTTTACGTAGTGTACGAACGAACAGATCCATGCGCGCACTCATCATGTGCGCGAGAATCGACAGTCAAATGAGGGAAAATAAATCTACTTGCCACTGAGATAGTCGTATTTTGTCGTATGTATGGTGATAAACAGGCATAATCTTAAGCAAATGGGTCTGCTTAAGTGGTGCTCTTCTGCTATTATCCACAACAAGTAGATGTGTAATCGCTAAAGAGCAGACTACAACAATAGCAGACGATTTTTTTTACCCAACAACAACCTGCTTGCTAGAATCAGAATGCTATACTAGGTTATAGTTGACCGTGAAGTTGTTTTATAGTCGCCTTTTGGCACACCAGATGAAGTGTTACAAGCCGACGAAAGCCAACCAATCAACCAACAAAAACACTAATTCTACTAGATGTGAAATCATTCAGGTCATTAGAAGGTTAGTTACAGACAGCAGAGACAATTTTCCCATCCGAATTTGCAATCCAATGTGCTTTAAAAAGAAGGTGTTGCATTAAACTACGCAACAGGCCACATCCCCAATAACAGCATTGGTGCGCTTTAGGCTTCATGAAGCGTTGTGAATCCCAACATGCAATAACAATTCTTACAACCACCATGGTCGAGTACACTACTAAATGTGAAATTGTTAAGGTCATTAGAAGGTTATGATCTGATAGCAGAGACAATTCCCCATCCAAATTTGCAATCCTCTTTGCAAATAAAAAGAAGGTGTTGCATTAAATTACGCAAAAGGTCACAGCCCCAATAACAGCATTGGCTAGATTTTTAGGCTTCATAGAGCGTTGTAAGTCCCAACATGCAATAACAATTCTTACAACCACCACGGTCGAATACACAAAAAAAAACTAGATACCTGACGGTAGAGAAAAATCCAGATAGGGCGTTGGCGGGAGGGGAGGAAGCGTGACATCCGCGATTCAACGCACGTGTTTCGGTGACGAAGCTGCGTGCCTTCTTGAGCCCTATACCGCGCTTACGATACCTCTATTGTTGTTCGCCTGTAAGCAGCGACAGCGCCAGGGAGTGGCTTTGGAAAGCAAAGTTTCGAGCCCGCCGATCCAGCAAACATTGACGCTCTGGTCAGATGATTGAAAGTGATGGTGTAGGGTACAGTAGCACCGTAGCTGACAGCGAAAAAAGTTAACCTGATCGAACGGTGTACGCTTTCTCGGCGAACTGCGGCTAAAGAGGAATAGAGAGAGGGGGGGGGCAAGGGCAGACGGGCTTAAGAGAGCGAAAGAGAGAGAGGAATAGGGGAACGCTACTGTATCGATAAAGAATATCCATTACTTAGCACTTGTTGGAGCGCCAATACACCGAACCTCTAACAAGACTAACTGAGTTCAGAAGTCGTTTAATTTTAGCAAATAGGCGATTGATTTTTGATAGGCCCGCCAAAGACGGAAGCCTTTTGTGAGGCCTCGTGATTAAATTATTTTTGACCGGGTGTTCTGTTGGAAGTGGAATGGCTACCGGTTGCGCGCCCTTTGTAAATATAAAATCTGTTGGCCTAAAAAAACCGCACAAAGTTTACTCCGTCGGCAATATAGGCTAGCTTAGGCGACAAAGAATGTTGACTCGGAGCAGACTCCATAAACAGCAATAAAACGCGAATTTGCCACTGTAGCAGCGTGTGTAGCGGCTTTTAGGCGTACGTGAAGATGCTGCTGGTTGTAGCACGTGAGGGAGACGAGAGGAGTTTAGCTTTTTTCGCGTTACCACATCGAAAAGGCGTCTCATGTACAAGTTAAGCACAAGTGAAGTGTCAATTGGTTATAGTGATTTTAACCCTGAAGTAAACTAACCAAAGCGGACTTCTTCTCTCCAAGGTCCATGTTGTTACATAGACCTTCCAAGTGATTTATTCCAGGGGTTAGTGGATCTCAACCCCTTTTGTGGCCATTTGTGGAACCTCTTGCGTTTCTCGAACCGACTTTGTTCGAAATAGTTGCATTTTTGTGTTTTTTTTTCTTTTCATAACAACTCCTTGCTACAGCGTGGATTGGTCAAGCAAATAATTTAAGTGCGCTATCAAATTGTGTCATCTTTTCTCTAATACGCTATGCAAACACTACGTTGAGATGTCCAAATACAAGACGTAACTTCCCACACCCGGGATCAAACCTGCAAGCAAGCACACCAGGCGCTAAGGTTAAAAATAATACTACTACTACTACTACTACTACAAAAAACGCACATATTTAAAGTATATATAGGAAGCCGCTCTCCGACACCACTTAAAATATGTGCTCTTTCATCTTAATACGTCTAGGCTCAATGTAAAGGCAGTACATTTAGTCTTTTAGTCCTTGCGCCACAATTTGAACCGAGAGTGAGGCAAGCGAGTCTGATCGGTGTTCTCTCACGCGTAAGAGACTCTGCCGAATAACTCGATGTAACCAAAACAACAACAAATAGCAACGTAAGGGAACCTTCTAGTAGAAAGGTAAACGGCTATATGGACGGATTGAGCCGGCCTTGGTGGTGTCCCCGTCAACAGTATCGTCGACGATTTAGCTTATCAAAGGCGGGACCGAGTTATTTTTCGTTCGTCCGGTAGTAGGCTAGAAGCCCGAAGCAGCTCACGTCGCTGTGCGCGCTAGGATAAAATCTATGCAGACCGACGTCCAGATGGGAGATGATGGATTACACTGGAGGGAAGTCACGCTCGTCAAGGCACAGATGGAAAAAGAGGCCTTTGGCCAGGAATGTGCCGGTGAAGATGTGAGGCCAGCACCCGCGTAGGGGATTACCAGAGCTTGGGGCGTACAACGCATGCGACGGTTGTCAAGGCGTGGTAAACGACAGTTATTTGAGGACATCGTCGAGCCAAAGCCTCGTCTTGGATGCTGGGGTAGCTAGTCAGTTAATCAAACGCTATTCGAGCACTCTAATAGCGATAGATGACAATCTGCTCAACTGCACAATTAACCACATGGCACGCTTCCGACGAAGGAAGCGCGGACACTCCACTCTGACCCGATACAAGACACAACATGTGTTGACTGACGCCTGTATCGGGAAACGATGACAGTACATGTCACAGTCTGAGTGCAATAAATCTTAGTTCCCAGCACAGAGTAGGTCTAATAGTTCACCGTAATTGGGGCGGGCAATTGGACGGCGCTTAGCCTCCCCAAGCAAAGCGAAGCCCCTGGAAAATGGCAAAGAGGCTTGGAACGTTCGTTGGTGCAGAGACAGCACGAAAGAAATAAGCGATATTGTCTTATCATGGCCGACAAGTAATCGTTAACCATTATACGCTTTCGCGAAACGAACCAGTATGTACGATGCTTTTAACCAGGTACTCGATGAGCTGTTCGTTAGCAGCCCGCGTACATCATCGCTTGGAAAAGACTCACGTGTTCCTAAACGAAACCCTCAACGTTCCAAGCGTTTTGTTTAGCAGAAAGCCTATTAATGCACATGTCATTCAAGCCGATAAGGAACATATCGTATCAGGGGGCGGACTCAAGTATAAGTTATCGCTTTATTTTTAAGGGTAGCACTCATTGCGCGCCGAGCCCTTGACCAACTGAGCAGTTCGAACAATGATGCAATGAGCATAGTACAGTGATTGGTGTTTTTATGAGGGCTTACTACCACTAAGTATTTGGTCGGATGGTGTTCCGTGGCTGTCTTAATATAGTACGGACCCGTGGCAAAGCAAAACCTCGGCGCATGCTGAGATGACTCACAGATCCTGCCTTCATTGCGGGAATAAAAAGGAAAACATTTGAGATGAAGTTAGACTAGGTGAGGTTTGTTTTCTTAAACGCTACAAGCAACGTTTGTAGCGTCTTTTGTAGCGTTCAGGAAAGTAGTAAACGACTCGCAACTGTTGTCGTACTGTACTGTTCTACACTACAGTCCAAGGTGCATTATGCACTTTGTTAATGAGTCCTCTGTATTGAAGATTACCCAAAACGCTTATGCGTAGTCGATGTAAATAAAGTACGCACATCATTGCGACAATAAATCTAGTGAGAAGTGCCTCAGTGGTTACCTGAGATACTGCTCGGGTAAGAAAAAACCCTAGATGAACCACGAAAAGAGCGTAGGCTGTTTCTATGAAACAATGCAGCTGAGCCGCAACCTTAGTTATAACAGTCGAGCACTCAATGCGACGGATGGTTGACGCTTGCGAACGCTTTCTAAGTTATCCACTTAAAACTTCTCGCTTAGTACCAACAAAGGTAACGAACCCTTATCATAAGCTGTAACGTAGGCTTTCTTCAAAGTTACCAATATTTATATATATACATAGAAGTCTGCATAAACACTGTGTTACGTTAGTGTAAATGATTTTAAATTTGCCGGTAACCAAAGCCAGACGTTTGACTTAACGAAACTAAGTCATACGCATATCCTACATGAATCCAATATTTTCAACGTATTGGGATTAAAGCTAAGATGTGTGTGTACGCAATCGATACACATTGGAACACACCTTTTAAAATGATGTATTTTGTACATTTGAATGGCTTGTGTCAAATGCCCCAAGGCTATACCTGTAACATGTGATATTTTCTCTAACCACGAAGTAGAGCACAAGCCGAGCCGTCTCGCTAACAAATTTCCGACAGAAAATATAGTCCACAGTTTTTTCGAGAATCTCGTTGACGTATATTTACACGTTCGTGTGCATGTGTTCTGTGTTCTTTCTGCTGCGGTTATCGTTGCCGTTGTTCTTGGTGTGTTCTTTCCACCACGGTAGTAAATGTTGTGTTGTTCTTCTTGCAACGGCTGTTAATGTGTTCTTCATCCAAGGATTGCTTTTTTTTTTGTTGTGTTTTTCGTGCAGCAGTTGCTGCTTATGTTGTATTCTTCTCCCAGTGCGTGCTGTTGTTATTGCGTTCTTTTTGCGAGGGTTGTTGTTGTTGTTATTGTGTTTTTTGCGCAGCGGTTGCTGCTGTTGTGCTCTCTTAGGAGCGCTTGTTGTTGTTGTTGTTGCTGTTGCTGCTGCTGTTGTTGTGTTCTTCTCTCAGCTGTTGTTGTTGTGTTCTTCTTGCAGCGGTTGTTGTATTACTCTTGCAGGTGTTGTTGTTGCGTTCTTGTTGCAGCGGATGTTGTTGTTGTTGCGTTCTTATTGCAGCAGTTGTTGTTGTTGCGTTGTTGTTGCAACGGTTGTTGTTGTTGTTCTCGCAGCGGTTGTGAATGTCGTGGCCGGCCTCGATATGCTCGTGGTTCATCTGCTTAGTGCCACCGTCAGCGTGTTTGAAGCCGCCTTTCAGTTTCAGCATTGAGTTAGTTAAGCATGAGTAGGTGGTGGTGACAGTACTGCTTGAGCTGGTGGTGGTGGTGGCGGTGAAAGTACTTCTAGTAGATATACACCGATGACTAGCAGTAACAGTTAGTTGTCGGTTTTGTCGTCGCAAGCTCGGTGAGCGGACGCCAGCAGGAAGCACCTCACCAGGGATTGCCGCGCGATTTCAATAAGAATCTCCACCCCCCACCCCCCGCACGCCCACCGCGGGCCCCGATTTCCTCTACGCCGTCCACCCATCGCGCTCTTCGGTGTCGTTTCGTCGGTGTGGGCGCTGGCAGAGAACTGCTAGAGCTGGCAACGACGACTCGGCGACGAACGGATTCCTTAAATTACAACAAGAGGCCGCGACGAATATCCCCCCTCTACTTGTGTTCCCTCCCGTCACCCCGCTCCGCGCCAGCCAGCCAGCCTCCCATGGGAATAGTGTAGCGCAGGGTGCTGAATCAGCACACCGAAAACTCAGCGAGCGCTCGACAACGATGCTGGACGACAAACGCATCTCTCTCTCTTGCACTCTCAGCCATAGAGTTGCCCGCACTCTCGCCATGTGCTGGGCAAATCTAAGGCACTTCGTTGTCCTCGGGCTGAGCTTCGGCTTCAAGTTCGGCTTCGTCGTCGTCGTTGTCGTCTTCCTCAGCGCTCCTCATCCTCAAGACCGACGATTTCACCGACGAGGACCATTCATTCAGTTAGCCTTAGCCAGTCGTCCGATTGTCGGACATTACAGCTATCCAGGACAGCTATCCGGACGGCCCCGGACATCGGCGCACTCTCCCTTTCTCTATTTCTCTCTCGTTTCCGCGCCTATCCACCGATCCGAGCTCAAAGCTTCAGCTTGGCCAACTAACTCTTTGCCTATAGCTGCTGCTGCGGTGCCAATGCTGTTGCTGCTGGTGCAGCGGCCATCGCCTTTTACCGTCGCCGACCCATACACCGAGCGCGCAATGTGACGCTATCGTATGGATATATTATACATATCCGGTTTTCTCTCGCGCGAAGCCCCATCAGCCCCTTTCCTGGCTCACTTACCCCCCCCCCCCCCCCCATAAATAACCGACTAAGGCCGTCTGGATGTAAGGACACGTTCACTCACAAACGCATATGCTCTCGCCCGCGCTCTCCCTCATTCGTTATTCCTCTCCCCCCTTTCTCTATCTTTCCTATTTCGTTCTTCCTCTACCACTCTCTCTTCCTCTTATTCGTATCCTCGACATGCACACTTATATAAACCCCATATAGAGAGAGAGAGACCATATGTCGAGCACATATGTCGAACAACACAGAGGGAATCCTCGACGATACAACGTCGCCGAGCCACGGCCTGAATTGCGTCGTAGAATCGAGGCCCAACCGACGGCCTTTCTACAGCAAAGGACACAGCAAACCACGGGGAGCGGGCTATGAGGGTTCAGGGGTTGGGCGGACCTCTTCGTCAGCAACACCAGAACGGCAGCAAACGGGGCCTGCACTTAGATATTCCGGCTGTAGGAGAGACGCCTTGCTTAGAGCGCGTATCCCCCTCTTCCCTCCCCAACCTAACAAGTGCCTCGACCCATGTCTAGTAGTAGACGTAAGAATAATAGTAACGCTAGTTGTTGTTGTTGCTGCTGCTGCTGCTGCTGTTGTCGTCGGTGTTGTTGTTGTTGTTGTTGTTGTTAATGGTTGTGTTGCTTTGTTGCTGTGGTTGTTGTTGTATTTGCCGTAGTAGTGGTGGTAATTGTAGTAGGTAAAGATAAATAGGGTAAATAAAAATCAGCAGTCCGTGATAATCTATGAGTGTGTCAGTAGCGTAGCGAACGACGCGTCGGCGACGATCTTGCAGATGCTGTCACTGTTTACTGCTTCTCCAGTATCAATAGAGCCGTTCGAGCGGATTAAAGACTAACAGAAAAAGAACGCAGTGACATATGTAAGCATACGTTAGCATTAAACTAACTTTACGTTCGTACGTTAAGTACTCAGTATGGGCAACTCTCGCACGATAAACCGACAAGCAAGCCTCTAGATGAAATAAGCTAAGGAATAGCCGCCCCTACCCGTAGTAAAGCGACTGAGAAAACAACACTATCAGATGAAGGTACGAACACTCATCTCATTTCACGTCTCCCAACACATCGTGAATAAATCGACCTTGGACGACTACGGTGCTGCAAAGGTGAAGAAAAGATGTCTTTTATATAGCGGGTGTTCCGTCTAGATTGGCACGTTCTTCACTTCACAATTGTAATTACTAATCGACAATAAGTAATATATATAAATATATATATATATACATATATATATATATATATATATATAAAACAGCAAAGTGTAAATATATAATAAACCGTACACAGAAATAATAGCAGTACCTATATTTAAAAAGCAGGGGACAGAACAGGTGGCAACGGTGCACAATAATGGAACAGCATATACTGTCTCACCATTTCTTTCTAATGTCGTTTAACAGTCGTTTGCGCAAATAGAGTTATGCACAAGACCCATGCAAAAACGTACTATAGACGTTAGCTGCAGGCAGGTACAACCTCATCATCGTCCAGCTGTCATCAAATAAATTTCGTCGCTCGTTTATTGCACAGATTCTGACACCACCGCGAGTCTAACCATCTACTCACACGAAGACGACAACAGCACAGCGCGGCCATTTTTTTCTCTAATGAAAACGATAACGAGGGAGCTAAGGACGTTCGAGGACACCCGATTTTTTTTTTGCACTGTCAAATACATACATATTGTTTATTTCGCAATAATTTTGCATTTCAAGATGGTACATAAATACAATACAATCATCATTATATACAATTTTAACACTTTAGCGACCGTCCCACCGGGCAAGAAAGTGCAAAGACCGCCGATGCGACTGGCAGCTCGCTGCGTGGTATTTAGCGCATACCTGCGAGCAGAACCGGCAACGACATGGATCGCCAACTTGGTGAAATCCTTGAGTCGAACACACCAAGTGATGATAGCCATGTACAATGTACCTTGTGTACACGTGCCGGCTAGTGCATGCCATTCCTTCCCAAAGCTCCCTGGTGAGGTACACATCTAACTGCGCTACCTCAGCCGAGGCCTCGGTCACTTTTCCCTGCCACTCCAACAAAAATTGTTGAAGTGGCATTGTAATAGGTGACTTAAGCCTGACTCTGATTATTTCCACTGCCGGTCCGCAACCCGCTAGCAGGTACACAAAGCGAGTCCTTGCCGTCCGCGGCAAGCAAAGAACGCGCTTCATATATATTGTGAAGCATCTTTCTAGCTACGCAAAATTTGCGGCGGAAAGATGGCCCCACACCCTGCCAAGGCTGTAGCTCAACATTGGCACGATCTTAAGCTCAAAAAGATGCAATGCAGCACTCAGAGACAGTCGTCGAAGATCTCTCACCTCTGTGTGAATAGAGGCAATAGCCGCCCGACACCTGTCGCCGATGTGCTTTGTAAAGGTCGTTCCCGTATAGTGCAGTCTCAGACCCAAATACGGGAAGGAGTTGACAAACTCCAGCGGTTGGCCACAGCAGGGTATTACGCCTGCTGCAGCCAATCGACCCCCACGGCGAAACTTAATGGCTTTCGTCTTCCGCGAATTTATTTGTAGGCCCCTACGGTGAAGGTAACCGTCTACGTCGCCGACAATACGACGAATGGCACCGCGGTCCCGGTGGGCCACTACTATGTCATCCGCGTACATAACAACGACGGCGTTTCTAAACTCCTTCCGCACGTGGTCTGCAATGAGCAAAGAAAAGGCTAGGCAACTGAGAGGGTCCCCTTGAGGGGTCCCTACGTTTTGCCTCAGCTGCAAGGTGTCTTCGCCCCTTATGTTTACTTCGAGGCGGTCTTCAGCAAAGAAGCTGGAGAGCGCTCGTAGAAAAGAACCACCCACCCCAGCATGTCGAAATGAATCGACTAGTAAGTGACGGGGAGCTTTGTCGAAGGCCTTGACACAATCAATAAAGACGGCGTACAAGTGGCCCCCGGGCACAGCCAACACCCGCTCAACTTCCGACTGGAGTACGTGGATCGCGTCCTGTGTACCTCGACCCTTCCTGAATCCGAATTGCTCCGGAGGTAGGATCTTCTCCACAGTTGGAAACACCCTCGAGATAATCAACTTGGCGAAGATTTTCTTAAGAGTGCGTTCCGACGCGATACCCCGGTAGAGATTTGGATCGTCCACGTTGTCACCGTATTTGCCCTTGAATAGCAGAGTAAGCCTGGCCTCGTGCCAAACCTGGGGTATGTGTCCCCCGCTGAGTATCTGATTAAACAGATTACACAGCTCCCCTGCTAAAACATCGGACGACTCAGCCCAGTGTTCGTAATAGATCCCATTAGGACCACTACTCTTCCTCTTGGGCAACCCGCGCAAGATCTGCACCACTTCTTCCACCGTAAACGGCGAATTCATGCAGTGCTGCTCCAGAGTGAGCGGTCGCTCAATAACTGGGTTAGGCGCGGGGGCGTTTGCATCGAGCAGAAGCACACTAAAGTGCTGCCGCAACTGCTCCTTTGTCATGCTGTGCATGCCTTTGCTCAGCCGGCGAACAATGTAGACATGGGGTTCGCGCTCTGCTCTCTGAAGCATGCGAAACTCCTCCTCCTCATCATACTGGCGCTTATTCTCCGCGAGCAGTTTCTTGTAGGTTGCTCTATGTCGGCCATAAAGCGCCCTACGATCAGCAACTATCTGGGGGTCGGGGTGCAGAGCCCGTGCTCGGCGCAGGAGCCCCAACACTTCCCGACGCTTTAGGTAGCAGGCCTGTGTAAACCAGGGCCGCGCCCGTCTTTTTCTGTACTTCTTCTTGACTACAGCCGCTTTGACAGTGGCCTCCAAAGCGTGGTTGCTTTGTTCAATGTCAGAAGTTGATCTCAGGAGCCGTAATTTGCGCGTTAATACACGCAAATCTAGCTGCCTACACAAGTACGTTGTCGGCTGCCGCCGCGGGGCGCGCCCCTGGCCAGGCAGACACAGAGACGCTAGCACCGGCAGGTGCTTCCGTGCTGGAATATTAAGGACCTCGCATCCCTGAAATTCCGTCGGATGTTGAAGGTTATGAAACAGGAGGTCGATAGTGCTTCTTTCACTTTGGCAAACGTACGTGAATTTATCACGCTCATTCGCGCAATGCAGGCCTCTATTCTCTAGAAGCGTAAGAAGCACATCGCCCTTCCTGTCAGTGGCGCCACTATCAATACGACAGTTGAAGTCGCCGCCGACCAGAGTGGGTAGCTGGAGGTTTAGTCCCGCTAGACCAGCACTGATCGCATCGGCAACCTCAACGTCATCGTAGTGAGGTGGCAGGTAGAACAATGCGAGGTTGAAACTACCTGAGGTGAGTGTCATGCAACACTCACCTCGACACACACATTGCATTCGGGGTGACCCTGTTCGTAAATAGATTGAAAGTCCACCTACTGGTCTTCCCCGCCCTCCGTCTGGAAGACTCGCTAGCAGATGAAAACCTCGCATCTCATCGAGATGCAGTTCCACTCGCATAAAAGTTTCCGTCAAGAGTACAATGTCCACACCTTCAAACAAACGTTCTGGTGCTAGCTGTAAAGCCCCAGATAAACCTTCACAATTCCAAAACAATAATTTGCAGCTGTGAGCAGCATGCAGCTGCCTTGGCAGAAGGCGTCATTGCTGTCTAGCTGTTAAGCCATGCCCGTCAGTAAACTCTTCGCATACCCTAGCCTGAGCCGGCGGAGCCCCCAGCCAGCGCCGGAAACTCACGCCTTTCGGCCAGAAGGCGCTACTTGAAACGTTACTAAAGTCACTATCACCAAAGGCCACGCAGAAGAGGACACCCGATGCATTTGCCAAACACACTCATCCGCATTAAAACGTGCGTTGGATAAACCGCGAAACTAGCGAAAAAAAAAAGAGTAAATAGATTACGCTAAATATTTGCAATGCTCAGACGCTTTCTTGCAGGGTACGGCGGTACAGCATAAGAAACAATTTTAGGCGTGTTTAGCACACAGTTAAGAGTGACTCTGGAGATGATACTTCAAATAGCATTTAAAATATAGCAAATCAACATATATTTAAATTATGGTTTAGTAATTGTGAATGAAACACAACAAATGCGTAACAAAACGTATGACAACATATGCAACACAGCTAAATGTCGCTGTTAGAAACGATAAAAAAAAATTACAAATAACAAAACTAAATAAACAGATATATGTGGTAATCAGAGTTAATTTCTTATAGTCATTGTTAGGCCTTAAAGCAGTGAGCAAGTCGATAAGTTGCTAGGGGAAGAAAAACACTTGCCGTGTATTGTAGCACAAGTTTTAAAATGGCGTCAGGTTGTTAAAACTCATAATTTGAGATATCGACGTGATTGCAGAAAGTAATTCTGTGATAAAATGCACCTGCAGCGAATGCTCCAAATTGTTTGAAACGCTGATTTTAGAATCGACATTTTTTGCGTGCAGGCATAGCTAAATATAGTAGAACAGCACCTACGAGCTTGCGGATGCTGACTGTGGTCAAAGAGTTCAAAAGCTCACAAATACTTCTAAATCCTATAAAAAGGCACCTCTCAAGCCGACGACACATTGCCATCGCCAACAAATTGGATACTTACACACATGCATTCATTTTATCCTTTTCCTTACGACCGTCTGATCCCGTTTTTGGATCGCCTGATGATTGCCATGGATGAAACGTGAATGGTTTTTCTTCTTCTTTGACAAAAAGTGAACAGAAAATTATTCTAGTTAGAGAGCGCAGGAAATGCCTTGCAGTCAACGCAGACAAGAAGAACACTAAAAAAAAAAGACTTTGCTGCGATCAGAAGCATCATGCACGTCGAACGTCTGGCCCTGACAAACCGCTCAGCCAAGTCTGCCAATAACTCTAGCTACTTCATGACGCATTGACTCGAACGCGTTCGCAACTCGTTAACCGTAAAGAGTTTGCTTTTGACCAGGATGACGCGCGGTCTCATGTGTGTGGAGGAAAAAATCAACGGTCTGCGCTGGAAACTTATTAAGCGCCCACCCTATCATTTAGGTATCCCGCTCTCGAAATTTCATTTATGATCGCTGATCGGTCAAGAGGTCGGTCAACTGGGCAGCATTTAGAGAAGCTGTACAATAAGACACACCATTATAATTGAAGATAAGAACTTACACATATGCCGAAGCAAAGCGAAAACCTGTCATATCGTATGTTGTGAGAAAAAGGCACCGGTAATAAGCGACTGTCATAAAAGTGAGATAAGATCATTTGAATTCATTGAGTCCACTTCTCATGCTAATTCTTGACTCCACTGTTTGCAGAACGAGAAAAAGTTTGCACCAACCTAATATTTACTACAATATTATGATAATTAGTCAGTTTAATGTATTAAGAAGACTGGTACGCATTCCTGACGACTTAATTTAATAAGACGACTTAATTCTTGCAGGAAAAAAATCCCTCAAGAATGGTTAGCAGGCAGAGTTGCCTTTACACTCAGCTAGGTGTGGAAAATATTAACATGTCCAATTGGAGAACAATAGCATTAACAAGCGTTACATAAATAATTTTTGCTGCCGTTCTTAGATAGGCTATATATATATATATATATATATATATATATATATATATATATATATATATATATATATATATATATATATATATATATATATATATATATATATATATATATATATGTATATATACATTTCCTCACCGAGCAAGGTGGCTTAGTGGCAAAGCCTTTGCCTTGCATTCGGGAGGACTGGGTTCGAACCCAGACCGGCCACTCTTAAATTGGTTTGCATGGTTTCCAATTTAAACAAGGTAAATGCCGGAGTGGAGTAAACTTAGCCATGACATGAAAAATCCGTACACGGGCAATTGCCTTACGGCAAATCTAAAAAAAAAAAAATATATATATATATATATCAAAAGTATTGTCGGCCGACTTAAAACGGCAATGTTACTATTTTTTGGATTGGAAGGGCTTTCTATATAATTGTGTTATTTTATGTTTAAACTGTTGACGAAGCTTGGGCCCTAACATACTTACATACACTCTAAGACGCCTTTTAATTGTTTTGTCGCATTTTAATTATATTATTCTTTATAATAATACGTTCGTAAGAAACCCATTTATGCTTAGGCCTTAACAGATTTATAGATATTAAGGAGAGCATACTTCCTTAGCAGTTCTTGATTTGATTGATGCACTGGTAGTATCGTATTGCTGTCGTCGTTGTTTTGCTTTGCAGAACGTGGTACAAAAATATGTTGGATTGAAAATTTCCGATACATACTTATACAAAAAAATAATATTTATTTAATCTTCCAAAGTGTTATTGTTCCCTTTAAAATAGTTTTCGCCCACTGCAATGCACTTGTGCAACCTTCTTTCGCACTCTTTGACTTATTACGATCATTACTTAAACGTGTGTTTTAAAATGGAGTTGAGTTGCTCCTGGGAACTTTCCTTCATCGCCTCTATAGTCTTAAAACGTTGACCTTTCAAAATTGTTTTACCGTCAGAACAGAAAAAAGTCACATGGAGTCAAGTCCGGCCAATAAGGATGTTTCGGAAATATAGAAATCTAATTTTTCAGCAAATAATCCAAAATCGATTACGATGCGTGTACTGGTGCATTGTCGTCATGGAGAGTCCAATGGCTGCTTGCCCAAACCTCTTGTGTCGGACGCTCTTGGGCAATCCTCTTAAAATTTGGCGATTATAGTCCATATTAACCGTAAAACCAGGTGGCAAAAAACGTGATAGATGATTCTTTTGTGGTCGAAAAAAACTATTCAGATAGGCAGTGCTAGATCTGCTCTGTCTGAATTTATTTAATATAATTTCTCTTTGGTAGCACAATTGGGAACATTGAGCTTTGGTTTCGATGTTGTAACCATATGCCCGTAATTTGTCTCTTGTAATCCCGCTCCTAAACAATCTAGGGTCATCGTCTGAACGTTCAATTCGGACTTTACCGACGGCCGATCATTTGCTGTATATTTAACATTTTGAAACGAACTTCGCTGCCAGCTTTCTGACACACAAAATATCGGTCAAGACTGATACAACTGATCCATAAAATACCTCCAACTTCTCAGCTATCTTCCTGACAGTAACTCGGCGATTATTGGGCACGATAGCACGAACTTTTCCACGATTTCTTTTATTATTGGCGTTTAAGGCCTTTCTGCAAGCGGCCATCTTCAGTCTCTTCACCAACGCAAAATCGACGGTACCACGTACAGTGCTTCGGGACACTGCTTGATCATCGTGAGCCGTTTGTTCGTAACACTGCCACCGCTTTAGAACATATGCATTGGTTTTTAACAGATAACTTAATGCAGATTAATTGCTCATCCATTTTCGGTTCCTTAATAATTGCTGAACCTCGTTTTCTTCACTTCTTTGAAACGAACTCAAACCCTGCGTGTAGCTGATGTACAAATCGGAAGACCTTGGTGGAGTCGGTCTGGCGGCAAAATTTAAAATGCTCAAATTAGCTGATCCGCTCTCTCTCTCTCTCTCTTTATATATATATATATATATATATATATATATTCATAACCAAGTTCCAAATCGATTGTTACGCCAGGCATACCGTAGACAGCAGCTAAATAAGCATGCCCTTATCACTTTCTACTTGATAAGAAGCCCCGTAGGGAGATAGGTTAGGGGAGTCAACAGGGAGTCCTTCTTCAGAGGCGGCATTTCGTTCATTAGTTCACCCAACATGTCCAATTAAGATGTAGCTAGCCGTCGAGTCCCACACT
This sequence comes from Dermanyssus gallinae, assembly GCA_003439945.1. Classification (NCBI taxonomy): domain Eukaryota; kingdom Metazoa; phylum Arthropoda; class Arachnida; order Mesostigmata; family Dermanyssidae; genus Dermanyssus; species Dermanyssus gallinae. The sequence continues at coordinate 75,225 of QVRM01006663.1, forward strand.
ACCCGCTTTGGGTGTGCGTAAAAGCATTTGTCCCTCTCACCCAAAAAAAAAAGTAAAATATGTAGTGATGCTAGTGCGATAAGGGATTGTGCATATGCAAGGGACCTCACACAGGTAGAATGGCCGAGGGTTGGGAAGAGGCAACTCTGACGAGAAGAGTGAAATTGCAACTTGGGAAGTCTGATTTTTTCAATTTGTCACATCATTGTTATTATTATTATGCTTTTTTTTTATTATTATGATTGCGAGCGGTTGTTGGTCCAGGCCCGAATCGACTCAGCGTCAGTCGAAGCGAGCACGGGGAATAGTTTAATTAGATCTGTACTCGAATCGATGCGATGCGGTGGAACCCCGGGCGGTGCTCTGGCGACACAACAGCGGGCGCAAGTGCCATGCTGGGGTGACGTTTACGCGTCTTCTGTGCCCAGGTAGTGTATTAGGCTGTCGCTTAAATCATACTGGTAGTGTCAGTTAGTTTCGTCAGCAGGCTTGACGCTCGCATGTTGTCGTATTCAAGTGTCATCAAGTTTATAAAACGCACGTTGCAAATTTATAAAACAAGTGGTGGCCCCCCAACACCACAACCCCAGTCTCCTATCCGGATTCCCGGGCCAGCTGGCGGTCAGATAGAATGGTTGGACAAAATGGTAACTGGTAGGTCAAGGCTTTTCTGCTCGCGCAAATAATTGACGTTCACGAGGAGTATATATATATATAAATATATATATATATATATATATTTATATATATATATATATATATATATATATATATATATAAACACCTAACCCCATTACTTATTTTAGAGAAAGCGACGCTGAACACTCAGTGAGAGTGGAGCACAGCTTCTCGCTTATAAGCCAAAGCGGTTGCAGTAGACGCCTACGACAAAAAAAAGGTCTATAAAAATAGTTAATTACCTAATTGTAACTGGCTGTATGATCTGATCTGACCTTTGCGCGGTTCTCCGCGTATTGTACAGCCTACGCACGAACTGCCCTGTAATGGTGATTAAATACGAATTGATGTCACTTGCCCTATTTTTGGAGCTGGAACTGAAAAGCTTCATTAGTAGCTGACGCTAATTATCGATCCCGTACGAGCGCCATCACTTGAGCCTTCTTGAGCTACAGCCTGTCTCGAAGCTGTGCGAAAGTGTCGGTGAGGAACTCCAAAATCCGGCCAAATCCCAATACGCTGTTCTGCTACAACGACAAAAATCGCGTCCAAGTATCCACCATTCACGCGCTTCACTAAACTTAGAGAAGCCAACTCAGTTCCGACTACCCAAACCCTAACTATTGGTAACTAGGGCTTACCGGCTAAAGCTTGGAGCTATCGCTGGGATAAGCACGAAGCACACGAGAATATACGGGACATTGGCTTAGCATATACAATAATACGTTCACTTAACATGTGTTGGTCGACCCACAGGCCGAAAGTGCACAACCGTCAGTGTCAAACTGAACAGTTTGGAACATGTAGAAGCTTATGCGGCTGGACGATGGCTGAGCTTACAAGACATCGTCGATTGGCGGTCGGATATAGGAATATATGAGAAGACATGGTCTTGAAAAGAAAAAAAGGGTAATTATTCTAAACTTCTAGCTATGAGATACATTCTCGTACTTATCGCCATGGAAACCCTGGAACCTGAGCAAGGAGCAGAGAGGAGATGGACGCGAGGCCTAGTTTCTGAGGCAGGTACTGTTTTCGGCTCTCTTTTGGTAGGAACAGGGTCTTCATTGTGAGCGCCATGATTTGAGTTAGTCAACAGTGAAGGTCAAGCAGATGATCACACTTCACAATTTTACAAATTAAACAAAAAAATAATATATATTGTTTTTTCAGTTATGAAGAATCTTGTCATTTTCCCGCTCTCTGCGCGAGGTAGCCGTAGAGCTGCCAAATAAGTATTCCGAATCGACACGTCCCACTCTGCGGTATTTATGTGTAGGCAAAACTGATGTGTATATTCGAAAATGTTGCACTTCTAAGTGGAGCTTTTGAACAACAAATGTTTGTGACGGCTTCGGATTTCTGACACGTTCGAGCATGATAAATAGGTTTTCGGGACACGCGGGATCAAATCTGCGATCAAGTCACCGACAAACCCGAACCCAGGGCAATATGGTACCTAATTAGCTAAGTAGGCCACGCCGCCACGCGATTTGACATTACTTCGACTATAGGGACATTCGAATTTTTTTTATTGTTTTAGATTACCCTGCAAAATTAGACTGCTGACACTCTGCACACAATATTTATTCGAAATTTATATTGTACAATAATACTATATCTCTTTCTGAAGGCCGCGGAGAGTCGAAATACTAAGAGTTTGTCCTGACTTCGACAGGCAGCTCTCAGCATTCCCGTGTTTATCTAGGCCGAACAAGCGTCGGCTAACTATTTGACGCGACAAATGAAAACGCTCACACATTTTGCGTTAATCGGCGCCGTTGCCGCCGCAGCTGCGTTCCAAGTTTGGTGAAAAGTTTGACACCGCCGAACGCGAGACGCTGCTGTCTGCGGCCACAGGGTTCCTCGACCTTAGAAGGACCGAAGCCCTTCTAAGGTCGAGGAACGGGGATCTCTCGGCGAAAAACGATCATTTGCGTCGATAACACGCATACACACGATGTATCATCGCTAATTGTTGTCACAGTGTGCTCGCCGACTACCAGCTACTAATACTTCTGCTACTGTTTCTGCTACCGTTACTACGACAATTGGGTCAGCCGTGGGACGTGGGACGTACAGATCACGCCAGCAGCTTGCCTGGATAACCGGCCACTATCATTACAGTGATCGTGAAACAACGGCTCATCATGACCGCCATTAAACGTTTGAGGGCGTGAATGCTAACGTTAAGTTGACGACGTTGAACCGTCAAAGTCATCGAATCGGGTGCTGGGGACCCCGACAAGACCTTCAATACCTTACGGTCTTCACTATGGGAACGGCCGAGCTGCTCTCCGTGGTAAAGGCCGCTCTTTAGGCGGCTGAACAAATGTGTGTGTTTACCAAGCATACAGAAGTGTGCCACGATGGTTTGCTACGTCTATGGGATCATCACTAAAGTTTGGTCGTCTTCGCCTTCGACTCTCGGCAAAAAGGATATTGATAGATCGACAGCACACCAAAAATACCGAACGGTACGCACTTGTGAGAGCATGTTAACTAATTCGAGAAAGCCTGTTTTACTTTTCCAAGCCTTTAGATATATATATATATATATATATATATGTATAGAACTTTGCCTACTAAAATGATTGCATTGCTTATCGTGCATCTATTCGAATACTACGTACCTACATTATCACACACGGATTTACCAATTTACATACAAACTAGTGCCTAGGGAAAGCTAGGGGGTGGCGCAAACAAACATCGTCCACAACAGTGCGTCGGTGTCTGCTTGAGAAGCTGCAATGGTCCATAGGCGGCCGTTACGGAGGACCGACCGATCTAGCTTTCGTGGTCCGGCTGTTGGGCCGGCTTTTCTGCGCAGAAGATATACACTCTGTGCGATTCCTGCACAGCCTCGAGTAGGGGATCTTCGATTTGGCGTAGCAGGCTACGGCGGTCATGCACCTTGAAGAAGCACGCGTTGCAGAAGAACGTCGTACAGTGGCTGTGGCGACAGAACACGCGGCCCAACTTGGCCAGGCAGTGGTAGCAGAGCTCGTGTTCGAACTCGGGCGCCGTCACCAGCGTCAGCCGGGCATTGCGCGTGTTGACCACGACGCGGCCGCACCGAAGCGCGGCAATGTGATGCGAGCGCTCGCGAAACACGACGTAGCCTTCGTTGGTCGGATAGCCCGATGCGTCGAGAAACACCTTGGCGTAGAGGACCGGGCCGAACAGCGAATCGAACGGGGCGGCCAGCTGCTCGCCGGTCAGGGGCGCGTCCAGCCCGAACACGTAGCAGACCTCCTCGAAGACCATCTCCTCCCGGAACGTCTCGAAGCGCCGATAGACGCTCAAGCTTTGCCAGTAAGGCCACACCCGCAGGCTAACGCATCGGCCGCCCACGGCGGCCATGAACACGTACCCGTGCTCGCAGATGTACGAGCACTTTTTGAGCAGCTCGACGACGGCCGACGAACTCTGGAACACGGCTCGAATGCCGAAGTGAGCCGCCACTGTGGCGCTTCCTTTCGCCGACTGTGGCAGCTCGACCGGTCCGAATGCTCCGAGTAGGTCAGCGAGAAGGGTCTTGTCGCGTCGCAGCTGGTCGACGAGGTTCGGGGTTGCCAGCATCGGCTGCACCAGGACGACCGGCGAGATCTCCGGCACCACAACGTCGCGCGGTGGCAGGATGTACGTCATTTTGTCGTGCTCGAACTCTCGGGTCTGGTCGTGGGGCTGCTGAGAGAACCACTGGTGCACGAGCGGGGCGTTATCCTCTTCCTCGAGACGAAAGTTGATGGCTGCCACATTGCCCAGAGGTCGAAGACGAACGCTCTCCTCCTTGAACGTCTTCCTGACGCGGGGCATTCGCGGGGCATCGGTATACGTCGCCACACCCAGAGGACCCTGAGACACAGTCAGGAGCGTTCGCAGCCGAGCTTGTTGGCTTTCCGAAAATTCGCGAGGTGCATTCAGAAAGGGATTTGGTGCCATTGCGTACGACAAGAAGTGGGCAATTTCCGGATCGGTTCCGTCATCCCCTGCAACAGATCGCAACGGAAAGATCAATCACCAAGACGCCAGTAACGACAATAGAAGGTTAGTAAATACTTGGCGTTCAATGTGTTTAACTTATTGACTCTGTGCCGTTAGCAACTAAGCGTGTAGTTCATATTCTCCGAAAGTATACATCTGTCAACAACGTCACACAAGCGGCACGTTGGAATTCACACGTAAAATGTGTAGTCGCGTTCCGCTTTCGCACACTCTAACCCATCTAAACAACTACTAAATGTCGTTTACCGCCCTAGTCAAGTTATGCTGATTCTAGAAAAAAGAAACTTGTCTAGAGTTTCTAATTGAGTATGGTTACGAACTGAGAGGTACCAGCGCAGTTCTTTGTTGTATGGATGACTTTTGTCAGTTCCCGTTAGCACCAAGCAGCTTTGTGACTTTCGGCCAATCTAGTATCTGCGCTTACTTTGTAGTTGTAGAATCATCTTATTTGCTTTATTTATTGAATATGAACAGATGGTCACTGGATCTCTTAAAACAGAGACTCTGAAAAACAACGATTTTTCGCTTCGTTTTTTTGTGATTGCAGTGGTCTGCCCAAAACACATTTTTGTCTTTGATGTTTTCGACATCATTTTTACGCTTGTTTTAATTGTTATATATGGGTTCATGCTGATGTGGTCACAAGGGACAGCTTTGATGGGTGCGACACAACTGCAATGTGCTTCGATCAGAGGTCGAAATGGTGGAACGGAGTTTCAGCAAAATTCAAGAATAGTACGAGGATAGCATCACTAAACACCAAGCTTTCTCCACTAAAGACACTGCTAGCAGATCAGTCTAGTGGATCTAGGTTGCAGCATAAGCGACTACGCCCAGTTTAAACAGGCTTGCGGTGCTGAGTACAACCTGTTTTTCGTACGCTCCCGAGAGTCCCTCGGCATCCGCTAGGTACGCCTCCTTCAATTGTATTTTGGGTCCACCACAGGCGCATTCAAAGCTGTTACCAGTTTAAATTGAAAGGGAGACAAGAACACGGCACTAGGCAACAACTGCCTTTCTCAGGGGCCAGATGAGGAAGAACCTAAAGAAACTATATATATATATATATATATATTTTTTTTTTAATTTATAATTTTTGTCTTATTTTTTCTCGGGAAAAGAAACGAGTACAACACTCTCTCAGTAGGTACTTCAAGTACCTTGGAATTGCCGACGTCTTGAACAAGCAGTGTCGAATCAGTCCGCAGACACTACAACTGGTGGTTGCTACCAACAGCTCCACTGCGCTGCAGATTGAACTATCCAGAAGGATCTGCACCTTTGATCGCCGAGTCAACGCCAACAGCAGTGGGCGTAGTGGGGGTGGACCCACAACGCCCCATTCAACTTCAGCCGGCTGTGATGATGCCGCTGAAGCACAGCTGTCTGCACCTTAATATCGTTAGTAGAGCTTTGCTAGACATGGTTGCAGTGGCGCACGCCCACATTCAACACTTATATATATATATATATATATATGCATATATATATATATATATATACATATATGTATATATATATATATATATATATATATATATATATATATATATATATATATTTGTGTAATGTACGTAGCTCTTTTTATAGGGACCTATGTGTATGGTCGATATACGTACACATACGAAGTCATTAGTCGTAAGGCGGGGAAGGGCGGGAGGATGTGTGTTATACTTGTTGTACGTGCACGTTCATCAAAAGTTCTGCCGCGAAGCTACCGCGGTGGTCGAAAGAATAGGAAAAGCTGACTGACTGAATCCGGCCCGTCGGAGACCGAAAGAATCGCGCGGCCAAAAGGAAGAAAGCCTTAGGTCGTCGCCGTCGTCGTCGTCATAATCTTCGTTGTTCTCCGTCGGTCCAATCCAGCGGCTCCTGTTGGTTCTGGTTCGGACGGCATTGGCTCTCTCCTCAGAAAATAAATGCTCAATCTACTCTCAATTTCTCTCTTTCTCTCGCATTCACTCACTGCCTTCGCGTTCTCTCTGTCTCTTTCGTTCTCTCTTCCTTTCGTTCTCTCTCTTGCTTTCCATTGGGCCAAGCTATCGACGGCTCGAAGGTGAATAGCTCGAGAAATAATCGAAGTGCAACTGAAATACGTACACTTGAATGCACGAAAGCTCGTTCGAAGTTGAATGTTCGTCGCCATTGCCATCGACACGAGACGAGGCGAAACGCAAAAAGGAAGGCACAAACGTGAGAGAGAGAGAGATATATAGAGAAGGGAAAGATAAAGAGGCGGAACAAGCCTCTAGCAGATCCCAAGGTACTGCTTGGGAACGCGTCAAGCAGTACCTGTAGCAGATGTTGTCGTTGTTGTTGTTGTTATTCTCGTAGAGAGATGGAGTACATCGTAACTGAACGAAGCAGCAACTACTAATGAATAAGTCACCAATCGGTGAAAGAACGAAAGTGAATTAAAGGTCCCAGTTTATTATTGTTCGTGCTTTGATTCGTGCTCAGACTCACATGATGAGCAAAAAGGAACTAACCATACATGCATATACATATACGAACGTATAAACATGCAAGCACAAGAACACGCAGACACACACATATCTGCGCATAAACACACGCGGCCATACATACACATATAGAGAAGAAAGAACACGAGAATGAAGGACAGGGTGAAGGTCAGGGAAAAGCTAAAGTCCCGCAATAAAGACGGGCATGCGTAGACAAACCTACACACACACACACACAGAGAGACAGAACAGCAAAGCGCTACGTACATGCCTGATAGCCGTGCTGGTACGGGAACATCGGGCAACTGCCCTGCAGGTTGTCGGCAGCCCAGCGTAACTGGGCGGCCACGTGTCGAGGAAGCGCCGGCGAGAATCCGAGCGGCGTTGCCGTGTTCGCTGTCGTTGAAACGTCGGCGCCATCACCGCTTCCTCCTCCGCCACCTCCAACTCCACCTCCGGTGCTGTTGCTGCCACCAGCACCATTGACAGCAGTACCAGTGATGACGGCTGGCCGGTTCGCCGCTAACGCTGAGGAGACCAACGGTGATGCTGTGCTGCCACTGCTATTATTACTACTACTAGCTTCAGCCACCGGCCGAAGTGTTCCAATCGGAGCCACGCTGCTCCGAACCGGGCTCGTTACAATCTGTACAACGAACAAGATCGCCGAGGCAGTGCACATAGCAGCCCCACCCCCCCATTAGACATGCAGATAAAAGCATGTTAAAACTCTTGTTGTCAAAAAAGCTCGGGAAATAACTAACTACATGACCTTTAGCGCTCACTGGGACCTAAACAAATTATCAAAATGTCCTAAACAAACAATCAAAGATCCTAAACAAACGATCAAAGGTCCTAAACAAACGATCTTCCTCCTGTAGAGTACCTACTGCTACAGCGCGTATCGATCGAGGTTCAGCGGGAAAACGAGGCGTTAGTCGAAGGGTCCCTTCTCTCGGCCGCAGGGCTTCCTGAGATCCCGTGGAACAACTGATGTTCCGATTACTCTTTTGTCTTTGTATACATAAACAGAGGCAACGCCGACGTTACACGCATGGGCATTGTGGGCGACATTTTACACGGGCTGGTTTCAATCACGTACAGCAGTGACAACAAATTAACAAACAGTGACAGCAAATTAAGGATCTCCAGGAAACGTTAGCGTTATCCGTGTAAGCTGTGCACGTTGCTGATGACACACAATTGTTTTACCCAGACTCGTCAATCTCGTTGTCCATATCTACTTTCACTGTCTACCTTCATTGACGTCTCACCCACCTAAAGCCAGTCATGACCACTTCCACCCTCGGCAGGGAAATGCTGTTAGCATTACTAGAAACTACTAAGGGGGCTGTAATAGCCATTTACGTCTCACCACCACCGATATCTATTGCATTGAAATAGAATGGCTGTCCGTATCCGTTCGCTTCTCATTTGAAACTAGGAAATCGACGTTGGCATTGTCACGTGGTCCAATGTCTATGCTATGGGTTCGGCCTGGATCACATCACGCGCTCCATAACAACGGTTATAGTATACCCGTCAATCGGTCGAAATCTTGACTTCAGATCAACGACCAAAACGAGCATGCTTGCCTACCTAGCCAGCCACCCACCTCTTCAGAGTCCATCTGAGCCATGATGTCCGCTGCTTGACCGCGGTTCATGCATCTGCTCGTCTTCTGGGTTTCGCTTCTGGCTAACTGTCAGACCACTTCGTCTCTATCCGCCAATACGAGGCAAGCTTTGACAAAGAAATGTCGGACTGAGTGCGGCTGAACACAGACGCTGTTTTGTTGCTCGCTAGCCCTTAATCCACAGAGAAAGTTCGAGGGAGAGCTGATGAGAAAAGCAAAGTCAATTCCAGCGCGCGTTCTCTTGGAGTAATGGGTAGCGTAAGGCTTGTGTCGTCTCACCGAGGTGGCTCTACTACGCTTTCTCACAGTGCGCAGCTCGCGTTCATGCGGCTGTTCTGATCTGTGCACTGCAGCATTTGTTTGGTGTGAACTGTGGTGACATGTGAACATAAGCACGAATTGCACTACCGATGATTGTTTCTGGGATGTGTACAGCCGTACAGATCCACCCAAAACTAGAAGTAACTTAGAGAGTTCTGTTAACAAATGGCCTAGTGGCGTGTTGCCGTGGACATTTGGCTTCTTCCTTATGGAAAGAAAGCGCGCAATTTGTTGTGTGATGGCGGTTAAAAATATACAGATGTTTTCCCTCTCTTTTACATGTAGTGATGAGACAACGCTTTGAGTACCGTTAACTGCGCACTGTGTTTGGTAAGTATGAGGTGCAATTAACATAGACGTTAAATAAAGCTGTATAAAAGGCTTTGAGTATATATATATATATATAACTAAGTTTTCTTTCTATTTAATGCCTTGATTCGAGATTACCGATAAAATGCCCGGTTGCTCATTCGAGTTCTGTCCCGGCTCCTATAGGTCTCATGACTTTGAGTCCGCGGGGATATATATATATATATTTGACCATTTATCCAGGCCTACTTAACATGCCGTTAGTGTGTGACACTCGTTTGCACGTATCCGCCGTTGTCTGCACGTAATCACTGCGTTAGACATTGAGCGTATCTGTATCGTGCGTAGCTGTAGTTGCCCCCGCGAGACACGTTCTGCGGTTATTACGATAGATAAAACCACAGGTATTTAACAGACAACGTGTGACATTTATGTTATTTAGACTAAACAAGGGAACCGAAGGGTTATGCTGTCAGCACTATAATATATATATATATATATATATATATATATAAAATATTGTGATGATTTATTAATTATTTACAATACGTTTGCATACTCGGCAGTGCTCGAATATATATATATATATATATACGCGAGAGCGCAGGCACGCCAGACCCTTGCACATCATTATACTCAAACGATGAAAATGAAGTATACACAATGTCTTTATTTTCCTTTTACCTTCCCAGCTCTCTAATCGGTCCTCAAAGTGCGCCTAACAGAAATTGCACCCTGGTGTGCTGCTAGGCGGGTGACTGCAGTGTCAGCTTTCGTTTCCCCACCGAAGGGTCGAGAGCGGTTGACGCCCTGAGGGCTTTCGGACGGCACGGAGAGCCCTTAAAGTTGGCCTGTAGTAGTGGCCACGAGGTGGCGGCCCTCTGCGGGCACTGCCCGGTAACCGGATCCAGCGCGCGGCAGCACCCGAGCCAGCGTTGACCGCCTTTAAAATTTGGCCAGGACAGGTAGCAGCTGTTTGAGCTCTCGAAGGCTCTTCCTTTTTGTTGGGTTTCTGTAGGAAAGGGCTCGTGTTGAACGTCGGACCACTGTCACGACGATTTCAGCAGTATCAACCTCCTTTCTTCTGGTTCAGCTGTAGGTGTCACCTTCAAACACTTCGCCGTGAATGGGTTCGTTCAGCCTCGCCTTGCCCTGCCCGCCAGACACCCGGGCTCTCGACAACGGCGCGTCGAAGTCGAACAATGCACCCTTGAAGGCAAAGAGCTCTCGCTCGTTCGGCGAAACCTGGAACTGAAGTGAAGTGATGACCTCGCATTGGTGGCACCTCGTTACCTCGAGTCTTAGTAACAACAACACGATGTTAGTCAATTGCTAGCCGTGTAATAATGATGACATCTTCGTGCTATGAATGTACAACACCGCGACGCCCGGTATCCCAAACTGGGAACAGAACTAGTTTGCAAGCGTCAATACCCAACACACAAACATCGCCACCTAAATTGCGTATTAACCTAAAACGCAGTTTAGTTAAATTAGTTAACAAGAACGATATCTTTTAAAAATATATCTATTCCTCTCCGCATATACGCATACTACGTATGTAATGTCTGCATAACCTTGTAGATTGCAAATGATTACAGCAGCATTAAATGTAGTATCGGTACATCGCCAACTAGCATACCGCTTTAGCTTTAGCAAGGTAGGAGGAACCTGAATATAGTGATTCCCTTTGGACCCCGTCATTCTGAAAATTGCCGTTGTTATTGTTTAACGACCTTAACTGAGTCAGTCAGGGCATACAACGGTAATTAATATTTGCCTGCTCTGCTACAGCTGGTATGACAACGTAATCAAGGCAAAAAAGAAAAATTGCGTACGTTTTGGTACGCCTCATTTGACACAATAGCCTACAACAGCGATGAGCCGGCATAGAGTCTCCTTGTTGGGTGGAAGGATGACATGTGTACCGTCGAGCCCGGTGGCGTAGTGCATTCGCGTGCGTCTCGCGACCGGAGGAGACACATAGGTGCACGGGTTCGATCCCCATCGTTGCACACTTGTATTTATAGGGTTCGTCTTATAAACCAGTGCGAAAGCAAATGCGTGGACGTTAGATGTTGGTTGCTGAGAGTCCGCTCGAAAAAGTTTTTTCATATGTGTACCTAACTACACGTGTCACTCTTCTACAGAAGGGTGCGTGGAGCGGCAGCACAGGCGGTTATGCTGGGCTATGCGGGGTTTCTTCAAGAGTCTTTGCGGTAGCATGGTCGCTGACACTCTCAGGAGAGGTTGGTTACTCGTCCGTTTTCAATGCGTATCGCTCACAGAGAACTCAATCGACAACACGCGACTCGAATCGGCGACACCCCGAAAGCTGACAACCATGACTAGTGCACTAGCCCCGTTTATAGACGCCGCTTACTCCTGGATCTATTGCATGTATGTTACTTTTGTGAATAAAAATATTGTACTTTACTAATAGTTATGTATAACGGTTACGTGTAAAAACAAGCGATTATATTTATATTGTAATATTTGAAAACGCTGACAGACGAAAATAAATATAAAATAAGTACATTCTAGTTTTTCTCATGCCTATCGCGCAGGTACCTTGATACGTAAATTTTCTTTTCTGTTTAAATGTTGATAAAATGCCTACAGATTGTTTACAGCGATAGAAGTATACATGCGCGTATTGATAGATATTTTTATAATTAATTGGAAGCACATGAAAAATGGCTGCAATATATACTACTATACTGCAATGCCCAGCGTTTCATGAAGAGCGCTATATATAACAGTTGTCGTCAGCTGTTCAAGCTGCTCTGACGTGTTTTCGTAACAGTGCGTAAAATTGTTGCTATTTCAGTGGTTAGTAAGTGTTTCTAAAGTGCATCTATGCCGTAACGAATAGTGTGCAGGTTAAGTCTCTCTAGACAATATCTACATTTTATACTACCTGGAAACCGGCGCTTTCACATTCATAATCGGACTTTCAATCATCATCATCAGCATCATCAGTGTGTATTGTCTACCATCTACAACCCAACTACCGCCTTCAGCGCTCTCATCATTAGTGCACCGTTCACCAGTTAGTTGTTACTCATAGTCGGCATCATCACCACCACAGCCACCATCACTATCATCACCCAGTACTACAATACCTCACCATCAAGTACCATCTTAAGCATTATCGTCACTAGCACATCTTCATCGTCATCATCACTCATTCCAGCTGATTAATCTTTTCGTGGCGTTTCGAATTAACAACGTCACCGCCAGTGTCAGTTGTTTATATACATTCCTTAACGGGTGGGCTAGTTAAGAAGAGATCGTTCCCGGTCACACAGGTGTCGTAGTCTAAGTGGCAACGCCGCTATCTACGCACTTGACAAACCGGGTTCAAATCCTACTTTTTTTTTTTTTTTTGTGTTTAAAAAATGCCGTTGAAACGCACTCCACCGCGTAAGCGCCATGCTAGTGAGGCGCCGGATTTGCCGGCATCAGTGTCAACAGATCGCCGGCCAAATGAATCCATCGCTGGAATCATGGAGACAGACGATCGCGCAACTCGCGTTGCTGGAGGACGAGAAAAGCGCGCTGCATCGAGCCCCATCGAGGATGTGCGAGTGAAAGATTGCCGTGTATCGCATGAAGATTCCCCCGATTCAAGCGCAGACGTACAGAGCGAAGCAGAAAAAGAAGTACAATGTGATAAGGAGGGTGAACCTGATGATACAGGGTTTATTACCGTGCACCGCCATAAAAGATCGCAGGCCCCAAAGGTGGTTGTGACCAGGCAAGAGGCAGTGATATTTTCTGCCGGCGGCGAAGAGCTACAGAATAATTTCAACAAGGTCTGTGACTATATTGTGGGCCATGTCAAGGGGAAAATCGAAGAACCCCGCTTTACGAAAACTGGAGAGCTTGTCATTGTTGTTGATGCTGAAGAGGATAGGGGCACCTTGCTGTCACTGCAAGAGCTAGCGGGTGTTAAAGTATCTGCCAGAATAAGTGGAGGGCGCTCTTCTGTCAAAGGCAAAATATCCGGTGTGCACCCGTCAATCTCAGAAGCTACCATCCTATCTGCACTAAGATCATTAGGAGTAACCGAGGTAGCTCGAGTTAAAACCAAGAATCCGATAACCAACGTTGTATCAGCAACTGAACACGTAATCTTAACATTTACTGGCAATAACTTTCCATCGGAAATACGCTTGGGCCTAAAGAAGCATGGGGTTGTGCTATACTGCGATCCAATGCAGTGTTTTAGTTGCTACAGCAGCTTAGGAGAGATTGCAAGGCTCAGGCCAAATGTTGCCTATGCAGCGGCAAGCATGAAGCCACGTGGGGTTCGTGCCCCGTACGATTGAGCCGTATAGAAATGTTGAAGCGGGGCTTTCGGAATGTTATTCAGAGGCAACCTGAGGCTCCAACTCTACCACTTTGCGCCCCCGTAGAATACGTTCAACCGTCTGATAACTTTTCGAAGCGCAGCTGGTCATCTGTGGTAAAGAATGGTACGAAGGTGAACAACGACGCAGTGAACACTCGAGAAGTTGGACAGTCAAAGTCGAAACCTGTGGAAATAAGCGAAAAAGCGTTGCCTTCAATGGACATAGCTGCAGATCTTGTACAAGGCTTACTAGACAAAGTTGTCCCCTGTATCATCAAAGCGGTTCAAACAGCGGTAACCAGTGTATTTGAAAAGTTGTTTCCCTCTCTGCTCTGTAGGGCAACCGCAGGAGAGATGGGTGGTTACTTGAGCAAAACCACTGGAGCTACTTCCCTTGAAAATATCTTGCAACACTCTATTGAAGCCTCCTTGCGCGATGCACTTTGCACGCTATCATGTAACCAAGGTGTAAAGACGAGCAAGCGCGACAGGCCTCCTGGAGGCTCGTGACCGGCTTGCTCAGCAGTAACAAACGCACCAGTACAAAAACAACCGCAACATACTCAAGACAAGAGATCGCTACTTAAATTATTTCAATGGAACTGTGAAGGCATTAAATCAAGTTACCCGCTTCTTCCTTTAGCTGAGCAGTATGACGTGTTGGTCCTTACTGAGACATGGGCCACCAAACCTACAGTCGTTCCAAGTTGGTGTATAGCGGAATGCCTGGGTGTACAAACAGAGGGACCGGGCAGAACAAGTGGGGGAGTTGCAGTGTTGTTTAACAGCAAGCTCGCTGGCGCAAAAACATGCTACAAAGAGGATAACTGCGTAGTCCTAACAGGAACCGCCATTAACGTCATTGCAATATATTCAAGTCCTTCAGAAGCGATTTCAACAATGCTGAAGAAATTAGTACTATGCCTTGACATGGTGGACTTACACAAAGTGACTGTAGTATGCGGTGATCTCAACTGTCGGCTTGACAAACCAAGATGTATAAGAACGGTATCACTACTCAACGCCTTGGCATCTCGCAGTATGTGGGTTATATCTACAGCTGAAGATTCGACATTCGTCGCGCCTCACGGACAATCTACGATTGACATTTTCGCCACAAATGCTAACCCATGTAATGTCAAGTACAGGGGGGTGCAGGAGAAGACTCTGGCGTTCGGTGCAAGGTGGCACCTACCCGTCGCAATGGAAATATCAATTGAACCTCAATCTACAGATCACAAGCGGCCTTGTCTAAGTTGCAATCTGAATCTCAGCCTTTTGACGGTTACCTCGCGAAACATTTTCCCAGTACCAACCGTGATCAACGTGGAATCCTATGCCACCAGCATTCGAAGTGCCATTACTGGTAGCGCTCGGCTAAAGCAACAAATGGAAAGCAAGCGAACAAACAGAAAGCACGCTCCATGGTACAATCAGGAGTGCGCTTCTTGCAAACATTATATGATTCAAGCGTACATTTTAGCAAAAATCCGCCCGGAGATGACTTATTTTTATACTAGATTAAGTCGTGACTATAAAAGAGTTGTAAAAAACGCCATAAAAGAATATGAAGAACGAAAACAGTACAAGCTGCTCCTAGAAGCGCAACAACGACCTCATAAGTGGCTGCAGACAGACAGGCGCGTTACTGCGTGTCCAATCCCACATGAAATACTAAATGCTCATTTCCGGCAAATGTTTGCCAGTGCCATTACCGTTCCGAGTTGCGCTCCTGTGATAATGTCAGTGTGGGACGAGCGCGTCACTGACGCCCGTCAAGCCCTGTCGCGGCCTTTTAGCAATTCTGAAGTTATCGACTCAATAATGAAAGCACCGTCCGGGAAGGCCCCGGGGCTCGATTTGGTCACAAATGAGCATCTCAAGCAAGCGATTCACCTTGCGCCTTGTTTTACCAGACTTTTTAACGAGGTGATGAAAACGGTCCAACTACCCTCGGAATGGAAAACCAGTCTTCTTAGCATTATCCCTAAAGGAAAAGGAGATCCGTTGGCACCGTCGTCTTACCGAGGTATCGCAAAGAAGAGCGCAATCTATAAACTTCTATCGGCTATCCTAGCCCGTCGATTAGAACATTTTCTTGAGATTAACAGAAAGCTGCCGGAGCAACAACATGGCTTCAGAAGAGGCCGGTCAACAATGACAGCATGTGCTGTACTTCTAAATTCGATACAACGGGCACTTCGAACTAAAGGGGCTTATCTATTTGCTGTATTTGTAGATTTGAAAGCGGCCTTTGATACGGCCGCACGAACAATTATACTTGACAAGCTGGCTTTTTGCGGGATCTCATTGAATATTTTGGAGCTCATTAAAGGTATTTTACAGGAAGGACAAGTTATTATAGATGACGGAGGCGCTAAACACATGGCGATCTTACAGACCACTGGTGTTGCCCAAGGTGATAATCTTAGCCCCCTGCTGTTTTCGGTGCTGGTGAGAGACCTTCCCGAAGAGATACGGAGTCGGCACTCGCAGGTAGACGTCCTTATGTATGCAGACGACTTGGTGCTATATTCTCGCAGTCGATTCCATTTGCAACAATCCCTTGCGACCTTGCAGCATTACGTTCATCGAAACCAGTTGGAAATAAATTTAGATAAAACAAAGGCAATGAAGTTTAGACGTGGAGGGAAATTGGCTGGAATCGACGAACTACAGTTAGGTTCAAAATCTATAGAATTTGTCTCGAACTTCTCATACCTAGGGGTTATGTTCTCGTCTCGAGGTACGAACTTCTCGAGGCACATTGATGAACGAATTCGGAAAGGACTACAGTCCTTTCATAGTATCCGAGACCCTCATAAACTATCAATGGACGTTGCCGTTCATCTCTTTAACCTGAAGATTGCGCCTACTGCTTCTTACGGTATACAGGTGATATGGCCGCATCTGACGAAGTTAAACTTTAAGGCGCTTGACCAAATCAAGGCCGCTTTTCTAAAAAAGTGCTAAGAGCCCACCGCACTAGTCTCAACAGATTAGTCTATTTACTGGCGTCGACTCCGCTATTTGTTGAGAATTTACAAAAAATGCACGTGTTACCGAAAACGGCAGCTTTCAACGAGTACATGTCTGAATGGGAGAATAAGATGGCAGACATTGACCCGCTCTTCTATGAAACCCAGGCAATGACGTGTACTTCATGGAAGCGCTGCAACTATGAGAATAGACACCTAATTGCACGATTTGCTGTACATGGCTTCCACATGAAGATCTGTATTCGAGAGAAGTTCCATGAAATTTCCTCGTTATGCTTGTGCAAACTTTGCGGGAGACAGTGTGACTTATATCACCTTCAAAGATGCGATAGAACAGTTCTGTTGACTCGACTTTTAGAACCGTGATGAATATATGTATATGTGAATGTGTGCTTTATCTGTACGCGCAATATTGTAAACCAACCATCGGTTAATAAAGCTATTATGTATTGTGTATATGCAGAGCATCCTGAAATACTGAGTACGCGTGGTGCCGTCGATTTTGCGAAGAGACCGAAGATGACTACTGTTCGGAAAGGCCTTCGAGGTTAATAATAGAAGAAACCGTTAAACAACGTTTGTGATATCGTACTTAATCGCCCAATTACTATTACGAAGATAGCTGAGAGATTGAAGGTATCTGAATGGCTCAGTTGTAACAGTCTTGACCAATTGTTATCCTTTAGAGGACTGGCTGCAAAGTTCGTTCCAAAAATATTGAATTTCCAGCACGCCTCTCGGGAAAAGTCCGAATTGAACCTTCAGGTGATAGCAGAAAAGCTCGGATTGCTTCAAGAGTGATTACAGGAGACGAGTCATAGGCACACGATTACACATTGAAACAAAATCCCAATCTTGGCAGTGGTGTTCCCAAAAAGAAAGATTATTTGATTGAAGAAATTTGAACAAAGCAACACAAGACTACAAAGGAATAATCTTACACGAAGTTTTGCCACCTGGTTTTATAGTGCATGAAAAGTATTACCTTCAAAATTTAAGAAGATTGCGCGAGATCGTTCGACGTAAGAGGCCTAAACTCTGACCTAATAACTCTTAGATCCTCCATCACGAGAATGCGCGGACACAAGCATCGTTAGTGAATTCGGATAATTGATGACAGGTTCGACTTTTATATTTTCTCAACCTCCCGAACCTGGTTTTGTGCGACCTTTTTCCAGTTCCCAGGAATAGAAGAACATTTGAAGGGACAACGTTTTGAGACTTTAGAGAATATAAGGAACAATTTACCGGAGCAACTTGACTCGACTTCAAAAAACTCGTTTAAAAATGGAGAGAAAGTGGCGCAGTTGCTTTACAGCAAGCGGGAGCTAGTTTGAGAGAAAGAAAAAACACTATGAAGGTAAACTAAATCTTCTTGTTATAATTATATATATCCGAACTTTTTAATTCGCCCTCGTATATACACTAGATGTATAAAATAAACTAAATGTGAACAAACATACTTTGCAACTAGTAACGTTGGCCATATGTATTCAGGTAACAGAGCAATTTGGTTTTCATCACAAAACTTATAATACATTAAATTGTACCCTTTAATAACGCAAGTTATTTTTATTAAATTAGTACGCCCTTTTCGCCGGAACTTGCTTCGTGTGAGTTTTTCTTGTTCTTACGGATAAAAACAATTTTGCGGGACAACCTTTCGAGACTATAGAGATAAAGATAAATTTGCATGAGCAACTCAACACGATGTTTCGAACAGTGAGAACGAAGATGGCAACCGTGCAATGCAGCGGGCAGAAGGGCTATATTGAAAGAAGAAAAACATTTAGGAAAATATGCTGCTACTCTAAGCGCCCCCGATGTAAGAAGGTGACATACGTATGAAGGTATACTTATCCAATATATATATATATATATATATATATATATATATATATGCAGACGCATAACAGAATGGATGTCGCTATTGCCGATAATCTAATAGGTTTGCTGGTATTGGGACGAGCACATCGGATCGGTGAGGGAATTCGTGAGTGACCTCGGTCACAGGATTTCATTGGCGCTGGCCTATCTTCTAACTCTTTTCTTTCTTATTGAGCCTTTTCCTCACTCTTTTCTTGCTTATTACTCATACGGCCTATACGACATAATATGCATACTTATTTATAAAAAGCATAACTCCACTGAGGTTACTACAAACAGTGTTATTTCCAGCATGTGTTTGCTTGAGAAAATAATAAGCTAAATGCTGTGAACATACATTGTGCACTACACAGGATGCGTCCTCTTCCGATCATTGTTGTTGTAACTGTAGCAGCAGTAGTACAAGTTAGGTGTAATAGTTAAAGGTTGGGCTAGCATTTGCGTAGCAGAAGTGCATGCTATTATGGTAGTTACACTGTAGAAAAGCAAGTGTTTGCCAATAGTTCCCACCATTTCAAATATTAAATGCTGCCTGATCTACAGTTCCATTTATTTACAAATCGCGAATTGAATGATTTTGCTGTTGTAAACGCCAGCTGGTTTATAAAGCTATTGTGACTTAAAAGGTAGGATTTCCAACAACACATACGTTCCCGACGCATTAGCAGTGATATTGTACGTTTTGTATTTATATGCAGAAGGTCCCAGCGTCCCTCTCAAACTTTTTCACATTTCAAGAGGAACTACTTTATATCCTTTCTACACGTTTTTCCCATCTTTTCTACCGTCCGCAGCTCTATCTCCACTTACGAACCTTCTGCTCTCTAAAAAGGAACCTTTCTCAGCCCAACTTATGCGTTTAGCAGATCGTCTCGTTGGCCAAGACACCTCCCTAGGCAGCGGGTGCAACAGCTGGCGTCCCGAAAAGCACGCTTTGGCTGTAACCTCCAAGATGCGTTTTGCAGAATGCGGCTACAAATGCAGGATTCCGGTGTAATGGATACGAAGGAGATTGTCCGTGCTCGAAATGAAAGGTGGACAAAACTCAATTCCCGCTATTTATGAAACAGTGCGTGTGCGCACACCCCTCTGCAAATACGCGTCGCTACAGTCGTTATCTCCTCTTTTCGGGGTCATTATTCTCATGCGACAGGTATCTACGTACGCTGCTACGCAGAAAGGTATCAAATACAGCTCGGTTAACTGCGTCACTACATTAGATCACTTGTGTGCTACACCCATTTAGAAGCTTTATCAAAGATAAAGAAGCTGTGGTTTTCGTCTCGGAACAATGACCTGCATACACTTTTAAGAAGACAAGCTTACTTCTCTGTGAGAGGGAGTGATTCTGCTCTCTTACAAAGAAGTGGGGTGGCCGGCTAATAGCGGCACTCGCAAATTAGTTCCGAAATCTATTGAGCTTTCTTCGTCGCCTTTGAGAGGGTAGATTCGCTTCTCTTCAAAATAAAGACACCGAAGGCGCGGAGGACGCGAAAACGGAACTAAGCTGGCCCTGTATGCGCCTACTCTGGTTGCTCAGAGGCTAACGAGAAAAAAGTGCCAACACTCTAGCGATTGTGTTGAAAGCTTGGGTTAAATGACATACATGTGGGCATGGAAATTTCCCTCTCCCGCAAGTTCAAACTAATTCCAACTCTAGAAATATTTGCTATAACAAGGCCGACGACTCCAGGGGCATCTTTGAGGAGCGTGGGCCAGATCAGTGCCAAACCAGAGCTTACCACTGAGATAAAACTGGGGACGACGAGCACCCTCAAGGTTAAGCTTAAGGAGGGAAACCCCCTTTTTCAACAGCCCCAAGGCGTTACAGAACGCGCTAAGCAACAAGAGCGGGGATAACGATGAGGAGGTAGTTATCAATAAAGAAGAAGGTAGAAAGGGTGCGGGAGAGAAAAGTGTCTTATCTGCGAAGTGAAAAGCACCGTGCTGGTAGGATGGTTTGCCCCCGCGGTTTTAGTAAGGGCAAGGGCCGCGGCAAATTCGAGCTTCGGGCAAATGAAGCACTTACTGATTTCTTTCTGGGTGGAAACTAAAGGCCTAAGGCTAGCCTAAGTCAAAAGTGAAAACATTCTTCTGATTGGTAGGAAAAATGCCCACTTAGGCATCTAATGTTTGACGACATCGGGATAATGATTGTAAACATAGCAATATACCTCGGAGTCCACCTAGACCAGGGTATGACCGGTAACCCTTGCATTAAACAAGCGGTCGCAAAGACAGCAAACGCAGCGAGCGGCCAATATTGCCTGGCTGATGCCTAACATACACGGGCCCAAAGAAGCAAAAAGAAGGCTTATTATGTCAGTCGCAGGGTCCATTGCTCTGTTTGGTGTTCCAGCCTGGCCCACGCTTGTAACACTCATGCAGAGGAACCGGAGCCTGCTTAGAAGAACCCAGCGTGTCCCCACATTGAGGATTACAAATGCATCCCGTGGGATCAAAAAGCAGAAAAGCGCACACCACTATGAGGTAACCCATTGCTCGGCAAATAAATAACAAAACAAGAAACGCAAGCCCGATGACAGGCCGAGTGGGATGGGATCCCAAGCGGCAAATCAGAGGCGTCTCTCAGGGATAATATCCCGTCAATGAAGAAATGGAACGAGCGTCCTGGAAAAGAGCTCACGTACCACATGACACAATTTCTGGCAGAACACGGCGATTCTTAGACGTATCTACAGAGGATATAAAAGGCACCTTTGACGTCCTGCCTCCACTGCAGGACGGGAGCCAACGACGACGCCTTCGACACTTTAGCCGTTTGTGAGGCGCTGCAGGCAAATTGATATAGGCTGGCAGACGCAGGCGAAGGACTCAAGGAGGTACTCCGAGAGGGCATGCAGAGAATCGCAAGCTACATTTGCGGTTTGGGCATAAACTGGGAAAAGGCAAATTCACAGGCTTAAGGGAAACTGAGAGAAGGCTACTTTCGAAACAGAAGGGCTTTGGGAATTCTCCGAATTGCACGAAGACGACACTGCTCAGAAGACCGGCTTCACAGGTAATTGGGCGAAGCGTGTCTGATGAGGTGGGAAACCGGGGATGGCAACAGCCGCTTGATCTGATTAACACCCGCCACAGCTTCTGTCAGTCCGTAGCACTATTAAATGAAGATCCGGGCTGACAGAGTGTGAAGCTTAAGGAAGGAAGTGTGTTTAGTGGGTATGGGTCTCGACGGAACAAGATCCAGCCATCGGGGCCGAATCCCACACCGGGCGGGTAGGCTGCCATGCTATTCCCGCTGCGCCAGTGCGTAAACGCATTCGCCCTCGTCCAAAAAATGCCTTGCCCGGGCTATAGAAGGAGAGTCAAGCAGCAGAGGAAGTCTTGAAGAGGCACCGCCAAGGGCCAAAAGGAAACAGAAAAAGGAAGATACCTGCACGAAAGGTCAGAGGCAGAAGAAGAGTCGTTCCCTGGTGTAGTATGCGACGGTGACCGACTCTCTGACCCCTTCTCTTGTCGGTCCTGGCGCGTCTCGCCCGGGGACTGCCGTTTCGCGAGCTGAGACATCAAAGATAGAAAAGTATGCGGATTTATATCGGGTGCACTACTTTTCGCCATTTGCGTTCGAGACGATGGGTGGCCCTGGGCCCCTCACGGTAACATTGAGCTCTCGGGTTGGCGGCGCGTTACAGCAGGCGACGATGGACAAGAAGGCGCACGCCTTCTTCTACCAGCGATTGTCTCTAGAGATCCAAAGAGGTAACGCGACCTCAGTGCTCGGAACTATGAGAGACTGAATGGAGACGGACTTTCGAGCCAGGGGGCGGGCAGGACTTCCTCACGGCATGAGCAATATAGCGGCTACGGCGCGCAGAAGGAGCAATTAGGTCGACGAGCAGCAACGTCGTGAAGCATTATATATATTCTTCTAAATTATAATAAATTGGGACTCCCGTGATCAAGGAAAAGGTCTTCTCACCGTCAAACATTTTGCTCTCGAAATAGGCCTAGGCCCCGATAGTATTCCTCTCGGAGTCGTTTGCTTCCTAGCTAGGGAACGTCCATAACGTGTATTCTTCTTCATCCATAGTCTTTATTCTTCTCAAAAAGCATCGCTTGCAGCCAGGGTTTTTGCGGGAAGAGTGCAGTTGTAGTCGTAGAACCACTTATAATGGTGGTAGTGCTATGTGTAATGCATTTTGCTTTACACATTTTGTTTTACATTGTACCCCTTTGGCCATGGGTTTCCTTCGACCCTTTTGCAGAATATGTTCCAGTAGTCTACGATACTATTCTTAGCCTTGAGCCTATGTTGTGCTCTTCGTTGATTACTGTACTTCTTCTATGCTGAGCCAGCTTCCACTAGTAGTGTAGTTATTTCTATTGTCGCGTAATCAATTACTAAGCTACTTTTCCTCCAAACGCATTCGAGTCGGCGAGTGATTTAGCTTGGAAAAGCCTTGGTGTTGTGTAGATAAAAAGTGTTCGGAGGTGGTTAAAGTGACGGGGGGGGGGGGCTAACGTAGAGATGGTCGGCCAGGTTTTTCTATGATTCGTGAATGCTTCAATCGATTATCGGATCAGTAATTTCTTACGATGTCCTATAATGCAAACGTCAATAGTTGTACGTCGTTATGGATAGTGTTAACAGAGAGTGCTAATGAGCCGTTCAGGTTGTCCATCGGATAGAGTCTCTCCACTCGACGAAGAAGAGCTGCTTTCCAAAGGACTGTCGGTAACATCGAAGTAGCCTTCTACAATCGCAATTCGGGTACTCATGCTGAAGTCTATTTTTTCTTGGAAAATTATTGTATTGGTGTAGGGTGGAGCTCAGAGAGATTTACGCGAAGTAGATCATTAGTGAGTGTATTATTCTTATGGAGAACCCTTGATCGAATAAAAGAGGCGGCGGACATTAGTAGTAGCGGTTAAACGCCAGCTTGGCATATTTATATAGCATGTAAGCGCATATACGTTGTTATTGTTATTGTTGATGTTGTTATTGTTGTTGTTGCTGTTGTTGTTGTTCTTTTGCTGTTCCTGTTTTCGTTGTGTATGCCGTTACTATGTTATTGTTGTTAATACAGTTATTGCTGCTTTCGTTATGTTTTCATTGTTGCTGTTCTCGTCGTTGCTTTGGTTGGCATTGTTGTTGCTGCCGCTGCCGTTGTCATGATTGGCTGTTTCATAGGAAAGAGACGGACGCCAAACCGGCGTTCACCGTTTATCAAATCGACAAAATGTTTGACAGTGAGCTGAAATAGAAGGCTCCGCGATAAGGCTACTACTGCCAGTGTCGCAAATATTGCCTGAACAGTTGCAACGTCGGCAGGAGATGCTGAGACAGTGGGAATGCCAGAGCAAGAGGCAGTGGAGGCTAAAAGAAAATACGCCCTTCAATCAGAACGCCGAGCTACCGTCACAGACTGTGTGATAAGGCTGGCGGCCTTCTCGCCGTCTTTCGTGGCCTGCCAAGCCAAAAACTTTTCGACGGGCTGCGTGTAGGGCATCGAGGGGTAGGGTCGAAACAAATCTTGCCGACCAACTGCTTCCATTTGCCAATCTCTAGAGTCTGCACGAAGTGTGTCGCAGAATTAGGTAATGACGAACACACGACGAAAAAGGAACAAAATCAGGTCAGTGAACATAAGTGAAGTCGGTACCCTGTCGATGCTGTGAAAGATTTTTGTCGTATCACGATTTTAAATTAAACGAACAAATATTTTGCGGCATATATATATATATATAATATATATATATATATATATATATATATATATATATATATATATATATATATATATATATTTAAGACATGCTAACAGTGTGGCGCATGTTTACGCTTGCAGCTAGCAGCATTTATTTCACCATAAGATTGGTAGTCGGCAGATTTATGTTTCACGTATGGGGCCTCACAATATGTAATAAACTTTAAATTTTTAGCAGGCATATCGAGGAGATATAAGCAAAAAATATGTCGGCAATGCTTATTGAGCAATCTACTTAATGTGGACTTAATTACAGCTTTACTTTGTTTTAAAGCCCAAGCAAACCCCAGTAGCAACATATTGCATGCCTACAATTACACCATACCTGACCGATACCTGAGGGATTAAAAACGTGTAGATATCCTAAAAGTCTGCTGTGTTAAGCGCATATTAAGACTTCTAAAAAGTGGATCAGCAACATTTGCCTTGAAGATATGTGAGAGGGAACACGTCTTAAAGACCTAGCAGTGACGCTAGGCGTATGCCGAGCCTACAAAGAGGATAGAAATTTTAACTTTGCAGTTGATAGCTATACTGATGGTCTGACCTATTATTCACAAATATGGCAAAGAACCATGCAAATAAATCGCTGACTAATCGACCTAATAACTTAGCACGGGTGCCGCCTTTACATATGTATAAAGTCGAGTTGGTTTAGTTTTGAAAGATGTGTTTGTAGGTTCTGTCGATAATGTGTTATAAGACATATTTGTGCACATATATATATATATATATATATATGCATGTGCACAAGTTTGTCTTATAACATATACTCTACAGAACCTCCAAACACATCATTCATTACTATATATATATATATATATATATTTATATATACGGTGCGGTAGAAACTTGCTAGATATAATTTTACCAATAAAATAAAAGGGGGCCCTTGCCTTGCTTGATGGCAAACCAATTTGCACCATCTGTAGCTTGTGCTAGTAACAGGAAGGCAGATACTTAGGTCCCAAAATTAGGAATTTGTGATATCAACTGTTTTTCACCGTTACGTTTAGTAACTTGGACATTTAGCACTACGGTCAACTTTCATAGAACAACCACCATAATTCACGTTTTTTATAAATACATTTTCAGAACATACAGTTCACACAGGGATAATCAGGGTATATTATTACAGGTGGTATTATCGATGGTGGTTGGATTCGCTGTAGAATAACCGTAAGCCCCCGTTTTTCCCTCGCCACCTGGTGTCGGACTCACGATATGGTGTCTGAGGCTAACTGAGGAGAGAGGTAAAGTGGCTGCAGTTTGCTCTGAACCTGGCGGCCGCTAAGGTTCCTCCTTTGTC
Source organism: Dermanyssus gallinae (assembly GCA_003439945.1). Taxonomy (NCBI): domain Eukaryota; kingdom Metazoa; phylum Arthropoda; class Arachnida; order Mesostigmata; family Dermanyssidae; genus Dermanyssus; species Dermanyssus gallinae. The sequence continues at coordinate 100,926 of QVRM01006663.1, forward strand.
AGCAAGAGACCCTACGGGCGTCTGACATGGGGAAGTGGGGGAAAACCTGGAGATAATCCTTTCACAAATAGAACCACCATCGGTATGTTTCAGTAA
>QVRM01006664.1:0-40643 GCA_003439945.1 Dermanyssus gallinae
ATTCATGCCGTTACCGTCCTCTCCTCGTCGGGTGTCATTCATCGGCCTTTCGATTTGTCAGTCAGTGTGTCGCGTAAGAACGAGGGCCGGGCTTGTTGGTTGCCCCTGTTCCAGTTATGCACATAGAGAGCCTGGACTTGTTTATTTCTCGGGCGGGCCGTCTGCCTGCCTGTTTTGTATGCATGTCTGTCTCGTGTATTTCAGTGCTGGTCTCTCTGTACGTACGGCTCTCGTGGGCGTTGAGCAGGCGGACATGCCATCCTCCGGTGCTCAATATGTATGTTTGTACGTATCTATGTATAAACGACGTGCGCACACCACACATGCTTGTTATGATCACTACGTTTCTAGTTTGCTCGGCAATGCTGGGATTCTATTGTCGTGGTGGTGTGTGGTTGGTGGTGATGGAAGCAGAGCTGGAGGTGGGCGACGATCGAGATCGCTTGGCCGCCTTGCTACGCCAAACAAAACTTCAGACCATACCTGGCAGGGATACACGGTGCGCGAGAGAGAGCAGGAAATTAAAACAACAACAACAACAACGAATTGACTGGAATAGCCACCAGAGGGTGCAACTGTCGCGATCGTCCACGCCGTCTTGTTTTGGCGGCGGCATGAGATCCCGTGATATTCCCCACCCCCTTAATTCCCCGACGCTGGTCCTCTGTCTGCCTCCGGAACAGACCCTTGTCAACTATGGGCGCGGCGAGACAATGCAGAAGGAAAACGAGACACAGAGAGACAGAGAGAAAAGAGGCGGCGAAGAGGAAGATAATTAGTTATAGAGAGAGAGAGCAAACATAAATGGCGCGCATTTGGAGACAACCGTAAGGTGGGGAGGGCGTTGGGGGCGTGGGAAGTAAGGGGGAACACAGATACGATAGGCTGGCTGGTGGAGCATGGAGCCAACCAAAGACGTATAGAAGGGGAAAAAGAACGAACGAACAACGATGTCTGCTGCCGCGCTGAGGATACCGCAGGGCTTTGCAGCCGTTACAGCTCCTTACAGCAGAACAGGCGGCGTGGGGAGGAGAGGACTTGCAGCCCGCCGGCCCAGCAGGAAGGGGAACTCGCCAGAAGTGGGAGGGCGAAGGGTAGGTATCTACCCGGCGCGGCGGTACATGCCCTCTTCGGCACCCACCCACCCACTACCCCGGATTTGAGTTCCTCCGCGGCTCCCTCCTCGTGCTGGTCCAGGAGAGCTCTCATCCTAGCGGCTGCTGCTGCTACTTTGGCGAGGGCCCAGATGCAAGCACCGCGCTCAACCACTCACTCGCTTCTTACTCATTCTTCTCCTCATCCAGGACCCCCGTCGGTCGGTCGGTTTGTCCGTCGGTAGCAAGTTAGCAAACAAGAATTGTAGTAGTAGTAGTAGTCGTAGTAGTCTATAGCTGGATCCTGGTAGTGGACGGTAGTTGATTCGAGTGCGCCGCAGGAGGCGGTTGCACTTGCTTGTTGTGGGGTAGGTGCAAGTTGTGTGTGCAGTGTGTAGTGATGATGGTGTTGTTGCCATTGTTGTTGTTGTTGTTTTTGGTGTAGTTATCGCTGTGTTGTTGTGGTCATCGTCGTCGTCGTCGCCGTGGTCGTAGTATTTGTGCACAAACAGTATAATCATTGTCATCGTTAGGCGGCCGACCATCATCAAGCCATCTATCTACAAAAAAGAAGATCTGTTGAGCTATCCACCGGATAGCTCGGATACGATACAAATGCGTGTGGTCGCTGCGCAATCCCGCAATCTACCGCCACTTGTCCATTCGGGCGCCTGGCGTGGCGCCTTGCATGTGCGCAGGTGCGTGCGCGCTGCATTTCGAAACAGCCACGCCAATGTCACGGCCGATGTCACGATGCTAGAGTCCGCCGCTATTCTCCGCAGCATCGAGGGGCCGACGAAAGCCGACGACTTTGGGGCCACGGGAGAAGCTGTCAGCGGCAGCAGCGGCAACGGCGGTTGCTTTGCCGGAGGAGGCACGATGGTGACGTGACGGGGATAATGGTGATGATGGTGGTGATGTTGATAACATTGAGGATAAAGGCGAATAAGACGACAACGAAGACGTTGTCCGACGACAGGGAGAGCCTAGACCTAAAGAGTTCTATGTCAACAACAACAACAATAACCACAACACGGCAGCGCGGCAAAAGAGCTGCAAAGGAGAACAAAGTTTACGTCGTTCGGAGTAAGATGAACAAGAAAAAGCGGAAGCCGCCGACACAGTGCCTACTACCAGAAGCGTGACGTGTTCTACTAATCAGTCGCTTATCATTTCGCTCACAGACTGGTTATTCGACGTTATCCGTCAGTTACTCAGCTGTGTCTGGACAGTAGGCAGCACAGAAGAGCACAGCAACCGCAGAAATCGCTGTCGCAGAGTCGAATACTTGTATTGAAGCTGACGACAACTGACACAACTTCGTGACGAACTTGCCGCGTTCTGCAAGGTATGCACACGGGTCTGTACAACTTTTGCTGATGGCTGACTAAGGAAATAGTGGCAGTTGACATACTGAACATATATATAATATATATAATATATATATATATTATATATATATCTATACCTAATACATATATATATATATATATACTAATTATATTATAACTATATATATATATAATGATCTATATAGCTCTATATATATAGTATTTATATATATATATAGCAGGTATAAAACGAGTCAGATATGAATATATTATTACACAACGTGTTTGTGCTTACTGGTGACGCATGACGCGGGCTATATTATGTCGTATCACGATTGCCATGCAAATATTCATTCGTCGATATCCTGGGTAAGATACGATGCTATCGCTGTAATCAGCCAGCATCCGGTCACATCATATCAACCATCATCGACCTCGATCCGTCATCATAAATATCCATCTTCATCCATAAGTATTGTAACCACGTTTTCAGCTAGGCCGGTGTGTGCTTAGGTAGGCTGAACCCGCAGGCTGCACGGCTGCAAACTCGTCAGCCCGGACCTCTTTTGTTGATGTTGTTGTTTTTCGCTTTTCGGCGGACCGAACAAACAGAGACGACACGGGTGCTCTTTGCTCAGCTGCAGCTGATGTAGTGATTGTTGATCCGGCTGCTGCATCTCTACCCATGTCGATTGGCCCACATCTTGTTATTGTTGTTGTTGTCGTCGTCGTTGTGGCTGCTGCTGATGCTGCATTGTTGTTGTTGTTGTTTTTATTGCTGCTGTTTGTTGTCGATGCTGTTGTTGTGTTGTTGGTGTGTTTGATATTATGGCGCACCAATCAGTCATTTTTCTTTTGCTCTTCTCTCACTTGTAGTACCAGCAACTCATCGTAGTCGTCTTCGTCATCATTGTCGTTGTGGTGATGATGACGCTGGTAGTAAGTAGTTAGCAGCATGCAACAGAGTAACGAATGGGCAAACAAACGAGATCGTCTTGCCAAACAGACCTTGCTACCCTCACCAATCCACCCACCCGTATCAACCAATCACCCATCAACCACCCATCAACGACCCACCCAACGACCAACCGAACGCACCAACAGCGCGCTCATCTGTAGCTTTTTTCGATCATCCCTTTGTTTCTCATCGGCTGTCTCGAAGTTTGCTGCGCTCGAAATTTGGTGTGTTCTGTTGCTGTTATTGCTGTTGCTGCTGCTGCAGCTGTGGTCATTGTTGTCGGTGTCTCTTGCTGCTGCTGTTGGTGTCACCGCTGTCTAGAATATAGAAATAATAATAATAATAATAATAATAATAATAATATTATTATTAATATTAATATTATTATTAATATAATAATAATAATAATAATAATATATTATTATGAATATTATTATTATTAATATAAACATCATTGTCACCGCTGTTGTTGTTATTGTTGTTACTGTCGTTGGCAGCAGCAACTGGCGTTATCAAAAAGATCGTCGTTGCCGGAACGATTTTCATCACCACCACAGTTTCTGTAGCGTTGTTGCAGCGTTCTTACCTCTTCGATAGGAAAGGGGATTACTACTAGCACTGGTAATCATAGTAGCAGTCGGCATGGTAGGACAACTGGTGTCCCTGCTGCTGCTGGTGTTGTTGTTGTTGCTGTAGTTGTTGTTGTGGTTGTTGTTGTTGTTGTTGTTGTTGCTTTGTGGTCGTCGGTGTGGTTACTGTTGTTGTTGCGGCTGACTGTTGCCGAGACTGAGTGGCCGCGCGAGTCACGTTGCCACGGTCGGGTTCTGTCGCCCTCCTCGCAAAGCGGAGAGGAGCAAGAGACGAGGGCGCATTGGGGAACGCCAACGGCGGTGATGGTGGCGGCGGCGGTGGAGCCGCCAACATCAGTGGCGAGAAGTTCGCCAAACTGTTCAACCACAGGTGTCCGTCAGGCTGTTCACCACAGCTGTCCGTCAGCGCAGTGGTTAGCGGCGTTGTTGTTGTTGGTATCATTGCCGTTGTGGTTGTTATTGTTGTTGGTATTGTTGTCGTTGTGGTTGTTGTTGTTGGTATTGTTGTCGTTGTGGTTGTTGTTGTTGTTGGTATTGTTGTCGTTGTGGTTGTTGTTGTTGGTGTTGTTGTCGTTGTGGTTGTTGTTGTTGTTGGTATTGTTGTCGTTGTAGTTGTTGTTGTTGTTGTTGTTGTTGGTATTATTGTTATCGTTGTTGTTAATGTTGTTCTTGTTGCTGATCTTGTTGCTACCGCTGTTTGTTGTTGATGTTGTTGGTGCTGCTGCTGCCGTTGTTAACGATGTTGTTGTCGTCGCCGGTAGCCGTAAGCAGAAAGGTAGCTGGTGGACTACGTAGTCAAACCGAGACGCGATCTGCTAAGAGAAGCATGCTTGCTTGTCGTTCCCGCTACCGTTGCCGTTGTCGTCGTCGTCGTGGTCGTGGTCGTGATATCCCGCTGTTGTCACTGTCGTTGCTGTTATCATGGTTTTAGTCATGTTAGTGGTGGTAGTGGTGATGCTGCTAATGGTGGTCGTGGTGGTGGTGGTTTTCAGAGGCAAACTAACACAACGGGGAAAAGCGGGACGTCGAAAGAGTGGCGGAAGCGCTTGCGACGCTAAGCGTAGATAGAACACGCCAATAGCGGAATCTCCAGAAACGGCTTAGTAAAGTGTCTGTCTATTTGTGTCTGTCTAGCCAAGACGACGACGACGACGGCGACGATAACGACAGGGACAGCAACGGATAACTCATCAGCCGTCCCATTAAGATAGTTAGTTAACTAGTTAGTTAGTTGTCGATCTCTCTCAGCCAGTCCACCGGTCTATTGGTATTCTACTGCCGATTGGTCGGTTGTTATTTCTGTATCAGTTGGAAGTTTTGAATCATCTTGGTAGAGTGATGCTAATGGTAAAAGGGCCACCAGGTTGTTGTTACCGTTATTGTTGGCGTTATTGTTGTTGTTGTTGTTGTTTTGTTGCCGCCGTTACTGTTAGAGATGTCAGCACGACTAGTGCAGAAGGTCGGGTTAACAACAGACCCACGATGTTTTAAAATTGCGCTTGCTCCACTATTCATACGAAATTCAGCAACCACAGCGAGAACAGCGACGACCACATAACTACAAAAGCAACAACATCAACTACGCCGCTAATAGAATCCACATTAACAGTCATAGCAGCGAATTTACCCACTGCTGCTGCGCCCGCTGCGGCGGAAGCGACCGCCGATCCTGCTAGCGTGAAGGCTGTGAGGTGTCTGTCGCCGAAGCTCAGAGTGGCCAGATGTTGTAATTGCTACCAATTCATTAGCGCTAGCTAACTAATTAACTCAGCCTCGCTTTCAGTAAGAGATACATGAAGCCGTTGCCGCCGCCGCCGCCGAAGGACGATGAAGCCGCACCACGTGGACTTCACGTGGACGCCTTGGTACGAAGCGCTCGCGTCGCCAGAACCCCGTTGCCTCGTTTCCTCTGCCCTCATTTCTTCTTTGGCGACGACAGCTTCTGGCGGACGGCACCTCTCCGCCCGATAACGTAGAAAAAGCAGAGACGAAAATAAAAAAAACACGTGCGGTCTTCGCGCGGCTTCTCGCTCCGATCCGACTAGCGCGTCATCCGCGCATCAACGGGGGTGGGTTCGACCTTGCGTCCTGTTTGTTTGACAAATTCAAATCCTTCCGTCTGTCCGTCTATCTGCCTGTCTGTCTAGCTATGTCTAGCTTGTTCTAGGCTGATTGGTTGATGCGGCCTCCTTAAGGCTACAGCTGGTCTGCTGTCAGCCCGTCGTAGGACGCTCTCTTGCATCTTTTCCTCTCTCCGGGCAACTCCACTGCCTCGTCCAGCAGCTCCAGGCAACTCGACTTTCCCTTCTCCAGAAGCTCCACCCCCCGCCACGGTCCCCCTGACCTGCATCTCGAGCGCCTCAACCACCACTAAGATTTCTTCTACCTGTAGCACCATTATCGTGACCACAACAACAGCAATAGCAACAACAAAAACAACAACAATAGTAGCAGCATTATCAACATTAACAGCAGCACCACTATCAACATGAACAGCAGCCAGCAACCACAGCGAAAGCACTATCACGGCCAGCATCAGCAGCAGCAGCATAAACCACCCACGTCCGTAGCGTGTCTAACAGTGGTACCAGGAGTACGAATACCTATCGCTGCTGGTATTAATGGTACTGGTACCACCGGACGTGGTGGTATCGTTTATCGTCGACTAGGATTACATCTACACGTACAGCTGATACTTGATCAACTTGGTCCATTGCCCCACTGTGGTGGCCACCCATCGCTTCTTCTGCTGTTGGCAATCGTGGTGGAAGTGCTGCCGTAGCTGCTGCTGCCATTGACGGTTACTGCATCTATCTTTTACTACGACTACTGGTTGTTTGAACTTTTTGTTTTTTCTTAACGACACGTTGTTACAACCGTTTCCATCGGGCTAACTACTACTACAACGTTTACCGGTCTTAGACTCACTACTGCTAACTTTTACTACTTCTACAACTACGAGGACTTCTGCTGCTGCTGCCGCCGCTGCTGCTGCTGCCAGATTTCCTAGCACGAGGCGAGACCCACAAACGAATCGAATCGTCATCGCCAATATGTTATTATACAATAATAACAGCAACAGCAACAACAACAATGCATAACAATGACAACAACACCAACAACAACGACAGTAAGAATAGGTTTCGCAGTAGTCAGTCAATAGCAGCAACAGGAGCGGAAGGACGACCAATTTATGACTACGATTCACGTTTTTTTGCACCTACGTTTGTTAACTAATCAGTTCTGTGTTCTAATAGTAGTAGTAGTAGTAGTCGTAGTTAGGTGTAGCTGGCTGTAGTTGTAAGAGTGATGTAAGACGAACGAAAGCAGCAGAAAGCGTGGTCTTCTGTCTTGGCAACTATAACGTTCACTAACCAGCTAGAAACGTCTTCTCCACAAAAAAACATTTAAACTATGTATTTAATTTTCATATTTTTCGCTAGTCGTCGTTTGCCAGCAGAGCCGCTCGATTAGTAGTAGGTAGTAAGTCTGCCGTTGCGGTTGCTGATATTAATAAGGTTATTATCGTTGTTGTTGTTGCGGTTATTATTGTTGTTGTCGTCGTTGCTGTTGTTGTTGCTGTCGTCGTTGCTGTTGCTGTCGTCGTTGCTGTTGCTGTCGTCGTTGCTGTTGTTGTTGCGGTTGATGTTGTCGTTGTTGTTGTTGTCGTTGTTATTGTTATTGTTTTCGTTGTTGTTGCTGTCGTCGTTTTTGTTGCGGTTGCTGTTGTTGTTGTTGTTGTTGTTGCTGTCGCTGTCGTTGTTGCGCTTGGAATTGTTGTTGTTGCCGTTGTTGTTGTTGTTGTGGTTGTTGTCGTCGTCGTCGTCGTAGGACGTCACTATCGACAACGTTTGCCGCATGTTGTAGATCTTTGTTTGATTGGCGGGGCGATTCGAAGCGCTTCGAATGAGAAGAGGCAGCAGCAGCAGCGGTAGCAGCGGGGCCGGCGGCAAGCAGCTCCAGCAGCCGCAGCAGCGAATGCCGAATGTTATCTAAGACATAGAGAGGGTGGCGACGACTGTGGCGACCAGCGCTGATGATGTAGACGTAGATTTTCCTAAATAATACCACCACCACCACCACCGCCGCCACCACCACCACCACCACGTACTCGACTACTCATGTCATTGTTGAATCATTCATTGATGGTTGATCAAATAGGTTCGCCCGTTCGTTCGTTCGGTAGTGTCGTTTCAGTCAACGCCGTCATAATCGGAGCTACCACCTACTCCTACGACATTGGTCGTTTGCTGCGCTCAAACTGTTAGCTGCCTACCGTGAGACGCCTACCGTAGAGACAGACGACGGCGGTAGGTGGCACTGGTGGTCGCAAATCGGCCCACCAACTTCTTTTCCAACGGAGTAGGGGAACCTTTCGCCAACGAGAGGAGCAAGATCCATGGGCCCGACAACGGAGCGGGTCGGGCCGGGCCAGTGCTGAGCCGGTTGTGGTTTTGGGGGGCTCGGTCGGTCGGGAGACAGAGGTGTGGCGAACAAAGTTTGTCGCAAAGTCGTGGCAGGCACAGAGAACGACAGTGGTGGCGGAGGTGACGGCGGTGATGTGAGGCAAATGCGAATGTGAATGTGAATGATGTGAAAATGTGCGAATGTGCGGCGACTAACAACTGTGAACAATCGGTGCAGAACAGGGCCGTTCGCGTGCGCGTCGAGCCGATAGAGTTTGCCTGAGGCTGCTACTCATCGTCGTCGTCGTAGTAGCACAGGGCTTTGTCATAGTGAGGTGGTGTGCTGGTGGTGATGCTGGTAGAAAGTGATCGAGTCGTGTACTCTCTTCTCGCATACAAGGATGTACGTACGCAGTTTGAAGTAGCAAAAAGTGACGCGTGTGTTTGTGCCTGTGTTTGTGCATCACCATAATCATCATAGTCATCATCATCATCATCAGTCGTCGTCGTCATCGCCGTTGCCATCATCACTGCCGCCATCACTATATCACATGGTCATCATCTGCTCATCACCTATAAGGAATAGCCTAACGGGAACACAAGAACAGGGCCACCACGCCTACCGAAGGTATCAACCCTTCTTGAAGCCGTTGTTCGAAACAGGTGAGATACACTACGCCGGGACAATCTTGATTGTGTTTTTCTTCATCTTCCGCTTTTTTCTTTTAGGTGCAGTACTAGACACACATATATATATATATATATATATATATATATATAGGTATTATGTATATAAATATATATTACATATATAATTATATATATATATATATAATGTATATATATATATATATGTATATATATATATCTATATATGTATATCTATATTATATAAATATATATCATTATATGTATATAATAGTAATATATCCATATATAGTATATATATTGATATATAGATATATATGCCAAGTACACTGATCGCAAGCGTAAAAAAGAAATATATATATATATATATATATATTTTATTTGTATGCTTGTCATATGCCACGTTCTCTGCTCCGCTTGAGGTGTCGGCCGCCTGCCCGATCGTGAAGAAGATGTCGCACGAGAGAGGTGCGAGAAGTGAGTGAGTGAGTTTGTTTGTTTGTTAGATTTTCGCGCCGTGACGCAAATGAGTCTGACGCCCGCGAATCTGCTACAGCCTCACCACTGGCCGCCGCCGCCGGCGCTGGTTCTCCGTGGCGGCTGTCAGGCTGGCCAACGGGCTGGAGCGGGCGTTTACGGGTGCCTCGAATCTGTTTACTGTTTGCTCCCTTTGGCGGGGTCGCCACCATTACCGCTGCTGCCACTGCTGCTGCCAGGTCTCGTCATCATTGTCACTAATGCTAATGCTACTACAACCACCACCATCATCATCAATATCGCCATTTTTATCACCATCTTTCGGGCGTAGCATACCTTATTGATTGAGCTTTTATTTGCTTCATATGAATGCTTGAATAGTGTGGACACATATCACCATACGTTTGCTATGAGGGGTGGTGCATAACGCAGCAGCTATAATATAGACTTGTAGTTTAATAGACGAATTATATAGTTAGCTAACACAGTACTGGACTTACGTACAGTTAGCTCTGCCTGAAGAAATCTAGCTCATCTAGCTCAGCCTAGAAGAAAATCTAGGCTGGTGTTGGTGGTTAGTATTGATGATGATAACAACAACTTCCGGTGTCTATGAACATTATACGGTTGGGCGCGGTCACGGTATCTATGAACCACGATGACGGTTGTTCGATACGGCGTCTATGATGTCACTGCTGTCGTTGTTGTTGTTGTTGTCGTTTCTTCTGGGTTGTTGTTTCTGTTGCGGTCGTCAGCATATCATCGTGACCACATTTCTGCGCGAACTACAGCCGTTATACGAGTTTGAAATTAATTTATCATATATATATATATATATATATATATGACAAGCGCTATTAACAGCCTGCACGCATATATAATAAACCCGTTTTTATAAGTTTCTGACCGTTAACAATAGTTACACCATTGCAATAGTGCAGTACCTGTCTAAAAATCTGCTAAATCCTGATAAATATAGCGTGTTCGCAAAATAGTCTGAGATCTATAAACTAACACAAAACACAAGTGTTGAAGATATTTTGCACTTTTTCACATCGTCGATCTGGCTCAATTACATTACTGCACGTTTCAATGGTGGTCTTTAATTCGCTGACGGTCGTGGGTTTTTGTCGCGTACACTTTACTCTTCAAAAAGTCCGAAAAGAAAAAGCCAAAAAGCGTTAAATTGCTTGATCTTGAAGGCCAGTAAGTGTCTCATAAGGGACACTTCGTTCTCAAAAGCTCAATCATCAATAGCCAACTGTGTGGCTTGTGGCACCATCGATTCGGTCTAAATTTGGCTAAACTCAATCTCAAGCATCTCGTTGCGGTTACGCTTACTATTCACCGTGAAGCTAAAAAAAATTGATTTAATGATATTTTTGGGCACAGGACTGTCACATTCACGGCACATGCAACTAGCGCTACTTGCAATCCATCTACTTGTCGCATATTCGACACAAAGCAACAGCTCTTCTTGAATTCCGTGAAGGTTGTCGGTTGTTCAGACGCGCCAGCTTAATTTACTTCCACTTCCACTCGCATACGAATGGGCTTCGAAGATTCCTTTCTTCACAAAATTGGCGTTACGCTGCATCATCTGACCGGCGGATCGGCCCAGTTAGAGAGATGTAGCCGCTCTTTATGGTCCGCAGGCAGGCGTGAGCTCTCTTGCCTCAGCTGAAACTTACATGAGTGCACATCACGCACGGAACGTGTCCTTTACAACATTTGCACAAGATCGCCGATGGGCACTTCACACAAAGTCGACGCAATTGTTAAATAAATGTCATCTTACTTAATAATTTTTTATTATGAATATATTTTAGAAAAGGTCATAGATATGCACATCTCTATGCATACATTCCAAAAGTGACATATCGGCCTGTGCTGCAGTGGAAATGTTCACTCCGTAATGAGCTAGCGGGCTTGCACGTGACCCAGCGGTGCAGGCAACGAAATACTACGTTTTTCACAAACCGAAAGACTATATTCGTCGAGCCGAAGAATCATGGAATTCATTTCTGTGGTTGATATCATTCTGTGTCGCTACTGCTGCTGCTGATAGCGAATTTGATTTCTCATTGCTCCGATCGATTTTGGCCCGTCACCGCCGTATACCGCCGACATGTGACTCAGGTCAGTAAGCAAAGAAAGAAGATCTAAGGAGAGGAATATAAGGAGAATCGTCTGTTCTTGATCCCCGTCGGCGGCCTGATACGAGGCGCGATGCGTCACGCGTCCAGAGAGAGAGAGAGAGAGAGAGAGAGATGAGAGAAAGAGAGACACGTGCGATACGCATGCGATAAACGTATAAACAAAAACAGCAGATAAATAAACAACCGCAGTGGTAAATGAACCAACCGACCACGTCAGTCATTACGGCTCACAACGGCGGTGAACGCCGCATGAACAGCGACAGCTGCGGGCGACACCTCACTATGTCGTGCTTCCATTCAATATATATATATATATATATATATATATATATATATATATATATATATATATATATATTGTTTTTTTGCCAAAATTATATTTGTATTTTATTTACTTTTACGTAATTGTCCGCTGACGCGATTATCGACCGGGGTCCGACCTGGGGCTACCTACCCTAACGCGCGATCTGGGAGAATTGTGTCATATAATACTTAATGTCCGCTTGTAAGCGTTGTTCTGACAAACTGTTGAGCGCAGTCTCTTATTGCGTTGGTTATCTTCCTTTATCAAGAGACGCATTATGAAGCGGGTGAATAGACGTTGCCTTCAAGTGAAAAAAAAGTGTGCCTTTATGATATGGGTCCACCGTTAATCGCTCGCTCAACAAAATATCGACGACTACGACGACGACAACAACAACAACAACAATCACCGCAGTACCAATTAACGTTAGAGAGAGAGAGAAAGCATAAATACACAATAAAATGTATATTCTAAACGCACGCAAAGACCGGTGTTCCGGTCTTCTTGACCTGTCCATTGGTGTGACAGAACACGCATTCAGTCACCATCATCGCCGCCGGTGCGTCTCAACAGGGACGCCTTTGCCGCCAAGGCGAGGCGGTGCACCATGTGTCGCTTGGTTGGTGGACAACCTGTTGCCGGCCTTCACACACTGACTTACCACCACCCACTGGGTGATGGGTCTGGATGGGGATGTGTCTAGCCATAATGAAGCCTGCCTCTTTGTTAGTTGTTTCCTCGTTACTTTTTTGTTTATTTTACCTCGCCCGCGCACACGACAAGCCACAAAGCACCCGTTTAAGTCAATTGAGTAAATATATCGCACGTATATGTAGGAACAACTCTTTATAAATATGTATACATAAATGTATAAATATCACCATTTGGCATGAAGCATTATAGTATGAAACACGTGGCATGATTGTCCACGATTCTAGAGCAGTTTCACGAAGTCCAAGGACTCTCTTAAGATAAGTCACACTAACTTTATCCAAGGTGCGATGCTCATAGGTATTCCTATAAAAGTAGTGTGATGCCACGTAAGATCACCGGTGTGACAATTTCATGTTAAAGAGAATTATGGGCCCATGCGGTAAAGCATAGCGGCTGATCAGACGGGAGATGTGGGCTAAAAAGAAAGTTTAGTGGGGGTGGGTGTACGCCTACGAGGGTAGGCCCCAAATTTGGAGCCAAATTCTACTCGATCCATCCAAAATGAGGACACGATCGCCGGCATAGTCAGCTAACACAGAGTAGAGTATCAGATGCTTAAAGTCGAATGAGGTTTTCACTACCTGAAACAATTTTTAAGCATGCGGTTGTTATCGTATGGCTAAGTCGGTAGCCGCTGCGGTATAACACCCTGCGTTTTAAGAAATAATGTGTGACATCCCGCTAGAAGACCCGGAAAAGCATCTTGTCAAAGCAGCTCTTCTTCGCAATCCATCGCCAGTATACACTCCAGCCATTCGTCAGAAAGATTGCCTGTATATGGATATGCGCCTACTGAATAAGAAGGTCAATGCCGCGGTGCCATGAACACGGCTGCCTTGACATGTATGTATAAGGTTGTCTGTATTTATCTATGTGTATGCGAGTGTGTGTGTCATGTTATCATGACTTTAGCGCGCCCGGGCATTCTCATCTCCTCGAGACGACGTCCCCGACCCAATGAGACAAATGGTCTATGTAGGAAAAGAGAGGACGAAGCCAACAAAAGCAATGTTAAGCCCAACAAATGACAAGACTAATTAATCTAATAAGACAATATAAATATATATATATATACATTTTTTTTTACTCATTCGGTAATGAAAAGTGATGAGAAATGTTGCACGAGTCTGCTCTTGCTGAGCATAGTCTGCGAATTCGGTCCACTTGGATTGCGCTCCAAAGTGGCAGTCAAAATATCTCGGCGACCCGACAAAGAGTTCGAGAACGAACGATCACGAGTTCGTCATCAAACTATGTTGGCCAAATATGTTGTCGCCACCTGTGACTCAGTCTAATGTCGTTTTTCAAGGTCAGCGTTAGCGAAAGCTGCGTGACTCAAGCTTTGTAGCTGTACGAGTTGCAATCGGCATTCGTAGCCGAATAGCGATATTCCTACCTAGCAGCACACTGGCCACTGGAACAACAGTCGGCGCGGCAATTCAGAGGGCAGACCTGCAAGCTGCAAATCTCGATGACTTGGCTCTCACTTCATCAACAACGCTCAGCGCAGGGAGTGCCGCTGTGCCGCGCCAGCTTACATACACTACACCGAGTTGTCCTGCCAGTCTGGACTAGCTAAAAATAGCCGCGTTTTTATGTAAGAGTGGAAACTCGGAATCGGAATAAACCCGTGTAATTTGCGTTCGTTTAAACAGCACCCGTAGACTGCCGGAATCTATCGTATACTAGCGAGCGTGGGCGTTTGGCATAACGGCGTATGTGCGTACGTATAGTATGTACGCTTTATAGATTTACTTGCTGCGTATCTATACAATAGGCACATAATAGGCGCAAACACCAACAACGTGTTACTCGTATAGTGTACGGGACAAAATGACATATACACACAGTCTCTAGCACTGTGTGATTGTTCACCTCAACGAGCGAGCAGGCACACACACCCATGACTGTTGTGAGGGAATGGATAGCAGCATGAATGGTCGGGCAAACAATAAGTAAACGGGTTACCTGTTGACAAAGTTCTCAAGCTGTATAGCGTAAAGTACTTGGACTTGGACTGTAGGTATAGGGAAATGGCCAAGCTTGTGGACAGCTAGGCTTCTAGGCGAGCCGTGATCGCCGTAACTAGATTCGTAATCAAGTTATCTATGCGTTTAATTCACTCTACTTTAGGCAGCAGCAACAGCCAGCTGAAGAGACTCTTATTCTCCTGCCTGACTGCCTCGTCCCGAGTTGGCGCCTGAGATCGAATTTAAACAACAAAGCTTCTTTCGCGAACTGGAGCTTTCTCTCCTATTGCTCTCTCTCCCTCGTGCACGCTCTCGCGGTGTCTCACTTTCTTTTTTCTCTACACGTACGAGACAATCAGAATATAGAGAGAAAACTACGCTGCCATGTTGACACATTGACACATTGACGATCTGACTGACTATGAAACATCAGTATACTAGAATCGGATCGCAGCGGACATAGACAAGTAAACATTTCTGTTCCAATATGAAGCAGCTCTTCAAGGGATCAATAACTTAATGCTTTCGTTGTTGTTGTTGGTGGTGGTGTTGCTGTTTTTATTGCTAGTATTGTTGTTGTTGTTGTGGTTGTTTTTCTTGTCTAACTTTAAGTGGCCAAGAGCAATTGGCTAAGATCGAAACCGGTCCCAATGGACGATTCAATGTAGGTGGTCATCTGCTAAACTGAGTCCACAAAGCAGCGACCGATCAACAGTAATAACGACGCCATGTAACTATTGTGGTAACGGCAGTACGGCTAGTGACGTTAGAGTGAAGCTAGACGTTAATTTACTACTGTCACGCTTGGAACCATTAGCTATCTAAGTAATTCCACGGCTGCGGCAAGATATACGACCGAATTGACAATGTTGATACTGACATCGCTGCTTCTCTTGTTGTTGTTGTACCTGTTGTTGTACCTGTTGCTGTTAGTGCTGACTTCGGGACGTTGACATGAGTTGATGATGAGATGCAGGTAACGTCCACATGCGGGTGGTTCTCGATCATCGAACGATTTCGTTTTGTGGGTTGCTTGTGGGCATTCCTATAAGCAGTAGCAGCAAGCACCGCCGCCATAGAGCAGTAAACACCAGAGGCACAGCACTAGGCGTGCGACAGCTGCGAGATCCCGAACAACTAATTTGTTTGAGCGCTTAACTCTCTAGGAAATGCGAAAGTGATGCTATCTGTTATTGAACGGAATGAAATGGAAAAAATAGCTAGCAATTAAAAGTTGCCCCTCGGAAATATTTCAGGGATTAAATCAGGAAGACGGGGGTTTTTTAAAGAAAAAGAAAGGACAGTTCCGGAAAAGCAACTTGACTTGGCACCGATTTAATGGCCAATGGGTTAGCTAACTCGGGGCTGCCGGGAAAACTGCGGAGGCGACGCAGTAAGTAATATCTTATCTTACAGCGAACTAGGGTAAGGATTAATTGACTGTGTACGTATCGCGGATGAAAGTGACACAAACTACAGGGTCGCGCGAGGACGACGGACTGAGCCCATTGTTGTTTTTCATAGCCGCGGCTATCAAAGGTCTACATATGCTGTCAGTACAAAAAGATCGCCGAGGACTGAAAATGGTGGCCGATTGCCACGTGCGGAAGACCACTAGGTAGATATGAGCTAGGAGTAGGGGAGCTGCGCTTCGTAGACGGGGTTAGATGTTTCTTCTTAAAGAGGGGTCTTGGGCTATCTAACGCATCCAGGAATAGGAAGGGATTTATGGGGCAGTGGCAATGGGAAACACTAAATGGCGGGTAAACGGAGCGAACTATAGATATTTAACGGATGCGGCCTTTCCGGCTCCCCACGCGTTTTTCATCACACGCTGTGCATCAAAGAAAGCTTTCCATGCCACTGATTAGGCGGCATGGAAAGCATTCTTTGGAAAACCCATGTGAAGAGAGAGAGGCACAGAGTTCTCACATCACATTGCCCACATCGTTGTCATCATTACGAATACCATAAATAACAACAGCTTCTAGAGCCATGATGTTTAATAAAACCTCAAAAGAACCTGACGGTTTGGACTCCCTTCGGTGTCTGTCCGTGTGTGGGGCTGCGAATGGGATTGTTTAGGGTCGGCGATCGCGTGCTACGTTGCTATAAGTGGCCACGGCCAAGCCGAACCTAGTGACTCGTCATTTGGTGGTCCCTGGAGAACGCCCGGTTGTGGGCCCTCACCAACAAGACAGAAAGCACATAAACGCCGTACTCATATACAAACATTACGGAAAACTACTGTCTCTATGAAGCATAAGACCAAAAGTTGGACTTACGATTTAGTTGCTGCGCTTTCATTAAGGAGATTGTGCGTTCAGCCGCAGATATATATATATATATATATATATATATATATATATATATATATATAATATATATATATGTATATATATATATACAATACTTATGAATCCTGTATTGAATTATTAATAATTTTATTATTCGAACGCGCAGAAAAACCAAAAACGCAAGTACCAGAAACTGGAGACGAACTACATCGTAGTGCCAATATCTATGGAAACAATAGATTCGGCAAGCAAAGCAACTAAGAGATTAATCAGTGAGCTGGGCAGACGGATTACAGATCTCACAGGGAATCGGCACGAAGGCGAGTTTTTACGGCAACTGCTGTCGCTTGCAGTGTGCCGAGGAAGCGCCGCTTGTCGGTTCCATGAAATAAGTATATTAGGAGCTAGGAGGAGACAGGGATTACACGTTCAAACCTCACAATTATAACTTTAAATAATAATAATAATAATAATAATAATAATAATAATATATATATTATTATTATTATTATTATTATTATTATTATTGAAATTATATGATTTTTTGTTGGGTAGGGCATGTGATTCGCGGCCAAGGTCGCGTTTTTTTCAATCGATATACTTCTTATCGTCCTTTTTCTTTGTCCTCTCTCCCTTACTGTCTTCTTCCTCAACTTTCCGCGTTAAGAATAAGTGGTGGCAAAATAGCAGCGGTTGACGTAATCTCGGTAGCTGGCCTCTCGCCCTGTACCAAGCACTCGAGGCTCTGTGTCTAGCGGTTGTTGAGAGACGAGAGCCAACTCTCGTAAGATGTAGGCCGGCACTAAGTACTTACTAATCATGAATCTATTCATGTCGGCTTTCTTTTGCTATATCTCAAACGGGTGCTTTATGTGGCTAGTGTTACTTGCCTTTGCGTATGTGTGAGTGGTGTGTGTGTGTGTCTATTTGTATGTGTGTTTGCGTATGCGTATATGAGAGACAATAAATGGCTGATTGGATAAAGGGATGCAGCTTGTTTCTTTCCGCAGCGACGGCTAGATCAAGCATCCTTCGCGTCCGCTCTCCCTCCCCCTCCCCGCCGTCTCTCTCTATTGCTCTCCGTTCTTCTTTCGTTACCTCTCTACGTAGGTCGTTAGTTGCGGGTTCAGTGAGCAGACTACAGTAACAGCAAGAAACGCAACAACTGTAGCATTAACAACAACAACAACAACAACATCAGCAGCAGCAATAAAATAAACGACGACGATGACGACAACGACAACAACTATAACTACAGCATAAACACAAATACCACTACCATTTGTACCACTAGATAGAAGAAAAGAACACCTTGTAAATGTTCCTCACAGAGAGAGAGAGAGAGAGAGAGAGAGAGGCAAGACAAGAGGGACGACAAATAGCGGAACAGCTGATGGGAAGCCACAAAGTGCTGGAGGTTGGAAGAGTTAGTGGTGCCAGCTTCTTCTCCAAGGATGAACGAGGCCGGGAACATCATCATCATCATCATCATCGTTTGCTTCGATTGCATACGAGGTCGCGTTGCTCGAGCGCACAAGGCGGAGGTAGGCGGAAAACACGGGACAGACCGACCGACCGACCGCCGAACGGACACTTAGACGCACCATTTGCCGGCCGATCTGCCCAGAGAGAGAGAGAGCGCGCGCGAGAGAGAAAGAGAGGGCGAGAAAGAGAGGTAGAGAGAGAGAAACGGGCGCGAGTAGCAGTCTAGCCACGATGCTTTACACAATGGCGGTATCGTACCGATATGGGCAAAATAACATGTCACTAGCCATGTCGTCAGTGATTATTATTATTATTATTATTATTAGTATTTATCAAAACGTGTTGTACCAGCGTTGATACATGTGTAGCCGCATACATTCTAGCAGATATATAGATAGTGTTCTGTAATTCATTCTGCGATTCGCCGATCGCGGATACACGCTTCTTCACGACGGATACACCCTTATCACAGGTAGAGAATGCATGCAATGGTCAAATATGCCAACTAAGACGTTTACGTCAACTGTCCTAATCGGATTAGCGAAGGCTTCCAGCACACCGTCTGGTCTTGTCGGACAGAGAGCCGGCGACGACACATTGAGACAATAGAACGAGATAGCGTATTCGCTGGCCGATCTGTTGGTTTTTGGCCAGGGATTAGTTTGCGAATACTGCTTTAGGCAACAAAATTTCCGCTCGGACACGCAACGAGCCATGGCAGGTTGGTGTTTTTAAAATGTTCTTTCGATGCTCTTTCATTAAAATATCATTTATAAATTGAGCTTCTTGTTTTCAACCGTAGCAATCAAAGAAGCCGCGATGCCAGAGCGCCGAGCAGCAGCTTAAATAGCGATAGCGACACATCGCTCCCGATACTAGAATTAAAAACAATTTTGATAGAGGTTAATTTTAGACAGTTTTATATTCCTTAGGGGCTTAAAGTTGCCGTGAAGCTTTCAATCAATCTTTCAACAATCATCACTCGCTATACCAACCAAGCAATAACGATCCATTAAGACAATAGAAATAATTGTGTATATATATATATATATATATATATATATATATATATATATATATATAATATAATATTATATATATATATATATATATAGATGTATAATTATATATATATGTATAATATATATATATGTATAATATATATATATATATATATAATTATATGCATATATATATATTATTTTTTTTTTATAGAGGGTAATTGGAAAAATGGCCGTTTGTGCACACCGGACAACGTTTGTTAAGCCACGGTAGTGTGGGACTCGCACCCACTAAAATCCATTGGGTCCTCTTTGCCCCTTGACGGGGGGTGGGCTGTTACTTTCGGGATTACTTCACCTGGCCACTCTGCTTGCCATTTAGGCTGTCTCGGCTTGTGCGGCGGTTGTTTTCGCCTCTATATATATACATATATATATATATATATATATATATATATATATATATATATATATATATATATATATATATATATAATATATATATATATATATATATATATATATACAGGGTATTACAGGAATATTTGATCAACGATACATGGAATTGTAGAGCTCGTTAAGGCAAATATTTTCTCCAATGGAACATGGTCTCTAAGAGGCCCTGTTTCGGAATGAGAGTTAAATTAATACAATTTGTGACATTGGTGTTTTTGCCCGACATAGGAGCATATAATGTGCTGTTGCGAGACAACCAGGTTTCCTAGACAGAAGCTAAACACACCGCCGTGTTCGTTAGAAAATTCTGACCGGCCTTATGAGTTCTTCTTTCGAAGAACTCATAAGGCCGGTCAGAAGATGCTACATGGTCGCTTAGAAGAGAATTCGCCAAAATAAGTTATTTTATTAACCTTCACGCCCAATACCTCAAAATAATTACCTTACGATCACTTACAGCGCTCTAAATTAACATATTCAGGCAAATGCGCATTTCATGACGATCATTTTGGTACCAAACGTATGGCAATGCGAGCTGTGGTTGCGGAGTAATTACGATTTTTTTGGTGGGATGTACAGATTAAGTGCATGTAAAATGACGCGCTGCGGCTGTCGCGCGTCACGTCGGCGGTAGTGAACGTCGCCACACAGTCATTTTACATGCACTTAATCTGGACATCCCACCAAAAAATCGTAATTACTCCGCAGCCACAGCTCACATTGCCATAAGTTTGGTACCAAAATGATCGTCATGAAATGCGCATTTGCCTGATGTGTTTAGAGCGCTGTAAGTGGTCGTAAGGTAATGATTTTGAGGTATTGGGCGTGAAGGTTAATAAAATAACTTCATTTTGGCGAATTCTCTTCTAAGCTACCATGTAGCATCTTCTGATCGGCCTTATAAGTTCTTCGAAAGAAGCAGCATTTTCTCACGAACACGGCGGTGTGTTTAGCTTCTGTCTAGGAAACCTAGTTGTCTCGCAACAGCACATTCTATGCTCCTATATCGGGCACAAACACCAATGTCACAAATTGTAGTAATGTAACTCTCATTCCGAAACAGGGCCTCTTAGAGACCATGTTTCATTGGAAAAAATATTTGCCTTAACGAGCTCTACAATTCCATATATCGTTGATCAAATATTCCTGTAATACCCTGTATATATATATATATATATATATATATATATATATATATATATATATATATATATATATATAAAATGTATATATATATGGATATATAAATATATATATTTATATATATTTATAAATATATATATGTAGACGGCTACAAGTGGCAAAATCCATAGGTTCCCACATCATACTGCGACAAGCACCATGTGTGGGATATGCGTAAACTTTTTCGCCCTTTCAAGTAATAACCGTAGTAGAATTGTGGTTTTGCGAATCACCCGTTTACCGCTTTCATCGGTTCGTGTTCGTAGCAGAGAGAGGTCGAGTCAGTCAATTAGATCCTGGTTATCGTCACGCTAATTAAATAACCGATCTCGTCAAGCCTGCCTAATTCACTGGCGGGAGTCGATCTAATCCAAGAGAGCCATCGATTGAGTGCTTCTTAGCTCAGACCGCTGAATGAACGAACGGGGCGATTTCGCTCATTTCGAACGCTATTAGCTGTAACACGTATGTACGCCATACTCTCCAGGCTTATATTGATGCATATGTATATGCATACATATATAAATAAATGTGTGTAGTATAGATGAAGAGCGGACGAAATGGACTCCCACATCCCCACACAGAGTAGAAACTTACGTCTAGAAGGTCTCGCTGTAACACCGACGCGCATGGTCAAGTACGTCAAGCGTGATCCTGGATAAGACTCTTACAGGAACGCCTCATGTACGCTATGCAGCAAACACTGCCAGAGCCTCAGTAGAGCTGCAAAAAACCCTCCCGCAGACCGGAGAAGCAACGAACTCTCAGCGTCGTCTCTCAGCATCAGTAATAGATAGCATCATGCTATATACCGCATCCTAATGGGAGCGCGCGAGGTTACAGCACGGCGCTGCCTCAACGCAACCCAAAGACCCATGGCGCTCAACATTGCATGAATAAATCGCACGGCTTCCACAGCAGCCATACAAGTATTCTCTAGAAAGATTCCCTGGGACCGTAGAGAACACCGGCTTCAAGAAGCCCTTCTTCAATTAACGTCCGTACGGAGGGAATACTAATCAGCAGAACAGATACCCTAAGTTAGTAGAGCTAGCAATAGTAAGCAATCCAGCCAGGGCCATCCTGGATACTATGCAAAGTCAATATTCTTTTATCCCAAAAAGGGGTACAGCACTTAACATGGAAAGATCTACTGTCTCGGAACCTAAGATTAGAACGTTTTCTTCTTAGAAGCCCTTCAAAAATTATAAATTTTAGTTTATGGAGAGCAGATTTACAGGATATGCAGGATTATGCAGGATAATCTGCATAGGATGCAAAAATAACCGCCTCACAAAGTCGAGCAGAGCTTAATGGCTTTCCCCCGGGCCACAAGGGGCAAAGAGGACGACTGGATTTAGTGGGTTTGTAAGTCTCACACTACCGTGGCTTTAACAACTACGCACGGTGTACATCACACATTTTATAATTTTGTCCATATACTCGTACAAAATAATAAATATATATATATATAGCAACTCGATTAGTTTGGAGATACACTGTAATTGTTTGATTTGATCAGGTCTTGTTTATTTGTTTGGGTCGCGATTTATTTTTAGATGCCACTCGGTAGATTGGCCGTTTGCTTCCATATCTTAACCGCAAATGCAAACCTTATCTCTAGTGATGACTCAGTGTAAAAACTGGAACCTTTCTTTTAAAAGTGTACTTTTGCGGTCAGATGTTTAAAGATGTGACCTAACAGAAATTGAAGTAATCCTCGTATATATATATATATATATATATATATATATATATATATATATATATATTTTAACATCTTCTGCTACCTCTGTCGGTGAAGCTCGATTTTGAGTGCACGCAACCGGATAGCGCTTTCTGCAGAATTTAGAGCATCTGCGATGCATAACAAGCTCATCAAGTATTTTTCTACATACAAAAATTACGGACGTTTTTCATACAGAAAAATACATATATACAACACACAAACATACACTTTTATATATGCGCTTGCATGCGAGTGATATCTATCTACAAATTTTTTTTTCGGATTTTATAATGCGTCTTTACGGCCAGAACCGAAAACTTTTTTGTAGCCCTATATATATGTTTATGTCATATTCATTTATTAGAATACGCGCTTTATTTAACATAAAGGATACGAATATATATATATATATATATATATATATATATATATATATATATATATTTATGTCATATTCATTTATTAGAATACGCGCTTTATTTACCATAAAGGATAAGAATATATATATATATATATATATATATATACATGCGTGTTTTTAGCCATTATTTCCTATTTGCCTATATAAGTGGCAGCCACCGTTATAATGTGGGGAGGCGGGATGCGGCCTAGCAATGGCTCGGTGTCGCTGATTAGCTGAAGTTTTGCCAGACGCTGCTGCTTCGAACTGCATGCCGTTGACTTTTCAGAAAAACGTCCTTCAGCGTTTCTCAGAGCGAAAGGATAAGTGAGTGGACGGTCGCCGCTCGTCTCATTGGCACAAGCGACGGGGCAATGAGAAAGGCGCACCAAGGAAACGCTTGCGAAGTATGTTGTTTCAGCACGTGGCGGCGATAGCGGCCTGACGGTGGGGGGTAGCATGTAGATATTTGTATAATATATATATATATATATATATATATATATATATATATATATATATATATATATATATATTATATATATATTTATATATATATATATATATATATATATATATATATATATAGACCGTGGCAAGGGGAGGCCTAATATTTCCACAGGCCCCGCGGTGGTCGTTAGCGCCTGGGAAAGGGCGTTAATGATACTCGAACGATTACGAGCTGTATTAGCAGATGTCAAGGAGAGCGTTCTCTCAGCGCGTACCGTAACACCTCTCCTTCCGAGAATCCTATTTCGTAGACAAGCCAGACTGTGCCACTGGAGGGATTGATTCGTCTAACTAATATTGTTGAATCAGTAGAAAATTAGGTGGACAGGGATCAAGCTTCGAGCAGTTTCATCCAATGGCGCTGGTACATGGCTACAGGCTGCTGGCTGCGTTAGAACCCTCTTAGAGAATTTCGTCGTTAGGATGTGTGTCGGTCTCCGCCTGCCGGAACGCCATTTGTCGAGAAACGTGAATGTGGCTGTGGCAAGAATTCCTAATTTTGAGGTCACTGTGACTTGACCTGCATCAGCAACTTAGGCCGTAGGAGGAGACACGCTGCTCTGAATGATACCGTACTCTTTAAAGATCTTCTGAACAGCCTTGTCTTTTCGGCCCTGTGGGTTCAAGGAGACCAGGATCGCCAGACGAGTGCCAGCAAACTGACGGAATGATCCTAACAGCTTTTAAGACGAAAGGTCACGGAGGCTACCGTGATTAACTCGTTAGCACATTCAATGATCAGTCACGGCGTGGCCGACGCTGGTTACGGTGTTTCGCGGGCAAAGACAAACAGGCGTCGAAAGTACGCATTTTTCGGGGACTTTCGTCTTTTGACTTCGACACCCTAGGGGGGAAATAATAATAATAATAATGTTTGTATATACATATCTCTATTCTTTCTACGTTATGGTAAACACATTACATATATATATATATATATATATATATATATATATATATATATATATATATATTTATATATATATATGCAATGGGATAAATAAATGAGAGATGGCCGACGTCTCTGGTACTAAATTAGGTTCGATCCCGGTGTAACATTTTCTCTGTTGTTATTTGCAAAATTTGGGTTGAAGTTATAGTAAATAACAACCCACACGTTTACAGTGAAGAAACGCATATATATATATATATATATATATATAGAGGTGCTAACCAATATGACAGCGCCTCTTCGGCAACTCAGTTTTCATTCCTTCTATCCTACTTTGTATATATATATATATATATATATATAGTGCGAGTCCCACACTACCGAGGCTTTAACAACGTCGCCCGGTGTGCATAACGCATTTTACCAGTTACCTCTATAAAAAAAAAAAATATATATATATATATATATATAGTAGTAATAGTAATGTTCGCGTTAAGGCAATTTGTCATCTGCCCAGAGCTATGGGCAAGACAGAGAGAGAGAGAGAATCCTTCAGGGTCATACACATAAACATGCAGGGAGGGGGAAGCACACAAATATTACCAGATACAGATAAACAGTCAGACACAGTCAGAGAGATAGAGAGAGAGAGCGAGAGAGAGAGAGAGAGGGGAACGGCATATCAAACCGCAATGACTTAAGTTGACGTCATTCCGGACTGTGGGTGGCGCAGCAAACGTAGACGACGACGACGACAACGCCGATAACCGAACGCTGTCTAATAAGCGTTCTTTGACAATATGGATTTGTATTGTTGTTGTTGTTAATCTTATTCTAAACGAATGCAGACGACGTGACCGTGCAATGGAGATGTCCTGCGACTTTGATGTCGTGAGTTGTGGGTTGCTCTCGACACGACGAATAATGGCTAGATGCTAACAACTTGTTTTTGTGTAGACGAGCAATACATTTAGATGTACACGTACTATTATAAATAGTCATTATATATATATATATATATATATATATATATATATATATATATATATATATATATATATATATATATATATATATATATATATATAAATAAAGATATGTTTTTTTGCGGCGAACATTTAGCGTCTACGGAATTGCGTTCGCATTGCTTTGTAAGACGGACCCCATAAATACAAGCGTGCAACGGAGGGGATCGAATTCGTGCACATATGTGTTTCATCTGATCGCAGTACGCACGCGAATGTCCCACGCCTTTGGACTTGACAAATAGATAAATTTGTACGTTTGTATTTGTTTAAAATGTTACTTTATATTTAGTACAATAAACTGGAAGCCAGTAGCCTTCCAGAGCAGCCGATCTTCCAGAGCAACCTCCTGCACGAGCAGAGCCTCCAGCACATCAGAGCTGAGATCCCCTCTTAGAATATGGACTCTTCACACTTTGCCCGGCTCAGGGCCAGGTCGATTCTGTTAGCAAATTCAACGACTTTGTCTCAGAATTGCATCAAATCGTCTCCCAGAACACCGTTGTCCAAGTACAATGCGTTTGGTGGACACTCGAGAGAGAGCCAAAGAGTCTACCAATTGACTGGTGGCCGCCCAGACAGCACAGTATAGGGGTAATCCTACTGCAACCCAGGCTATTCGACATTATGACAGCATGGGGGAGAGGAAGACAGAGGGGCTCTTCATAAGCCAGGTCCACCTGGTCGAACAGAGGTTTTCCTAAATTCAAGCTTGACCATGAAGTCTAGAACGTGATTCCAGAAATAACGAATTGAATGTGCCCCGGCCTTACGACCACTCGATAGCGCAAACCAGAGCTGATGGCCACCAAAAGCATGTGAGAATTCCGCCTCGTTCAAAGCCGCCTCAAAGACTCAAATCTCCGGATAGCGTATGAATATGCGATGGCCTCACCGAGCCGTCGTCCTTTGTAATGGAGAAGAGTCTGGCCCCGACCATAAACGGTCAACGGTTGCGTGGAGGGAAGTAGCCCCAGCGAAGAAAATCCACATTCCTGCCAGTGCGGCCGCTGTCCGAATGACGGCAGTCCCTGGGCCGGGATATGGCAGATCTTGCAATCTGAATTCGAGGTCTGCGGATAAGGGAACACGCGGGAACGTTTTCACGGAGAATGAACATTGCCGTTAGACGTGTTGAGTGCAAGGGCACGTGAAGAAGGCGAGGTTAGGTCAGATCTGTCGGGGCGCGGTGGGGGGAGTGGGAGTGCTTATCCCGCAGGAAAGCCATCTTGCCAGATTCCTGCGACAGTGTGTGTGTCCTCTGAGATCGTAACCGTGGCTCCCCAAAACGAATCACCTTGCTTGGTAATAGCAAGCCACTAGCATCGGGCTAATAGTGGCTGAGAACTTGAGCTGAGATGGTTGCTGCTCCTTTAATGTGCTGTCTAGCAATGTGGGTTATTGTTGTTGTCATTTTTCATGCTCTGCTGTTGCCATTGTTATTGTTTCTGTTGTTGTTGCAGCAACACCGATTGTTTGCTGCATATATATATATATATATATATATATATATAGATGCGGTGTCTCTACTATCACATAAAGAAGTGTGTCCTGCAGTAGATTTGTTGTCGTATTCAAAGTACAGTGCGGTAGGCTGTGTGGCAGCAGATAGCATCACATTTATATCTAAGATATGGTAGATGAGGATGCAGCGTTTGGGATTTACATGCACCCTTTTTGGTTATTAGCCAGGCAAACAATTTGTTAATAGGTTGCCTCCTGGCTACGGTGTTCGGCCTAACGGCTCGTTGATTCCTCAGGCTATTGCATCTGACATCAAAGGAATTTCCAAGTTAATTAGTCTTTTTAGGTATACAAAATGCTGTTTTGTTACCGTAGTTAGTTAACAGTGCTGGTGAAATAGAGTGGTAAGTCCTGAAAGGCAGCACATCTGCTCTACGTCAACCAACCAAATGTGAATTGCTAGGACACTTTTTTAAATGTCCGCTCCAATAGCCCAGCAGAAGAAGTCAGCAATCAATCACTTCGAAAGCCATGGCCCGCGGTGAGGTCGCGAACAGATTGTTTGCTTGGTGGATGGCCAAATGGGTGCATGCAAATTCAAATAGCACTCGCCTATTTGGCGATAAGTTACGTTTTTCTTTCAGAAGTACGTATACTGAAAGCAATACATATATGGCCTTGACAATTGTACTACACACCCTTTATATGATAATAAAGGTGACTACATGTTATGTAACGGTAAAATCCAGTGACGAGTTAACAATATAAATAATGAAAATATTTATTGGAACGTTTATATACCAGGTGTTTGTATACGAACCCGGATTCCGTGTGTAGAGGGCGTTGCTGTTGCTGTAGCTAGTTGACGCAGTTCTGTTGTTGGAGTGTCTGGCTCACTGATCCACAAGCAAAGCCTCACCTAGGTATTTCCTACGAAATTTGCCGGAGCGTTTACCATGTCGAACTTTGGCGCAAAAATCACCGATTTGAGGGGAGCTCCTTTTAATTTCCTATTTTCGTTTGAAAAAATCTGCGACTGAAGCGAATTAAATGCTTGGTAATTTTGAACTGAGTGACGAAACATGCGGAAAACCGCCAAACAAGTTTAAGGACACTGAATTGCAAGCTTTGTTGGACGCAGATGACACGCAGACGCAAGAAGAACTCATGGCTAAACTAAACGTGTGCCAAGCAATCGTTTGCAGACGCTTGAACGCTATGGGGAAGATCCGGAAGCTCTCAAAGTGGGTCTCACATGAACTGAATGAACGACAGCACCAGACCCAACAAAAAGCCATTCTTGCCACGATCGTGACCGAAGATGAAAAGTGGATCTTCGTAGATAATACCAAGCGCCTAAAGTAAAAAAAGTAGATCCTGGCGCAGCAGCGTCATCGTCTGTAAGGCCGCCTCGGAAAAAAAGGCGAAGGAAAAAATCCCACCGATCCCACCGAACACAGAGCTTCGGTTGAAAAAGAGTTGTCTCTTATGAGCTGCTAAAACCCGGTGAAACCGTCAATGCTGCTCTCTACAGTCAACAACAAATCGATTTGAACTAGGCTTTGTGCGAAAAACGACACAATAGAATACAAAAGGGGCGCAACAAATTGATTTCGATCGACTACAACGCGTCATCACACAAAATCGGAGTCGGTGAAGAGCGTATAAAGCAGTTTTAGGTGGAAACCCTTTTCCACCCCATTAGTTCGCCAGACTTGGCTCCATTCGGTTATCGCTTCTTTGCATATCTACGTCATGCTCTGGATAAGAAGAAATTTTCTTCGTACGAAAACTTCCGAAAATAGGCAGGTGATTGGGATTTCTTCTGGCGAAAAATCCACAAGTTGCCTGAAAGATGACCACAGTGTACAGCTAGCGAGGGTCATTACTTTGACTAAACTATCTTTACTCGTTTTAAAATGAGGTCAATTTGTTTTTAATTAAAAAAACTCCGCATATCTCTCTCTCTCTCTCTCTCTCTATATATATATATATATATATATATATATATATATAGCCCAACCACAGTTTGATCAGATTTGAAGGAACCGTAGAATTTGTTAAACTAAGTACTTATTTTTAATGGAGTAGGTGGAGTCATGTCATGTTTAGGCGTGAAAGTAATTTTATATAAGGATATGGGTGATCATTGAATAAGTGTGCCAAAATCAAGATCCTCTGATATATATATTTGTTGAGCTTTCGCATTCAATGACCTCAAATTTTGGTATTCATTTAAAAAATGTACACATTTAGTAAAGATGAGTATCGTTCAATGGGGATAATTTTGGTGCCAAATAAATAATGGTTCGCTTTTTGATTGCGATTATCATAAACCGTTTTTCCTCCCCAATTATCGGTTTTCTATAGAGTCCCATGTTAATAAGAGGATGGAGGGGGGTTGTTGGAACTAGGCGACTTCACAGCTTCGTGCACACAAGAGAGCTACTCAATGCACACAATTCTCATTGTTAGGCTAACGAGAACGCGCATATAGCCAGCCCAGAATCGCTTCTCCGTGAAAGTTTGGACTGGTATGATAAGCAACTATTTTATAGGCCCCAATTAACTTCCTGAAGGGTTAGATGGAGAAGCGTCGAACCACACATGTCCGAGCAGGGTCTTACCTGAACTGATATAGAAATATACACAGAAATAGATATATACAAGAAAGTATTCGCTCGGTATGTGGCTCGAACACGGTCGAGCACCAGCACACAACGACGCCTCTGTAATCGATGAATTGGCCATTAGATGTCCAATTGAGTGAAAAGTACATAGCATACATATGGTTACATATTTCTGACTACTATATTTTGTTCTGGACATTAAACGCGGCCAGGTACAAACCGTACACCTGCAGCTAATGCCTCGTCACCTCCGACTGTTAACGTGAGATTGTACGGTAATCCGACATCAGGGGCAGGAAAATCGGCTTACAGTAACCATATCACATATCGAACCATAGTCGGTCGGTTGGTTGGCAAATCGGATTGGCATTCACTTTTAAAGCACTGAACGCGAAGGCTGAAAAAATATACGTTACAGGACTTTGATTTTGCGCGAACGTAGATGACTATTTCATTTTCGTTAGCACTAGATGTCTGTCAGCCGGAGTTTCTTGTCGAGTCTGGTGGCGTGGTGGCATGCATCTGTGCCTCGCGACCGGAGAAGACACATAGGTGCGCGGGTTCGAACCTTACCGTTGCACATTTGTATTTATGGGGGCCCGTCTATGAAGCAATGCGAAAAGCAGTCCCATGGACGTTAAATCTTGGCTGAGGGTCAGTCCCGAAAGGAGCTGAAGTTTCTTTTAAATACGCAGGCATGTTCAAGGCAGCGGCGATACTATCGATCTACACATTTTGTGTAGTGATGTCCGGCTAGCAGTGATAAGCTATAATTACTTCTAAGCAGGTTAGAAAATGCCCTAAAGCAGGTTCGGCTCGGAGACAACTGTCCACTCTAAAGTGCTAATATAGTAAATTTTAATTATGCGTTTAGTATTAGTAATTTGACTGTCAGTCCTTAGTAATGTCGATCCTTCCGCCCCTCTCGTTCCATCCGAAAATATGCTTAAGGTATCGAAAACTAGAACTCCTTCAAGTCTGGCCAAACGGCGTTTGAACACCCTCTATATATATATATATATATATATATATATATATATATATATATATATATATATATATATATATGACTCCATCTTATGATTTCCAAAATGGCACGCTAAAAATAAGATCATTTCATTTGTCTACACGCTCCTTGAAACCAGTGGCACTGAGTACATTCACAGTGCGTCCTTGTTTCGGCCGTTCATGGATGATGTCGCCTTCCTCTGCGGTTGATGTCGACGTTCCCAAAGGTTTTGCGTGAGACACAGAGAGCCTAGGTCACCACCGTGTATAGCCACATTTTGCAAGACACCTGTTTAAATGCATATGTATTCGGAATACCTGATGTCACTTTGTTCGAATGCTGTGTCTAAGTCAAAACAAATCTTTGAGTGGATCCTTTTGCATGTGCCGGTAGGAGCATTTGTAACGGGCGCATTTATTCAATCTAACTGTCATTTGTATTAATCCCTGCTTAAATTTAATACGTAAATCGCCTACTGGCAACTTGCAAATCCTACTCATCAAGATTTGCAAATATCTGATGCATGGAGGCACTGAGCGATTCTATGCTACTATGTGGGTTTTTTGTTAGACCCTCGC
Organism: Dermanyssus gallinae; assembly: GCA_003439945.1. Lineage (NCBI taxonomy): Eukaryota > Metazoa > Arthropoda > Arachnida > Mesostigmata > Dermanyssidae > Dermanyssus > Dermanyssus gallinae. Next base: position 31,310 of record QVRM01006664.1, read on the forward strand.
CCAACTAACCCAGATAATTTAAACCTGGTCGGCCAAAAGTGTTTATCTTAGAATATGGATATTTGCGGATATGCTCCGCCCTAGAACGGCTTGTGAGCCGTCCTGCTGAAACAAGTATTGCAAATCATTAGAACAGAATCTAAACAGAATTGCACCACAATTTGCAGAACATGCAAATAAACTTCTTTTGTCACTGTTTGGCCCTTTTAAAAACGTGCTGGTGCTGTGACGTCTCCTTCACTAGACACCACACATTTAAAGTAGCTAAAAACACGCTAAAAATGTGCTCTGTCCCATAATGGGCACACCCCCTAGATGATCGGCAGATTTTTACTCTTTCGGTGAGCTCTTCAGGGAAGAATCAAGCACGACATGCTGGTCTGTGCTTGAGGGAACCCAGAAGCACCCGACATCGGTCTCAAAAAAATGTGTCTGACTTATATGGTACTCGGTTGATATATGAAGCTCTATTGTGCAGTCGAATCTGCCTATTTTGTAGCCGCGCCCTTAGCCTCAATCTTGTAAACTGTCGTTTTCAAAAACGTATCAGTTGGTAGAGTAGCGGGTTGTAGATATGTTTTTTTAAAATACCTATCACGCCTCTAAGAAGTCTGCTATGTTTACAGCTTACTGTGAGTGCAAAGGACCGTAGAATCTTCGAGAGCTTCGTAAAGTAATATCATTCGTTGTTATTGCTGTATAAATTCTGTCAATTTGGACAGCAAAAAAATCGATTTACGGGCGGCAATTTTGTGTGAGCTCAAAAAAGGTGCTTATACTGCGGAAACTGTCCAAAATATTTGAAGCGTATTTGGCGAGTATAGCATCTCAAAAACTTAGTACTGTAGTTGGGCCACCAATGTCGTTCTACAACTTAAGCCTTCTGGATGAACCCCGTTCTAAATGATCTGTTATGCTCAAGGAGGACCGCCTGCGCGAAACTCTGAAACACCCCGGGTGACTAAGCGTGAATTACTCATGGACTTTAAGCTGCATCACACAACCATCATTACTCGCGCCTATGGTTTCACGTCAAAGTTGAACCTATGGGTCCCGTATGCTTTGAGATAGCGTAACAGAGAAAACGTAGCAGAAGCAAAGTGCTCTTTTTGGCTTACCAGACACTGTTAGTGTCTGTTCTTGGATCCAGTTATTAACTAAAGTGAAAAAAGGGTTTAACGTGGAACCGTGGAAGATCCTGGTGCGCCCAGGCCGGCCTCCCCAGAAAACGTCAAAGAAATCATCTTATTCGCGCAAGATTTTGCTCTGTGTTTGGTGGGAAAAAAAAAACACGAAGTTCAATCTAGTGCCCAAACGATAGACCCGGTGTCTACTGTGATCAGCTCAACAGAGTTTTTGCTGCGCTCTAACAACAGAGACACGTTGTTCTTGTAAAAAGACAGACACACAACCTCTTCCATCAAAACAAAGCAAGGCCGCATGTGAGTTCACCTAGTCTCCGCAAAGTAGCAAGATTCAATTGGAAAATTTCTTCCGCATCTTTCGTACTCATCGGACATCGCATCGTCTAACTACCATATACTCAAATGACTGCAGAACTATCTACAGGGAAACAAAATAACTTCACCAGGAGCAGCAAAAACACAGGAGGAAACATTCCTCGGGATGCAGAAGCCAGAATTGTTTGCTATGTAAGTCAATAGTCTGGTCCTGAGATGGGGGAAGGTTGTGGCTAATAGTGGAAAGAACTTTTTGAATAAACAACATGGGTTAGCTTTTTTTTCTAATTAAACTGAGAAGCGAAAAAATCCTGTTACTCTCTGTCAAGCTAATACATGAACAACGTACAGGTATCGTCAGATACCAGAGATAACGCATGAACGTGTACGGATACGTTTAGGCCAGATACGATTCAGCCGCTCAACCCTGTGTCGTGAAGGCTATGTGTTCACTGTTCCGTTACCAAGACCCTAAAATTATTTGCAATTAATCTATACTGTGCCAAGAAACGCTTCGACTTTTCGCCTGCAAATACAGCGCTCACGCTTATACTTTCCTACTACGTTTATGGCCGTGCGCAGGAGTAGAACACATCTGAGTCCAAACTTTAGATTGTAATCCCCATTTCATTGCACAGACGGGAACGTTCATTGTAAATCGATTTCGTTTATTTTTATTCTCACTACATGTATCATATATTGAAATTGAACATGTATATATATATATATATATATATATATATGTGGAACGGGAACAAATTACGACTGGAAGGTGAAAGAGGAGCAGTAAATGATCTTTATTGGCTTGGTTTTGCGAACGTGGCAGGGCTACGACCAACACGCAATGAAATGCGACGCCCTGCGGAGGCTATGGGCAAGAGGTCATTAAAGGCGTTTGCCAATGGTTAGACTCTGTAGACAAATGTGGTTGCTAGACAACTTACAGTCTTCCTATACAAAAACTAAGCACATTGTCGTGTTTGTAAGAAAATTCTTCTTTTTCTAAAGAGCATATAATGCATATGCGGCATGGTCGGTTAGAAGATAATTTGCAAAAATTAAGTTTTTTATTAGCCTTTATTCAAAATATTTCAAAATCAAAACCCTACGACCATTCACAGCTAGTTCAAAACTAGCACATTTAGCCAAATGCGCACGTAGATAAATATACCTCTCCAATCTGCGTGGGGCCCCTGTACAAAGCGCAACACTCGCATATCAGAATACACCGAGAGATCACAACTCGATTCAGACCATGAAATTAAAAGCCATCGTCTGACTTGACTTGGCCCGCGAAGAGGTGCTTTGTTGTGAGGCATTTATATATATATATGTATACGCATGTGTAGCTGTTTACATCGGTCAGTCTATGCAGGGCTGTCAGGATATACCGCCAGGTGGCAAGCGACTAACCGTAGCAACGGGAAGTAGCGAGACACGAATAGCTCCGGACGACCGTTTTTGTCTAAATGTGGCTTGGTGCCACCGAATCGCGCTTAAGGCTAGGCAGTTGGATGGCGGCGAACCTTAACTAACCACCTGGCGTTTCGTGTATGGCAAGAGTGCATGAGCTCCACCGCAATACCAGCAAACAGAAGCCACGAACATAAACATATTAAATATTACGTAATATATATATATATATATATATATATATATATATATATATATATATATATATATATATATATATATATATATATATATATATATATATACCATAGGTGCGGCCTGTTGGGGCCTCACGAGCCGAATCTGTTTTTAGGGTACGTACTATAAATTATAATAACGGCAAATTTAGTATTGACATATAGTTCATTGTTATACAAAACATAGACTCATACAGAACAACATAACAGAAAAGCCCACTGTGCTCATGGCAGTAGGTACGAGGTGGTCATATGTGTAGCTTGTATATCCTTTTAAAGATATATATATATATATATATATATATATATAATATATATATATGAAGGTATGCTTCGACAAATTCTTCTCGATTTCACTCTTAGCATATTAGCGTGAGCGCTACTTGGAAATTTCAATGCATAAAAATGGGGCGGTAATGGAATTCTATCTCTCAAATACTTTTATAGCAAAACCTTGTCTAGACCTTAAAAGGATTTTTCTCATAAGTGGTTGTTCGTGCGTCGAGACTCTTTGGGGCGATCTAATTAGTGATTTGATTTGATTAGAAAGTTCATTTTCCGCTTACGAAATTGGCAGACACGTGCCACGAGTAAAATATATAGGGGGAAGTTGTCTCCTTTGCCGTTGTATTAAAGCGTCTTGTTTTAAAGTCTTTGGGAATTGAAGATGTCGACGTTTAGGGGCATTAACCTGTTATGCTGTCTAATATAGGCATGCAAGGCACAATACTGAGGTATATTGTTCCTGTGTGTCCGTTGCACAGCGTTTCCTAAAGACCTGCTGTGCACAGCGGCGAAGCCAAAACTAGAACCTGGATAGTCTTTTTTTATATACGGTAGTACCGTGTTAGGCGAGTGAAATTTACTTACTGGCCCAAAGCTTAAGTTGGGCTTAATTCCTTGCTGTTATTAAGTTTCCTTTATTTATTTCGATCCACGTCATCAATGGGTGGTACGTCGACATTACATACAGGGTGAACTGCTTTTGCTAACCCGTATAGTTTTCAGCACTAGTTAGCGGTCAGACATTCTAGAACCACACTAACATTCGCACAGAAAAGAGCGGGTACAAATGCACACATTAAGCGACACACTTCCCTTATGGGAGTTCATCAGATCCCCCAGCAAAATATCTGCTTTCTATTCGTTCAAAGTTTAGTTTTTTTTTTCGCAATAGTTCTATTGGCTAGAGTGACGAGAGCTTATATACAAGAGAATTACGCGCGCACTTATAAGCTGTGGGTTTAAGCATTACAAGATTACGCATGCTCGTCATGCTAAAATACGTTACATCTATTCGAACTACTAATTTACTGCAGTTCTGTGACAGTCTGGTGGCATATATAGACGAAATGCCTGCGATTCATTGCCACGACATCGTGCATAGCCAGCCTACTTTCTGTTGTTGCGACGCGTCATACAACCCAGTGTCAAATATATACGCACGTCATCATAAACACTATTGTAGATTCGCAGCCTTTCATAGCGACGGGCGGGCCATGATGTTTATGGGACGTTTCGTTATGCGGCGTCTGCCTGTCAATATGTTTTTATTCTGTCAGAATGAATACATGCATGCATGGGCGTGCTGAAAACCGTTGCGTCAATATAATAACAGATACGATAACTACTGGACTCTAGTTTACGGTATTCAATTTAAGATGTGTCTAGTAAAGAACATGAAATTAATTGCTATCAAAAGGCGGAGACGTTGAAGTAAGGTGAAAATAATCTAGACCGCTTACTTCGCGATCAGGTTGGTACGTCATGAAGAGAAGTAGGCGTCATCGAAGACATGCCTTTTGTAAAAATCACATTATATATATATATATATATATATATATATATATATATATATATATATATATTGAAAGTTAATTTTCTGCTTACCAAGTTGGCAAGCACGTGCCACAAATAAAATATGGAGGGAAGTTGATTCCTTTGTCGTTGTATTAAAACTTCTTCTTTTAAAGTCGTTGAGTTAAAGTTGTCGACGTTTAGAGGCATCAGCCCGTTATGCTGTCATATAGGCATGCAAAGCGCAATACTAAGATATATTGTTCCTTTGTGTCCGTTGCATTGCGTCCTACATATATATATATATATATATATATTATATATATATATATATATATATATATATATATATAGTCACCTGAGGGTGTGTTTCGAACTCTGCCGCCATACCGAAATGGCGGTAAACATCGTCGTTCTGTATCATTCCACCATGGATATCTTTGGCGACTGGAGCGCATTTAGCTGTACAAAAAAAAAGCTTTTATCGAGGAGCTGACAGAAAAATATTCGGCGTGAGATTTCATAAATAAAGCCCAAGGTATACTAAAAAAGTTATAAAAATGGTGTAGACAATGCTGACTGCTGCTATCTTTCGAGATATATTTTAGACATAGCGGTAGCTTTTAACAAAGGACATCAATTTTAATAGTAGTTGGCCAACGTTGTTTTTATGCCACAATGTTTATAACCCTCAAGTGAGTTCAGCGCACGAATAATCAGCTAGCATCTTCCCAGAAGAAGTTCCCGCCCTCAGCTCTGCTTTCTTCGTAGACAAAACAGGGTAAGACAGCCAAATACAAGACTCAACGGAGGAACCGGTAAGAATTGTGCAAATAAATTATAAAGACGCGAAATTCTGTACAGATACGCTGGCGAACTCTTCGTGCAGTTTACGATCGACATCGTTGGTATTCTGTCTCCAACAGGATGGTCCCGCAAGTCACACAGCCAGTGAGACAATTGAGCTTTTGAGGACGAACTGTACAGGAGGAGTAATCTCGCAAAACGGGTACATTCATTGGCCTTTAAGTTCTTGAGATCTAATGCCGTCACACTTATCCTGTGCGAACTAAAAACTAACGTTGAAGCGTGCATTGGTGTCCTGATTTATGAGAAAAAGGGCTACAAACATATTTGATCTTGTAAAAACCACTACATAAATTTAAAATGTTTGTTAAATACTTTTGTTTATGTTATTTTAATAATTCCAGACCACTCCTTTTCAGATTTTTTACGTATGTGTTTTGTGAAAATTTACATATGTACCTACGACTGTTAGTTGTGAAGTTACACGGAAGGAACAAAGTAGTTTACCGACACGTTGTCGGCTTTAAATAGATGGAGAAACCTTTATACGTTTCGTGGAAGTGTCTTGTTCAATCAAGGTTTTAGCAGAAGTGGAATAGTTGTTTGTACAAGATCCCTGCCAACTCAGATACGGCAACTTTGAATCTACTAGCGATCAAACACGATAAACCTCTCCACGTCTAGTCAGGCTATTTAGGCGGGTCGCCTCTGAGGTTAATGAAGGGTGAACGAACTCTTCAATTGTCTGCGGTAAGCTGTCCTCATAGATGAGGTGCAACGGACGAATGCTTTTGTTTTAATTATGAGAGGCTTTGTGAATGCCTAATACGCCTGCGTCGTTGGCAGCTGTGCGGCAGCTCTGGAATTCACAAATCCACTAAACTCGAATTCCTACCCATCCCGTCGGGGCTCGAAATTGTCTGAATGTTTTCTGCATGCGGGGGTTAATAATCTAGAAGCTGCTAATCAAGCGCCTTTCCTGTAAGCCTCCGAGCGATTCACACGTGGGGTACTTAAAATCCACTTACTATGCGCGATGCTTAATATGCAACTCGCTAGGTGCAATTTTATCTTTTTTTATTACGAAATGAGAAACGTCTGTTTTCAAATTTGCGGACGGCGTCCCTTTACTATCGTGCTATGGCACGCCAATTACGCGTGTCTTTTTGCTTTCCACATACATTTGCATTCACATTGACGTGACACATGTTGTTTGTTGGATGCTTTCGTGCTGGCTCGAAGGGCCAGTCAATACGAAATATAGGCTTCATACGAGTAGTGTCAAAGTTAAATCAATGCGCAATTTATGATTTGAGCGAATGACTACCATATCGAGAGTCTAGCAAAATACGCTTGTCCGACTAGCTCTGTTGCGCATGTTTTGTGGAGCAGGCATGGCATTGTCGACGCACCACGAATTTCTTCCTAGTGGCCAAACGAAGTAGACACGGATGTCTACTGTGATCAGGCCGACCAAGCTTTTGCCGCCTTTGAAGGGAAGGAGACAAAATCGCGTGATCAGAAAGAGCGTTATCTTCCACCAAGACAACGCGACGCCTTATGTGAGTTTACCCGGCCTCCACAAGTTTTGCTGCATCTACGTACTCACCGGACGTCGCTTTGCCGGACTACCACCTGTTCAGGGGGGCAGATACAGAACAATGTACAGGGAAAGAAATTCACTTCACCAGAAGCAGTAAATACACACGAGTAGGAGATGCAAAATCAGAATGCTTTGCCATTGCCAACCGATATAGAATAGAGGTGGGATAGGGTTGTGGCTAATAATGGAGAATACGCTTTGAATCAATAAAACCGGTTAACTAGTTTGGGTTTTTTAGAACGATTTTTAAGTTAGCCAGTTGTCCAACCTAACCTCATTTCAAAGCTGAGAGCTACGGGCAAACCAGAGGGACTGGTAAGATTGATGACAACCGAGCTTGGATAGCATTTTATAGTTGAGTAAGGTATCCGTTTTACGATGTAGAGGTCGTTTCAGATATAAAAGAGAAAGCTCGCCAAAACTCTAGCGTTTTCATCGCACTTTGGAGTCGTACAGAAAATCGATTAGTGTGGCTACAAGCCGCTTCGGCTTAAAAAGCCTAGTGTCTACTACTACTAGTCGTGTCACAGGAAAAACTAAAGTCAATTCTTCTTGTCGAAAAAGTACAATACAGCAGCAGCCGCGACCTTACCTTTTATTTGATGATTTAATCTTACTAGGTGTGGAGAATCTCAGAAGAATGGTGACAGCAACCGTCTAGAAACAATTGGGCTACGAGAATCGCCATCTCGTCGAAATAGTTGCACTGCGCGACTTCTATATAAATGCATACGGACGAAAAATAGTTGACTAAATGTGTCCCGTCTTCCTCATTGCGACTGTGCTTCCACCACTTAGCGGTTTTGCCAAGCAAAAACAATGATGGTTATGCGTGTAATCTGAACTAACCTTTGTTTAATTAATAATATACACGATTGATATTCGTTGACATGTGGTACCCTAAATCCACATTCACCCTTTTAGAGCAGGAGCCCTTAGAGCGGCATACCTACGCATTTATATCATCAGCGTATATATATATTTTCTGCTGTCCGTGTCTTTGCTTGATGGTAGCCCCCCTCTTATGGACCCGGTGCGAGCGGTATATCCTCAGGTTTCCTTGCAACGTTAAACGGTAAATCCATAAGATTCCTCTTCGTGACGCCGAGCCCCAAGAGCGTACTCGCAGATTCAGAGTTCCCACACCACTCATAGAGATAGTGATGGATCCGAATCTGCGAAATTTTTGCGGGTCGGAGAGCGCCGCTCTTAAGAAAAATATATATATATATATATATCACTTTACTGAAACATTAAAGAGTTTGCACGAGGCCTCCGGCATCTCCCCTAACTCAAACTGTTTTATATGCTAGGCCTGAAAAGTGTTTCTTGTTTCCTGAACTGTTACATAGTATTTGTTTTCTAAAGGCCGGCCGATCCTCATTGTGGCTAGTGAAAATCGTGTTTCAACAGGAGGCTTTCGTCATGCTGGTTAAATATCGTTACGAGAAACGCGTCAAGGCTGTGTGCGCGCACGATCGCCTACAGTAGCCTAGTAAATCGTATAGTTTGTCGGACAATTCCAACGCTTTTATCACATCGCAATCGATATTGGCGTCGTGTTCACAAACCCAGATGTTACCAATGTATGTATGTATGTATGTATGTATGTATGCATACATGCGCGCATAATTATCATCTAGAATTGGGATAGGGCCGTATATGAACACTGATATTCCACCACCAATTTCACGAGTTTGACACAAACTAACACTATAGTAATGCGTACAAACTAATTCCCTAGGACACGCACCATCGTATATGTAAATAGTATATGCATGACCCATAAGATGTAACGGTTTGTCTTGCCAATATAGCCATGATTCAGACAAGCGAATAACAAATTACCTTCCATTGTGTTCGCGTTGCTAAACGATGAAGGTAATTGATTTGACCGTGCACCCAAATTTGATAGACATCCACCTGTAAGAGTGCCTGGCTACTTGTGGTATCCTTCGATCGATTTCTGTCTCCGTGCTGTCCAGGATCACAGTTGTTGGTTGTTGTAGTTGTCCGCT